>JAVYIG010000170.1:0-535000 GCA_035222895.1 Strongylocentrotus droebachiensis | reverse complement strand
GCATTAAAATTGACATAGAGTCACTTACTGTGGTTTTGTAAATAGCCATTTGGACTTCCTTGTCGCACTTTTTGATTGATCAGGAGGTCAAATATCTTAGTTCTTTTGATTAGATAATGAACCTTTTATGTAGACTTGTGATGATTTATGTTTCTTTGCTTTCTGTTTTGGGGCACAATTTTTGTTTAAACTGCTCCTATGTTTTTGTTCTTCATTTGGTTAGCCCATTTCGTGTATTAAAAGTGGTCTGAGACTGTCGATACAGCTTGGAAATATTGATTATGATATTGATGAGTCTACAAGAGAGAGAAAAGAGAGAAAATATGAAATATAGTTCTAAAAAAAAGAAATAATAGTAATAAATAAATAAATAAATATACTAAAAAATGTTTTGAGCATAAGCTACACAACATGTTTTGTTTCCAAAGCCAATATAAGTTTATGAAAGGTAGATTTTCCATTTTACCAGGACCCCGTTTCATTGTTGTTGTTTTGTAATCAATTACAAACTGCCACAGATCTCTGACAAATCTGCACATAGCCAATTAAATGTGAGGGTTTCAGTGGCTTATAACAATTATTGTATCTTGTTATAGATTCAATTATTATGAAACAGGGCCCCGCAGCAATGAACAAGGTGCTCAAAAGTTCATACTGATCTGGGAGAACAGTATGAATTCTGATGAGGCTACCCTGGTAAACAAGACATATTATTATTATTATTATTATTATTATTATCAACAGTGTATCTGTGCTTTAAAGGGGACCATTCACCATGACTAATTTGCTCTGGGAGTTTGCGGTTCCATGTTTAGAACAGTTTATCAAAAATACGAACTTGGACTGTCACCTTGGTATGGGGCTAGCTATGACGAGGATGAATACGCTCTCAATAGAGCTAAAATAAAATATTAGCAGATGTAGATGAATCTGAGGTAATTTCTGCGCAGGCCTCGATTTAAAATATCTTCCCTGATTGAGCTCTTCTATTATATATGTTACGGATGACATCATCCCTTTTAATGGTGTTTCTCTTTTATCGCGATGGATCCTTATGTATAAGGTTTAGCTCTTGTGGTGCCAATTTTACATCGGGGGCCAATAAGGGAACTAAAATTGTCTTGCATAGGCTAGTTCAACCAATCTGGTTTGGAGAAATATTGCATACTTAAGATTAAAACCAGTGACTTTCATTTTATGAAATACATTTGGCTAACGTGTGTACATAAGAATTCTGAAGTGTTCTTAGTAGGTTTGGGTTGATCACCATTGTGGTAAACAGATCTGATTTTAGAAACTAATGTCAGTTTACCATCTCTATAGCTGTGGGGGTATAGGTAGAAGACTTATTTATTATTCAACAGTTTGATGTTCATTTTCAAATCATGGATTGTGCCAATTATTTTTGTCATGTGTGTGATTACGGTCTGATTTTTCATATTTATTGAAAGAAACTTGTACTCCTCCACATTTCGTAAGAACAACCAAGACCCATTGAAGAAATGTAATTGTATGTTTACTTGCAGAGACAAAGCAAGTATGTGCTGTATATTTCATGTATTTTATTGAAATGTAAGTCTAACAGTAACTCCAAATCAAGTGAAAATGCAATAATTATCATCTAAAGGAATGTTTTATAGATAAAAACATGTTTGAATAGGATTCAAGGCTATCTAAAGAGGATATCCAATCCTACCTCTATTTATTATTTTCTTCTTTTTTGTTGTTGTTGATATTGTGCAGAATGATGTATATTGCACAAATCTATCATTTAGCTATTTACATGTATGTTATTACTTTTCTTTTGTTTGAATGAATTTGCCTTTCTCTTTGCTACATAACATTTAAGCTTTAGCTTTTATAGTAGAACACTGACACAGACCTATGTGTTTATCGTACTTAGTTTTGACACAGAAACAGAATTCAGGTTCTTAGCCCAAAGTATTTGTAACTTTCTATCTTGGAGTGGAATTTACAAACTATTTACAAACTACTGTACTTATAAAGTTCAGCAATATTTCACAACTCAATATAATTGATGAGTCATAACAAAGATTAATTTGTATTTTTGTTTGTTTTTATGTGCAATGTATTTTAGACAGATTGTAGAGAGTTTTTACTTTGCAGTTCCTCAATAAATGTGTGATGGAGCCTATCCATGAAGAGTGTGACATTTTGCTTGAATGAAATAGTTTTCTTAGATCAAATAGTGTACTGGAAACGTCAAGGTTGTCATTTGGGGCACAATTTAAGGATTTGATGTAACTGATTGCAACGTATTGAATGAGCAATTAGTGTTCTATACTGGCCTTTATAAAAAGAAATTAACAAATTGACTATCATGATTTTTCAGTTATGATAACAGAGAGATTTTAATCTATTACAAATTGAATATGTCTTGAAGATATGAGAAATTTATCAAATTATTTATTTCTATTGGCATAAAGCCTACTTAAGTATATCATTACATTGATCATTTAAGGTGATTGGATACTGGTTTACTTCTGGGTTTTGTATTGTCTCTAGTTAATGTACCTGTATATGACATGTCAGAGTTTGAAGGTACCGGGTATGATGAATTTTTCCTGGTTTTGCATTAAGTAAGGGTTTTTAGACTTGTCTCCGTTTTTGTCTTCTTTTCTATTTATTGTGACTTTTTGAACTTTCTTGCTTCTTGATATTCAATCAGACTATTAAATTAATTTGTCACAAAAGTCACTATTTTATTTTGTCTCTGAGTGTATGTAATGACACACACCCACACACAAACACACACACACACACACACACACACACACAGACATGTACATATATATATATATATATATTGGAGTCACTATACATTACATACACACACCCACACAGATATAACCCTACATGTTGTATTAACAGGACATCTATATATAACCCCAAATGGTACATTAACCGGACATCATAAAAATTGGTATATTACCCTATACCTAACCCTAACCCTGAATTCAAAACAATATTACTAATTAAACTAATGACAAATGATTAAACATATTTTTTCTTGGAAGGTCTTTAAGTTTCCTCTGCCTGGAAACGTACGTAGAGGGCACTACTTCTTTTGTAATATTTTTAACAGGACACGAAAATGTCCTGCTAATGACCATGTCTACTTACCATTAGTTACCAACTCATTTTTTCACTACTACATATGTCCTTCTAATGATGCTGTAAGGTGTTTATATATATATATATATATGTACATATATTTATTGGGGGGGGGGGGTATTTTTGTGTGTGATTTTTTAATCCTTTGAGAAATTTTGATGATCGTAGTAATGATATACAAGTGATGATGGTTATTAGTATAATGAAGTACTTGATATTGATGAGGATGATGATGATGATGAGCAGGAGATGATGGTTACAATTTTTTTAAATAAAGGGACGATGGTGAGAATAATGATGCTGATGATTCTGGTACTTTTGAGAAATCCTTTTTTTTCCACCATGGTCATACAACACCTAATTACACCTCTAGAAAATTACTAAAGTTGTACTCTGGATTTTTTTGGGGGGGAACAGGCTCCCAGACTATGGAGATGGTCAATCGGTGTATTTACATAATTATGTATAACACAAACTGTGGCTCCTGAGAAAGCAATAGGCCTACAGTTTTCCCAAATTAATAACTTGATAATGAAATGGTTATTAAACTATTTACATCTCGAGGAAATTATCATACTTACTATGGCACTTTAATACATTTGAACCGAGTTAAATCAAACACTAATAACATTCATATTGGAATATAAAACGCTTTTCCTTTACACTACATCATTTGGAGCAGAAAAGCTTTGTCGAAGGGCATTTTGTGTTTGTGTGTGTGTGTGTGTGTATATTTGTATGTGTGTATGAAAGTGAACATTAAATTTAAATCATTAAACCGTCAGGGAGGAAAATGCTGTATAAATAAGGCTATAAGCCTTAGTCAAGTAATCAATTTATCGAAAATGAGAGTTCTTCAAAACCTGAAAAAGGCGCACCAATTACTATTTGCACAAAATTTAGACAAGGAGGATAGCCTGTTACAGTCAGTGTATAAATGTGAGAAATATTTTAAGGGGAAAGGGAGATGGGGATAAATTTGGCGAAAATGAAACAGAAAAGACATGTATAGTGCGGAAAAGGGGAAGGATATTTGATCTTTTTCAATTTTTTTTCAAGCGTTATTTTTTTCAAATTCAATTTTATTTATTCCACATCTCTTTTAGAAAAGATATAATTTATGCAGAAATGAAAAATTGAAGAAAATAAGACGAAAGTAAACAAATGATACGAATGAAAAAAGGTGTTGCCCACAGATTTCTCAATATGGGATCGGGAACCCCTATATAAGTGGATCGGGAACCTCTATATAAGTTTATAGTTAATAAACTCTGTTGAATTTTTTTTCTAGATTCTTAAACATATACACGACTGGCAGATATTGTGTATTTTCTGAAAGGGGAACGGCATGTAGGATAATATTATATCATATAGTAATCTTAGTATTTAAAAAAAAAATAATAATAATAATAATTTTTTAGTGATTTTGCTTTTTATTAATATTATTTATTTGTTATCATTATTCATTATTAATATTATTATTGTTATAATTTTTCATATTATTTTTATTATTATTATTATCATTATCATCGTGATAGTTGATAATAATGATGACTAGATGATGCGGATGATGTTATTATTATCATTATCATTATTAGGATTCTTTATTCATCATTAATGTTGTTGAAGATGATGTTATCATAATCCGTTGATAACATTATTGGAAGATTATTCGTTATGATTGGGAGACTTTTTCAAGAAACCTCATTATTGATAGTAATAATAAAGATGTATTCATGAAGTGCATAATAAACTCTAAAATCTGTAAATACCTGAGCTAGTTTTAAAAAAACATAATAATCACAACTTCAATTTCTATTCCAAGGAAACCAAATGTAGCGCTTACCACATTAAGATATCCATTTAGGGGAAAGGGCAAATATTGAATCAAGTCAAGTAATTCCTTAAATTTAATCATTTAAAGAAAATGAACTAGTTATATTACAAGGTTAACAGAAATAAGTTGATAATTATCCCGGAATATATTGATTGAAATAACTAACTCATTTACAATAAGTGGCGAATTTGAAAAGAAAAATATTCCCCCCTCCCATAAAGCGCTTGCTCTCAGATTGCTACGTAATGCCAATTAAAATGACGATATTTTTTTAAAATATATTTTAAGATTTTTAAAAAGAACGAAACAGAGAAAAACAGAGTACAAGAAACAACTCTCGGTCGCGTCTAATTAATGTTCAGTATTTGGTTCTATTTTTCTCCTAAAATATGATTAAATATAACAAGTTCAGCGAAGGGGAAGGTAAGTTGTCCTCCAAGATAGACGGCCCTTTCAATCCCCTCCCCTCCCATGCAGCTAAGAAATATATAACACTATCCCTACTTGCCCTAAAACCTCTGCCTATGATTGGAGCGTGTCAAAGGGATTGCCTCATGCCCATCAACTTTTGCTCAGCATGTACGTAGGCGTGTTGAATCTGGAATATCACGCCAAGTTCGGGGTTAAACTGCCTGTTGAATATGCAGTAGGCTAAATTATGCATGAAGCTGGTATGGCAAATTCGCATGTTTTTGGTGGTCATCTGAGGGGATAATGCTTTCGCCAATTTATTTAAAAATGGATGATCCGTCATTGCTTCCGTATCTAATTGATTTTTAGCTGAGATTAAGATTCAGAAAGAACTGATTTAACGTTATTCATTGCAATGGTGCCAAATGGGCGGGGTCTAAATGCCCTTATATGGAAAGACTACCAAGTAGTCGAGACCCCAACGCCATATACGGATACCACGGCCTAATTGGGCGTCTACATATCACGTGATTCGTGAAGAGGTGAAATATTCCGCCTCGCACGCGCGCACGCACTATCCGCCCGCCTGCGAGCTAGGCCAGTGCAGTATACGCAATCTGCATCCTAGCCGCGCGCTTGCTATCCAGCTGTACGTATATGCATATAAGGCCAGGCATATCGCGATAGTACGTAAAAATTAACGCCACGCAACACACACGCACACTTTGCTTTTAATTGTGCACGCGCGGAAATGTCTCTTTGACGAAGTTTGAGCGAAACTGTACACCCCTTCGATTTGTAAAGGAATTATTTTTGGAATTTGACGGTAAGAATGTCTATCTGTTTGAATTATAACAATATTTCATATGATTGAGATTTTACATAAGTGTTTTAAGATTTAGAGACTAGAGGCTGCCCAACTTTGTCGTTCGTATGGAGGTTAAGTGGAGTTGAAATGTAACTTCTTTTCATAAATCCGACATGTCCTGGTGGTGGGGATCCCGGAATTCGTTTTACATTGGATGTCTCGCTCGCATATAGCATTGCATTGCATTGCATGTGGTCTGTGTAGAAATTGAGCGCGCGAACGTGCGTATCTGTGATAGAGGAAGTGAGTGCTAGACACACAGAAACATGACCAACACCCATTTACGTGATTTTGCATGAGTATGCTGCTCAAACTGTTGGTAATGAACTAGACCCTAGCCAAATTTGAATTGGATATACTAGATCTAGATGAATCCGGGCTAACTCGGCCCACGGGACTACTCGGCCCAGCTGGAAAAACTGGGCCGAGATGTCCCGACCTGATTAATCGATCGAGAGATACCAATGTGTATATGTTTGTGCTCTTTGTGACTTAATAATGCCCTTTCCAACCTAAATCTTTAATGGAATTGTGTTAAATGATACTAATGAAGACAATCTATGACTTATCTTTAGGTAAAATGACAAAAAAAATGACATTTCGGACAATTTACTCACAGCTCGCAATTCCCATTGCCGCACGTACATTAAATGTGCGTTGTATCTACTCGGACCACTGAAATTCGAGCAGTGTTTTTGTCGGTAAATCACTGCAAAAATATCATTTTTATCTCGTATGAAGGTCTATTTTTTATTTCTGACACAAATTTCATTATTGAGAAGTCGAATATAGTACATTTTAGACGAGATGGTTGATGTTTGTTCACATTCTTCCGTCCTGGCCGTAAATTAGCAGACTACTGCCTAGTGCTACCGCAGCAGCTCAGCTCAGTGTGCAGCTAGCCGTACAGCGCCGCCGGCCGGGTCGGCGGGGGAATTCACTGACTCGGCGCCCGTACCGGGCCGCTGCACTGCATTGCATGATTGTACTGCCCAATTTGATCGAGTGATGTGAGTATAACAATCAAACTAGATCTATATCTACTGTATTATCATTATTCATTCCGAGTAGAATATCCAATTTGATTTAGGGAGTAAACTAGACCTAGATCTATCTACATCATTATCATATACTAGATTAGTCATTCAGAGTAGAATATTCGATTAATGAAGGAATGGAATTTTTCTTTTTCATAATCAGATAATCATATTTTACTCCTAAAAGTTAAAGACTTGATAAGTAGCTAGATCTAACGTAAGGGCCTAGCCTAGTACTGTAAGAGAAGTGAGCTGAAGAATCGCCTTCTTATTTTTTTGGAGGGGGCTGCTTCAAAAAAATTCTACGAAAAGAAGGTATTGGCTTCAATTTTTTTGTATAAATAATGCAGCCCCCACCACCTCCCCCCCCCCAAACAAACCAAAAAATCTCCTTTTTGTTACCTTTTTCTGGGAATCAAAGAGATACATACAAAGCAAAGCAATTATAAGACATGATCTGGCAATGACGTGCCGGTGCATGGAGGGGCAGGGGCAGAGGCGGCCCTCCCGGCGGGGGGGGGGGGCAGTGCCCCCCACTTTTTCAGATACCCCCAAAGTGCCCCTTTTTACATAGGAAAAGTGCCCCTTTTATTTTGTAAGTGCCCCTTTTACATAGGAAAGGTGCCCCTTCCCCCTTTTCACCTCTGACGAGTGCCCTTTTTTATTTTTGACACGTGCCCCTTTTCCTTCGACATGTTCCCATTTTCCTTTGCAATAAGTGTCCATTTTCCATTCTCATAAATCTTGAAATAATCTTGAATAAGTGCTCGGAGTGCTCGGATGAGCACACCTTTCATTTTAACATGTGCCCCTCTTATTTTCTAATAAGTGCCCCTTTTCCTTATGATAAGTGCCCCCATTAAAAAGAAAGAGTTCCTTCCCCTTCTCATAACTGCCCCTTTTAAAAATCTGAACGGTGCCTTCTTTTCATTCAACAAATGCACATGCACATTTTCCTTTATTATAAGTGCCCCTTTTCATATTTGGTCAATGCCCCTTTTCAACTCTGATAATTCCCCTTTTAATAATGATACGTGCCCCTTTTCCTTTCTAATAAGGGAACTATCCCCTTTTCACCTCTTATAAATGCCCCTATCAAAATCTGATGGGTGCCCTTTTTCCGTCAACAAATGCCTATTTCCCATTTTCGTAAACGCCTCTTTTTCATCACTGGTGAGTGCCTCTTTTCAGGTGAAAAAATGCCTCATTTTCACCTCTTATAATAATCCTTTGTACTTTGACACGTGCTCCTTTTCTTTTCTTTTCTTATAAGTGTCTTATCCCTTTCGATAATTGTCCCCTTTTCATGTAATCATTAAACGTGCCCCTTATTTAAGGCGACTAAGAGCAATTTCCCCCAAAGTTCGCTCGCTGCGCTCGCTCGCATTTAAAGATGATATAATTACTTATCAAAGGTCTTTTCAGTCTTCCGTTATGAGAATGTGCTTATAATCCCATCACGATTGGCTTTTTTCCTCTTTATAAGATGTAATTTTTCGCACTGCGACCTCATAGATCTTTGAAATTGTTCACGCTCGCTTCGCTCGCTCGTAAATGCATATTCAGACATCACACCCAACTGTAAAGTATGATGCTTAAGCGATATCTTGTATGATGTATGAAGAGAAACATATATTGGAATCATCCCTGATAATGTAATCACAATGTAGGGGTATATACCAATGTCTAAAACATTGTATATTTTCGCTTTGAGATTTCCCACTGTAGGTGCCCTTTTTTTCCTCCAGAAAGTGCCCTTTTTTGTTGGTGCCCCCCTCCCCACTTTGGAAGTCGCTCGGCCGCCCCTGGGCAGGGGGATCTTAATTCTTGTAAGCCTTCTCCTGGACCTTTGGTCAACTGGTCATTAATTTAACCGTTCCTCAAATTTCTAAAAGGCAGCTGCCCCCCCCCCCCCACCTCCCATCCATCTCGGCCGGGTATGTAATCAGCAACAGAGGCAAAGATCTATGAGCAAAATCGATTTTTATATTTTTTTTTGGGGGGGGGGGGGCTGGGGGTTAACAGATTTATAACTGATATCTTGTGTAACTGTATAAATATGTATACTATAAATAAATAATAAATAAAAAAACAAAATTGCATTACCACAACGTGGCATAAAATTAATACACGATTACACCTGCTTATCATTTGTTATTATGAGTCTGCTTGACGTCATATTGTTGGAATTTGTATCTTGGAATCGTAAACAAATAATGTTTATTGTTATTATGTGTGTTTTTCAAACATGTCCTCAATTTTATTTAATTGTTTTAACTTTGTTTATTAGGTGGTCTGTTGAAAACAGATCACCTATTGTTTTCGTCAGAATTTTCTTTATTATTATTAGGTGGTCTGTCGTTCGACAGATCACCTATTGTTTTCGTCAGAATTTTCTTTCTTTATTATTATTATTATTTATTCTTTATTTTTATTTATTTCCTACACTTTTTTGTGCCTAGGATAACTCAAGTTCGGTTTCGTCAATTTCATTCAATTTTGGCACAGTCATAGGTCATTGTCATGAGACGTGACAGTAACCTTTTCAAGGTCATCAGGTCATAGTGACGTCATCCAGGCGCCATTTTGTGAAATCACGTTATCCATCATATCTTCGTAATGCATAAGCAAAGGTCATTCATATTCATATCACATATACTTCAGGTCAAGGGTCAACAGGTCATGTCATCAAAGGTCACATAAAGGTCATGACGCGCACGTACGCGTGCGTCCAAATTTACAAATGCTCAAAATCACTTAACTATTAAAGGAGAGTACGAATCAGGTCATTTTAAGCATTTCAAAATTTTCCGTCCGTAAGTGTCCCCGCGCGCGTTGCGCGCGGAAGAGGTTAAATTCAAAATTTTTACATGATTTAGATTCCTCTTACCGTAAATGACAATTTACATTTTTTTTCAGTCACCCTTGACCTTTCATAAGGCCGTGAGCGCGCGTCAAAGTTCAAAATCCGCGCGTGCTGCTATGGGCAATATAATGCAAATTTGATCAAAAACATGCCATTTTAAAAATCATAATAGCTCTTCAGATAGTGCATTGACCCCAACTTTTATATCATGGTTAGAAAAAGCATGAGTTGGAGATATGATTCCATGTCTCATTTGACCCTCAATTGACTCATGACGTCATCATAATGGCCTCCGAACTCAAAATTTCAATTTGCATATTATGACGTCATCATATTTTTGGAAAATTGATTGTATCTTTGTAAATATTGATTAATTTTCTTCCAAATTTTGATATGTTCTACCTGAGAATATTGTCTACAAATGCAGTCACCACGATATTTCATTTTGACAAGGGCATCATGGCGTATGTTTTGGTATATCGGTAACGCACTTGACTTCCGACCTCGAGGTCCCTGGTTCGAGTCCGGGCGTCTCCAACAATTTTTTTTCTTCACTTTTTTTTCTTTTTGACCTTTCACTGTACCATCTCATTTGAATATTAAAACACGTAGAATCGCAAATAATGTAATAAACAACTATATTTAATTTATTATTACCCTATTATCACTTGATCCATTACTTTTTGCTTGTAATACTTATGGGAGATGACTTTTTCTTAAATCTGGATTCTACAATCCTGTCTTTTGCGAGCAATATCGCCGTTATTTCCGCTTGTTTTTTGTTGATTTTTGAGTATAATGTAGCTGAGACTATATGCTATCTACATCTCCCTCATTTTTTCAATCAGATGTCAGGATCATGCTCACGATCATGATCATCATCATTATGATCATGATCATCAACATCATCATCGTCATCATCAACATTATCATTATCATCGTCATCATCGTCATCACCATTACTATCAAGATCATCATCATCATCATTGTTTACATGTCTATATAACTTCTCCCATTCTCAAATCTATCATAAGACTTAAACAGACCACCTTATTCGTCTTCGTGACGAATTCAAGTCTAGTTTATTTAAGTTTTTTTTGCCTTGTAACTTGCATATATGAAATAATACGTACCAATACCACAACACAAGGAATGGTGTGGCGTGTCATCTTTACTGGTCTCTGCATGTTACAATTTTTTTTTTTTTTGGGGGGGGGGGGGCTGGGAGTTAACAGATTTATATCTGATCTTGTTTTCCTGTAAATATGTACATACTATAAATAAATAATAAATGAAAAAACAAAATTGCATTACCACAACGTGGCATAAAATTAATACACGATTACACCTGCTTATCATTTGTTATTTTGAGTCAGCTTGACGTCATATTGTTGGAATTTGTATCTTGGAGTCGTAAACAAATAATGTTTATTGCTATTATGTGTCCTCATTTTTATTTAATTGTTTTAACTTTATTTATTTAGATTTTTTTTTGCCTTGTAAATTGCATATGAAATAATACGTACCAATACCACAACACGACGAATGGTGTGGCGTGTCATCTGCATGTTACAATTTTTTTTTTTTGGGGGGGGGAGGGGGGGGGGGCTGGGAGTTAGCAGATTTATATCTGATCTTGTGTACCTGTAAATATGTACATACTATAAATAAATAATGAATACAAAAATAAAATTGCATTTCCACAACGTGGCATAATACATAATGGAGACAATGTTAATGATGTAAGGGATAGAGATGATGAAAGGGATTGGTGAGGGATGGAGATGATGAGAGGAATGGAGACGATATTAATAATGAAAGGGATGGAGACAATGTGAGGGATGGAGATGATCAGAGGGATGGAGACAATGTGAGGGATGGAAAATTGGAGATGATGAGAGGAATGGAGACAATTTTGATGATGTAAGGGATGAAGACGATATTTATGATTAGAGGGATGGAGACGTCTCCATCCCTCCCGTCTCCATCCCTCTCATCGTCTCCATCCCTCTCACCATCTTGTCACCATCTCCATCCCTCCCATCATCTTCATCCCTCACACTGTCTCCATCCCTCTCATCATCTCCATCCCTCTCATCATCTCCATCCCTCTCATCATCTTCATCCCTCTCATCATCTCCATCCCTCTCATCATCTCCATCCCTCTCATCATCTCCATCCCTCTCATCATCTCCATCCCTCTCATCATCTCCATCCCTCTCACCATCTTCATTCCTCACACCGTCTCCATCCCTCACCAATCCCTCTCATCAACAGCGTCTTCATCCCTTACATCATCAACATTGTCTCCTTCCCTCTCATCATCTCCATCCCTCTCATCATCTCCATCCCTCTCATCATCTTCATCCCTCTCATCATCTCCATCCCTCTCATCATCTCCATCCCTCTCATCATCTCCATCCCTCTCATCATCTCCATCCCTCTCATCATCTCCATCCCTCTCACCATCTTCATTCCTCACACCGTCTCCATCCCTCACCAATCCCTCTCATCAACAGCGTCTTCATCCCTTACATCATCAACATTGTCTCCTTCCCTCTCATCATCTCCATCCCTCCATCGTCTCCATCCCTCTCACCATCTCCATCCCTCTCATCATCTTCATCCCTCTCATCATCTCCATCCCTCACATTGTCTCCATCCCTTTCATTATCAATATCGTCTCCATTCCTCTCATCATCTCCATCCCTCACCAATCCCTCTCATCATCTCCATCCCTCTCCATCCCTCTCATCATCTCCATCCCTCTCATCATGTCCATCCCTCTCACCATCTCCATCCCTCTCATCATCTTCATCCCTCTCATCATCTCCATCCCTCTCATCATCTCCATCCCTCTCATCATCTCTATCCCTCTCATCATCTCCATCCCTCTCATCATCTCCATCCCTCTCACCATCTTCATTCCTCACACCGTCTCCATCCCTCACCAATCCCTCTCATCAACAGCGTCTTCATCCCTTACATCATCAACATTGTCTCCTTCCCTCTCATCATCTCCATCCCTCACCAATCCCTCTCGTCTCCATCCCTCTCATCAAAGAAAGAAGACGATTCGTTATATCGTCCTCGACTCTTAAACCTTGTTTGAATTCATTTCCCCCCCTCCCTCTCGCGCAAAGCGCGGAAGCTTTGACGTTTCATAAATTATTAGAGAAAGAAGACGATTCGTTGTACCGTTCTCGACTCTTTATCCTTATCTGAATTCAGTTCCGTCCCCCTTCCCGCGCGAAAGCTTTGATGTTTCAATAAATAATCAGAGAAAGAAGATTTGTTGTACCGTTCTCGACTCTTAATCCTTTTTCTTCCCACGTCCTCTTCCTTTTTTCTTTTTTTTCTCTCTTTTTTTTGGGGGGGGGGGGGACGACCGCCCCCACTGCCCCCCCCCCTGGCTACGCGCCTGCCCCTCCAAAATAAAAGAAGAAGGCGATTCTTCAGCTCACTTCTCTTACAGTACTAGGCTAGGCCCTTACGAGAGATCTAGCTATTTATCAAGTCTTTAACTTTTAGGAGTAAAATATGATTATCTGATTATGAAAAAGAAAAATTCCATTCCTTCATTAATCGAATATTCTACTCTGAATGACTAATCTAGTATATGATAATGATTTAGATATAGATCTAGGTCTAGTTTACTCCCTAAATCAAATTGGATATTCTACTCGGAATAAATAATGATAATACAGTAGATATAGATCAAGTTTGATTAGTTATACTCACATCACTCGATCAAATTGGGCAGTACAATCACGCAATGCAGTGCAGCGGCCCGGTACGGGCGCCGAGTCAGTGAATTCCCCCGCCGACCCGGCCGGCGGCGCTGTACGGCTAGCTGCACACTGAGCTGAGCTGCTGCGGTAGCACTAGGCAGTAGTCTGCTAATTTACGGCCAGGACGAAAGAATGTGAACAAACATCAACCATCTCGTCTAAAATGTACTATATTCGACTTCTCAATAATGAAATTTGTGTCAGGAATAAAAAATAGACCTTCATACGAGATAAAAATGATATTTTTGCAGTGATTTACCGACAAAAACACTGCTCAAATTTCAGTGGTCCGAGTAGATACAACGCGCATTTAATGTACGTGCGGCAATGGGAATTGCGAGCTGTGAGTAAATTGTCCGAAATGTCATTTTTTTGTCATTTTACCTAAAGATAAGTTATAGATTGTCTTCATTAGTATCATTTAACACAATTACATTAAAGATTTTGGTTGGAAAGGGCATTATTAAGTCACAAAGAGTACAAACATATACACATTGGTATCTCTCGATCGATTAATCAGGTCGGGACATCTCGGCCCAGTTTTTCCAGCTGGGCCGAGTAGTCCCGTGGGCCGAGTTAGCCCGACTCCATCTAGATCTATATTTAATGTTACATTTACATGTAATATTAGTTTCTGGATATTAGCTATTATATTCCACATAATCTTGCTCTAGATCTAGATCTAGATCTACGATTGGTCAAAAAGACAAAAGTAAATCACGTGATGAAAGATAGTTCGCCCATTATTTATGGGAGAAGCAAAAATTTTGTTACACTGTGTAGATGTTACTACTAGATCTACACAGGGCAACGTACTTTCACTGAAAATTATCCAAAAGCGCACTAAAACAGGCGTAATTAAGCGCGCATTACCAATGAGCGCAATTACAGCAAACACATGCGCGCACCGTACCCTCAAGGGGTTGGGTTAAACTTTTTTGGTGTGAATTTGGGCCTGGTGTCTTTCATGTAGATGCATACACGTCCTTTTCTTTTTGTAGTTAAATTGTTTTAGATGTGGAATATAAAGCAAATAATCACCTTTTGGTTTCAGGCAATGGCAAACTATAGTTTGTCCCATCACCTTTACCAACGGTAGTTATTTGCTTACTAATACGATACTAATATGATTTTAATCTAAGTCGATCCAGAATACTAGATCCAGACTTCTCTGCAAATTCTCACAAAAAAAACATTTTAACCACATCAATGATCAAATTGAATTTAAAGAATGTATCACTATCAGACATTCAATCTGAACCACTTCATTGGGCAAATTTAAACATTTTTTTTTGTTTTTTGGTGCTGTTCAACCAAAGAAATAAGACGAAAACTGACCATATATTTGTGGGCAAAAAATTGTCCATGATCCCAATTTTCATTCGACAGCTGACAAGTGATGATGGATGCAAGCAGAAATAGCGGGACTTGATAGATTCGTGTTTTGACTAGTTTGTTGCCAAAACAAAATGAAAGTATCTACAATCAAGGTTACTCCAGGAAGCTCCGATGCCGAAGGCGTCGGAGCTTCAGCAGGTGCATCGGAAAACATTCGAACAGCGGGTTGGGCGACATCTCAAATATGCAAAGGGAGTAATTACAATTTTGACTTACTAGGTTGCTCAACTCCTCTGGGCATCTGGCTGTCCACTTGAAATTATTATTTGAAGAAGTCTTTGATGGGGAAAAAGGGGGTGATTCTTCGTCCTACCCCGACGATTCTTCCATGTTGTATCGTCGACTCAACATGGCGAAGAGAAAGTATGCACTTTCTCTTCCCCGGTTGAATCTAAAAGTATAACGTGCTTTGTAAATTTTGATTATATTTCATCTCTTTTTATTCTCTTCCACAGTACCACTCCCAATTCTCATCATGGTAAGTAAAGACCAAAACAAATCAGTTTGTTTCTTTAACCCTAACAGGGGTGGGGGGGGGGGGGGCATTATACCCCAAAGAATAAATGTAGGGGTTCTGAAAATGAGATGTATTCCTGTCTAGACCGAAAGCTTCAGTCTCTATAATCGTCGGTTGTTCCACTGAGACTACGTCTGGCTCCACTAGACCTCCGGTTATAGAGACTGAATGACCGCCTATGCCATCGTATGTTGAAGATACCGGTCTAATTCCTGTCATGCTGAGAAACTATACATTATTCTTGCTTAATGCATCTCTCATACATTTTAATGGGGAATCATGCCTCACTCATACACTTTAATGGGGAATCTTGTAGATTAATGGGGAATCTTGTAGATTAATGGGCAAGAATACAATATGAATCTCTCAGAATATCTTAGGGTGAGGTTTTCTTAAAAGGTAATACAAAGTTTTAGGAAATTTTGGGTGGATAGTGATTCTTTACAACTTTGATATACGGTATTGGGATGTTCCTGTGGATGTTTTATAAGCACTAGAAAATTTAGCCCCTAAAACACTTCTGCTTTAGAGAAAATTTGAATATAAAAATTTCAAATAGCGGCTATGGCAGTACAATGGTAGCTGCGACCATGAAAATCTCAGAATATGTAGTTGTGATGTATAATTTCCAACGGGAATAGCTAATCAGTCGATTTTAGTCAAGAAACATTGTTTAAAGCTTAATTAATATCTTGACCTTGAGAGGGAGCTATACAACATAAAGAGTTTATCATTTACGATTTCATAACGTAAGACTGAATATTATAAGATCGCATATGCTTCCAATATATGTTCATTTGAACCAAATTCATGACCCCATAACAAAACTTGGTAATTCCTTTAAGAACTGAGGGGTCATCTCGGTCTAAAGTGTATTTTAACATATCGGTATTAATTATTACTGAATGTACATGTAGATGTAGTTCATTTCTGATATCTTTTACTTTGTTGCAGCCGAAAGCAAGTATGTCCGGTGTCAGTGTCCCTCCAGAAATTCAGGCTACAATTGGTGAATTGAAAAAAAAGAAGTACCAATTTGCTGTATTTGAATTTAAAGTAAGTATATTGTAATTCCATTTTTTTTTTCTTTTTAAATTGTCTTGCCAATCAAAGGTGGAGGTGAGAGCGTAAGGAGTCCAAACGGCATCTGTCACAAATGTTAGTTTACTTGTGACAAATAACTTGGCAACCGTTTATCCTATTGCGACCAAATTTGGGTCAGAGTTGCACTTGGGGACCTTTGCTTTGTGGTGCTGTCCAATAATGAGGTCATGGGTCATTTAAGATTATATGTACAAGTTTACCTTCAATTCTCTCTTGTGACATATAAATTTGCACCAACCTACTCCTTGCCCTGATTTAAAACATTCAGAAAAAATTTAGCATATATATCTTTAATTTTGTCATTTCATTATAACACAGAACAGTTTTTGGTCCAGATATACTAGCTACAATGTATCATAAACATCTTGCGATTTATTTATATACCGGTATTCTTTTAATTTCATTTCTTTTGCAGGAATTAGGGATTGTTGATGACAAGATGGTTGTTGTAAGTATTTTTTACCTTTGAAGAGATTCATTTTTCATTGGCAAGCAATTTTTAACACGAGATTTCTGTATCATGTCAATTATTTTCTTGTGCTGGTTAATCACGTTAGAGGCCAAGACAACTAAGCGCTCATGAGAAGATTGAATCATACAATTGGTTACTGTTTAACAATAATGAATAATATAATCCAATGTGTGCAATTTAACTTTGTTTGTACCCTTGGCTAAAATTAATTTGTATTTCATACAAACTCTTTGGATGTTTTTTATGAATAAATCTCATCCTATCACTATGAATATGACTGACAAAGAAAGCGACAAAATATACAGTTCCTCAGGTAGACAAAGGAACATCCCTTCACTGCTATTATGTAAAAATGTGTAGAACAGGTGAATATGCATGTGGCCAGGGCCTGACCTTTACTTTTTTTTTAGGGAGCCAGCCGGGCTCCTCAAGCACTTTTTCAGGGAGCCCGCAGGGTTTTCAGGGAGCCCAAGTTTATCACGTTTTTGTTGTGGTCATAATAATGGTCATTAACTATTAAAAAATTAAAACACACCGTCACGATACCTTTTTTTATAATCATCAGCGCCGGGACCAGGGAGGGGTGTATTATTAAGTGTAAATGTGACCATGAGGATTAACTGACTGTACTGAAGAATTAATCTTACAACTATTATGAAACCCTTTGGCTACAGTAACAGTCTAACATTGGACTTTAGGTTTTATCAGAATGAGATATAGTCACTCTTCCTCGCTCCGTCTGTTTCATGTTTCTGTTTTATGCATAGTAGTACACAAACCTTGCGAAAACATATGAAAGAAATAATAAATTCATTTATTGATTGCCGTTAAGTACGACATTCAAGTCAAACTTTTTTATTCCATATTTTATTCTTTTCAGTCCCTTTGACCGTTTATACACGCCGTTTTAACGATTAGCCACAAATCTCCCTAATTCGTACATATGTTCACAAAACAACAATCAACCCCTTTTTACACACGCCTTTGAAGTTTGTAGTTCGTAAAATTATGTTCAAACAATAATCAAGTCCATCCAGGTACGCACGCTGAAGAATAAGCACTCACGATCACAAACGCACATGTATCACAAACACGAGTCGACGTAAACATACACTCAGCTCTGGCAACGCAGCGACCACGTGCGTTTGTCTTAGTGTGTACATTCTCTGAGTGCACCGACATACAATGCAGCATGTATTGCGCACTCGTTACGAGTGCGGAGATATAACGTTATCATGCATGGCATTCCTGCACTGATCTCGATGTGTTTTCTTTTGCAACTCATTATTCGCGCTGGAGTTGAGCCAAGTGTGCCTTGGAATGCCTAGCGCATATTTCATGATTTTGACTGCGGAATTTGGGTTTTTAGATGGATTAAAACATGGATTAAAGTGCTGGTAAGAAACAGCATTTTTCGTGGCTGATACTAGAAAAACTTAGGGAGCCAGCCGGGCTCCTCAAGCACTTTTTCAGGGAGCCCGCAGGGGTTTCAGGGAGCCAATGGCCACCGGGCTCCCGATAAAGTCGAGCCCTGGTGGCACCTGCTCTACACATTTTTACATAATAGCAGTGAAGTGATGTTCCTTTGTCCACCTGAGGAACTGTATATTTTGTCCGCTTTCTTTGTCAGTCATGTTCATAGTGAATTTGACATTATTGCTGTGACACTTGATGCTATTCAAAATCTGTCAATGAATCAATGAATGAACAGGGGAAAGCTGCTATATATGCTGCTTGTTAACGACATCAAGAGCATTCATGCAAGTCCTTATTTAGCACAGTGGTGGTACTAATAATTAATTACTGTATCTTTTACTATTTTGCCCAGGGATGGACCACAGTGGCAGTAGGTGAAAGGTTTGAGGGATGCAGTGGCACCAAAGCCCACACAACTATCGAGGAAGACATATTACGGTGTGGATATACCAAATTCGTCTCAGAATACATGGACCCCAAGGCAGCTCTCTTTGTACTCTACGACTTCTCTGTAGTAAAAATTGCGAACGTTAAAACTAAAATCCTTGGAATTCAATGGTACGTTGCATTTCCTGTTATAAAGCTGTTTTTAGTTTGGGGTTTGGGGTGGGGAAATTGTAAAGTCTGGTGGGTACTTGAAAGTGATAATACATCAGATCCTCACCAGATCTACTATCTTTGATAGATCCAAATGTTCCCATAAATGTGCTTAGAATTGACCATTTGTAGCTGACAAATCCTCTTTAAAAAAATGACTGTATATGATATGCATATCCCCAGTTAGTACTGGAATATCTTACTGGAAGTTATTTCAATCCTTCTTTAACCCTATATAACCTGGGTGGGGGGAGGGCTTTAGAATCTTGCGCCAAAATTTATGACTTTTTACTTTTGAGTCTTGCACATTTTTTTAAACAAATTTTTTCGAAAATCTGCCATACCGTTACAAAGTCACGTGACCTTTTGTCGTTGCATGTCGGCTCGTAAATCGCTCTTTTGTGTAATTTATGTAATTTATGTACAAAACATATGGAAATATCTTTTTCCCCCAAAAGAGGTAGTTTTTTGGCCTCGTTTAAAGTTTTTTTTTTTTTTTGGGGGGGGGGGGGGGGTTCAAAATAGTTGAATTATAGTTAGAAATGAAATAAAACACAATAAAATACATAAGTGAAAAAACAAAGAAATTCATGAGAAATTATCATGGCTCTTCCAAATTTTGTTGTATTATTCCAAATGGTCTAAAGAATATGAGTAGTGAAAACGAATGTTTAAATATGAAGAATATATATGATTTATTGAAATTACCATAGTATTTTATACACTTCACTTGACATGCATGCTAATTTTTGCGGCGATCCTTTTACAGCCAAGATCATGGGCCTTAGAACCCCCCCCCCCCCCCCCCCAGGCTATATCGGGTTTATATAAAGATGAATAAATCCCATTTTGTACCTTCAAAAGTCTAAATTTGTTTGAAGGTAATGAGAAAACCTCCAAGACTCCAAATTTGATTAATGCAGGATGAACGAATGAGACTTAAAGCGCCCCTTTTCCGGCGGCGGCGTCAACATCAAAAACTTTTTTTGAATTTTTAATTTAATTTTGAAAGTATAAGTTCTTGTTCAATAAAACTTGGACTAAAGATTTATCAAGTATCCCCAATCATGTGAGTAGAATTTCAGGTTACAAAGTCAAGGTCATTTCAGGTAATCCTGTAAGTTGGGGCTTTGATCTGACCCTCAAAATGTTGAGTAATTTTAAGTTTTAGGCTATCATATATTAAAAGAATATGCATAGCTGGGATTATTTTGTCATTTGGAGTTGTTGTAGACCATGTTTGGTGATATAAAGTGCCTTTTCATGACTTGTATATTAATGATATTAGTATAATTTCAAAAGTGTTTGTTCAAATTCCATGAAACTTGTACCCAAGGGTTATCAAGTATCACAAATCATATGACAAAAACTCCATGTCACAAAGTCAAGGTCAAAGGTCCTTTTTTTTTTTAGGTCAGAAGACTTGGATTATTTTTTTCACAACTTAATATGAGAATTAATAAATCAATTATGGTTATTTGTTCATATTTTATTATAGTTATCAATCTTGGTACAAATTATAGTAAATAATTCTTCTAATGTTACTTAGTCAATATTCAATTAAATATGCTGGTTATATTTAGAGGATTTTATTTTGGGGGGTCTGCTAATGGGCCACCCTACCTATAAATAATGTCTCACCCTCAATTTTTCATCATATCAAATTATGTAATGTAGACGAGACCACCAAGAGTGCATACTGGTATTACATTTTTAAAATAATTTATACACATTTAATTTTTGTGCCCCTGATAGTTTCTCAACTTTGATTATTGAAAACACAAAAGTTGCAATTTTACCGACCACCTCACCTGTGGTATATTTTCTAAAATTTGATTTCTTGTATTAATCGTGCCCTCTTTCCCTTTTCTTCTCCTCCAGGTGTCCAGATAATTTGGGTGTAAAGAGCAAGATGGGATACGCATCCAGTGTAGAAGAGTTGAAGAAGGAGTGTCAAGGGCCGACGTTGTTTTACGTGGAAAACGAATTAAACGAAATTGATTACGATTCAATCATCAAAGAATTTGCTTCAAAGTCTTAAAATGCTGACCTGGCAAGCAAGGAGGTTAAGTACATTTGATTTTTTAAATGGGACATTTAATAGGAAAATATCTGCATTTGTGCAGTACTGCATACAAAGTGAATATGTTGCGAGTCTGCCATCACTGACCATGTTGGGATCTTGCAAATATGACAAATAAAGCTTCTTAATTAAAATCATCGTCTGTTTTTTGCTTGTTCAGTTCATTGGCCCTTAGTAGGAATTAATGTAGAATTAATGTCTGTTTATTGATTTGATAACATCCCAAGAAGTTGAGGACCAATTTAAGAAGAAAGGGATTTGCTACTGATGCTTCCCTGGTGAATTCAAAAGTTTATGAACTCTGAAAGCATTTTGTGTCGACAAACTACATGCCGGAAATGCTGGGAATTGGTGTTGTTGCGTTTTGTTTTCTCACTCAAATTAAATTACTAGAGGATGTGGGATAATCATATCACTTCTTAACACATTGACATTGATTACTTTGTATACATGTACATGTATCTGTAGATTTATTTCGCAGACTTGATATTAATATATTTTAAGAGCATCGAGCCATTTCAATGACCATGTTTGTTTCTACATGGAGAAACTTATTGACTTATAACATGTTCAATGTAATAGGGTTGAATGATGAACTCTATAGGCCCCCCATAAGAAGAAATGTTATTACTGTGTCAATGTCATATGATTTCATTTCAATAGAAAACAACATATCAATGTAAATGAGGGCACATTTTGCGGCTGGACAGAAAATTGATCAATCAATATATGGACATTTTCAGCAACATGGTGGGCTGCTTGTCTGATCAAAAATTATGTTGAATAGAGGGGGAGGGAAGAAACGTGTCGTTTGTGTTTGGAGAGGAACGTTTGATTTACCCATGAAGTTGTTTGCAGTACTTTCATGAATGATACATTACCAATTAAAAAGCTTTTATTTTTTATAACTGCAAAGGAGCTATTGCTTTGCTGGCCATTGAAATTGAAAAAGAAAAAAGTGTGTCTTGTTAATCAAAATGAAAAAAAAATTGGGCAGTCAGTACTCTCAAAGCATCCTTGCAAACACTTCTGTAGTAGAAAGATAGAAAGAAAAGGGAAAGTTATCGTGAAGCATAGCACTAGGTTTCCTGGTTATTGTTTCTTGCACACCCAAATAATATCAAATGTATTTTAACGATCTTAGAAAACTGGCAAATGATCATCGTCTTGTCAGTTCAGATTTGAGTGAAGAAGAAGCGGTTACTAGTCTATGTAAATATATTTTGTGTTTAAAAAGAATTACAAATTTTACCTATTTCCATGTAGTGTAATAAATAATTCATCATGACATTTACAAAGCTTTGGTCTATTTCTTTGATAATAGGCAAATTCTATTATAAATGATGTATAATTGTAGTATATGCGCTAACAGTGTTAAGATATGCATACATATCCAAAGATATTCTTGTTGGTAGAAATATAAAAGGACGTTTTTTTTTTTTTTTTTTTTCAAGTTTCAAGGTATGGAAAAAAATTAAAAGATACAGCGAGAAGGTTGTTGACAATGGGTATATATATTGTAAGACTTTTTTATATTGAATATTTGATCAGTTGTACAAAGTTGTGCTGTCTGAGAAGCATATTTGAGATAGTTTCATTGATATAGTGGTTACATCAAATTTTGGGATATAATAGCATTTTGTTACCCCATAAACAAGTGATATTTTTCCTAGTGCTGACACATTGAAATCAGCATTACATGTTTGCTTTTATTTCAAAAACTTTCATTTTGTAAGACAGGACATACAACTGTTGTTTTTTTTTAGCAAGAGAAAGGAAGTGTTTATCTAGAATGGTTTATGTTAATGCATTGTGCAGTGCCCAAAGCTGTCTATGAGATCTGTTTTAAGTAACACTTTTGTTCTCAATCTGTTCTGAAGAACATATTCCAAATTAAAAGAAAGAAAGACAAAAAATATTGAATGCAGGCTTCTTTTTTCCTTTACTGTAGTCAAACAATTGGATAACTGATATGTGTCAGGCTAATTATCTAGGAAAGGTTTCCCTGTACTTTGGTAATTTGGTTCTTATTTTATTTATGTTTAAATTTTGTCTGTATTACTAGCAAGAGAGACAGTAAAATACAACTTTATCTCCATTCCATTTTGCATCAAATTGCTTCAATTTGGTATTGCTTTTCTGTGAATGAGTGTGTAGTCTTTTTTTTTTTTTATGATGCGAGTCCCCAAGAAGAAAGCTTAGGCAGTGATAACATTTATCAGCTCTTCCCATTTATGTATCAGATTGATTATGTAGTGTTATTTTGTTTTCCTCCCAAAATAACTTTAAAATATTCAATTTCAACATTTTATTTGAATATACTGTACATGAATGTTAACATTTTGTTGAAAATACAGGTGAAGGGGATTGAGATTCAGAGAGGAAACATGACTTGAAAGATACAGAGAGAGAGAGGAGGAAGATGTGTTTTAAAGATTGTTAGAGAAAAGGAATAGAGTTTGAAAGATTCAGAGAGAAGGAGGAGAGTTTAAAAGATACAGGTCCGAATTTACAAAGGAGGTTTGTCGACAAACCTCCTTTTGTTTTTTTACAAACCAGGTTCGTAAAAAACGCGTCATACGAGTACAAAAACCTGGTTTGTCGACAAACCTTCCTTTGTGAATTCGGGCCACAGAGTTTGGAATGTTACATGTACATGTATAAATAAAGAGGGAGTTTGAAAGATTCACACAGAGAGAGTGGAGGGAGTTTCAATGTACAGAGAGTAGGAAAGGAGTTGAAAAGGAGAGAGAGGGAGTTTAAAAGATACAACACGCATGCGGTCATTCCGACCTCTGAGTGGGGGGCGGGGGGTGCACCAAAAAGAGGGCACTTTCTATACACAAAAAAAACAATCGAATAAGGGCAATAATCAGAGGTAAAGGGGGCACTTATAAGAATATGGAAGGCCTCATATTAGAAAGAAAAGGGGGCACTTATCTCAAGTAAAAGGAGGCACTTTTCCTATGTAAAATCTTTGAAAATTATGCACTAGAAAATGTGGGTGGCGCTGTGCCCTCACCCCCAAACAAAAGTCCCACTCCCCAAAATGAAAATAAGGAACAAGGACAGAAATTTAAGGTGGGGGTGTTACTGCTGCCCTACAGGCGGCTCTAGAGGGAAGCTTCCCCTAACCCCGGCACCCCCCCCCCCCAACTCAGAGGTCGGAATGACTGCATGCGTGTTGCCAAAGTGTCCGGTAAAGGGGTACTTTTCGTGCGACAAAGTCCGGCCCGAGAATTGTAAAAAAAAGGGGTGTATTTGATTTTTCACCAGGAGATTTCTTTAAAAAGGTTTTTTTTCTTTTTTCTTTCATCTCTCATAGGGGGTGCTTTCATAAAGAGGGAACAAGCATATGCGTACCCTACATAACACTGAGTGGGGGGGGGGGGCGGGCCCCTAACTAACAACACGTAATGTAATTGGCATTCTGCCTATTCAAGTACAATTATAGCCGTAACTTTCCTTTCCTTCCTCTTATATCTTTGCTCCATTCTGTCGTGTGTTTGTTTGTGTGTGAGTGTGTGTGTGTGTTTGCTTGTTATGCGTGCGTGTGCATTTAAATTTATATTTATGTTATAATGTACTTGTATATATAGGGTCCCGACTACAAGCAGTCTTGCTTCTCAGGGACCCTGACCATTATTACTTTTGTTTGTTTGTTGTTGTTATTTGATATCATTCTTCTATTGTGTTGTTGTTTTGTATATTTTGTTGTTTTAAATGGTCAATAAACGAAGGGACTTCCTTCATATTCAAAACAGGTGAATGAAATGATTTGTATCGAGGCCCCTTTACAAAGACAAATAATGCATACATTTGGTTACATTACGAAAATGGCTTTTTGCCATGCCTATCAGGCAGAGGGTTGAATGCTAAACGTGTTTCCCATTCTTATGGTTGAGCGGTCCTGAATACATTGCTAGGTTGGTTGGGTCATAAGCAAGTTAAGGCAAGGCTCTGCATAGACGAGGCGAAGCGATTTGGCTGCCATGTTGTTTGAGCACACCGCACTGCATGCTTGCTGGGGCAGAGATGGTCCTTTTCTACAAAAGCCTGCCTCTCAAGTCGAAGTAGAATTTCCCCAGAGACAGTAAGTGATGATTTGGTTCATATATCAAACTATTTCGTACAGGAAATTTGGCATCGTTTAATGAACATTGGTATCGGGCGATTTCGTGCGAAATCCCACGTGTCGACATTACGACTTCCGATTCCGATTTTCAGTCCTCTCCTCATTAGGTCATCGTTTTTGCCAAGAAATGAAAATGTTCAATCCTTTCCGTTTTCTCTTCATAAGAGTCCAAACATCCCCTTAGACTTGTTATGACTCCCGTTTACTCATTACAAGGGAAGTAAAGCCAAATCTTGGAGAATTTGAAACCGCCCCTTTTTCGTAAAAATGGCAAGGGGTTAGCTCATTGTTTTTGCCAAGAAATGAAAATGTTCAATCCCCTCCGTTTTCCCTTCATAAGAGTCCAAACATCCCCTTAGACATGTTATTACTTCCGTTTACTCATTACAAGGGAAGTAAAGCCAAATCTTGGAGAATTCGAAAACCGCCCCTTTTTCGAAAAAATGGCAAGGGGTTAGCTCATTGTTTTTGCCAAAAAAAATGAAAATTTTCAATCCTCTCCGTTTTCTCTTCGTAAGAGTCCAAACATCCCCTTAGACTTAAAAGGGAAGTAAAGCCAAATCTTGGAGAATTTGAAACCGCCCCTTTTTCGTAAAAATGGCAAGGGGTTAGCTCATTGTTTTTGCCAAATAAAATGAAAATGTTCAATCCTTTCCGTTTTCCCTTCATAAGAGTCCAAACATCCCCTTAGACATGTTATGACTTCCGTTTACTCATTACAAGGGAAGTAAAGCCAAATCTTGGAGAATTTGAAACCGCCCCTTTTTCGTAAAAATGGCAAGGGGTTAGCTCATTGTTTTTGCCAAGAAATGAAAATGTTCAATCCCCTCCGTTTTCCCTTCATAAGAGTCCAAACATCCCCTTAGACATGTTATTACTTCCGTTTACTCATTACAAGGGAAGTAAAGCCAAATCTTGGAGAATTCGAAAACCGCCCCTTTTTCGAAAAAAATGGCAAGGGGTAATTAGCTCATCGTTTTAGCCCAAAAAAGAAAATTTTCAATCCTCTCTGTTTTTTCTCCATTATAGTCCAAACATGCCCACAGACTTATTACGACTCCCGTCTGTTCACAAAAAGGGAAGCATAGGCTAATTCGGGATAATTTGACAATCGAAATATTTGAAAAAATGGCAAGGGGTTAGCTCATCGTTTTTGCCAAAAAATGAAAATTTTCAATCCTCTCCGTTTTCTCTCCATGATAGTCCCAACATGCCCACAAACTTATTATGATTCCTGTTTGTTCATGAAAAAAAAGGAGTGTCAAATCTTGGAAATTTGAAAACCGCCCTTTTTTCGAAAAAATGGCAAGGGGTTAGCTCATCGTTTTTGCCAAAAAATGAACATTTTCAGTCCTCTCCATTTTCTCTCCATGATAGTCCCAACATGCCCACAAACTTATTATGATTCCTGTTTGTTCATTACAAGGGAAGTAAAGCCAAATCTTGGAAAATTTGAAAACCGCCCCTTTTTCGTATAAATGGCAAGGGGTTAGCTCATCGTTTTTGCCAAAAAATGAACATTTTCAGTCCTCTCCATTTTCTCTTCATAAGAGTCCAACATACCCTTAGGCTTAAAAGGGAAGTAATGTCAAATCTTGGAAATTCGAAAAACGCCCCTTTTTCGTAAAAATGGCAAGGAGTTAGCTCATCGTTTTTGCCAAAAAATGAAAATTTTCAATCCTCTCCGTTTTCTCTTCATAAGAGTCCAAACATCCCCTTAGACTTAAAAGGGAAGTAATGTCAAATCTTGGAAATTCGAAAAACGCCCTTTTTTCGAAAAAATGGCAAGGGGTTAGCTCTTTTTTTTTTTGCCAAAAAATGAAAATTTTCAATCCTCTCCGTTTTCTCTTCATAAGAGAAAAAATGAACATTTTCAGTCCTCTCCATTTTCTCTTCATAAGAGTCCAAACATCCCCTTAGAATTGTTATGACTCCCGTTTGTTCACAAAAAGGGAAGCATAGGCAAATTCGGGATAATTCGAAAATCAAAATATTTTGAAAAAATGGCAAGGGGTTAGGTCATCGTTTTTGCCAAAAAATGAACATTTTCAGTCCTCTCCATTTTCTCTCCATGATAGTCCCAACATGCCCACAAACTTATTATGACTCCTGTTTGTTCATGAAAAAAATAAGGAATGTCAAATCTTGGAAATTCGAAAACCGCCCTTTTTTCGAAAAAATGGCAAGGGGTTAGCTCTTTTTTTTTTTGCCAAAAAATGAAAATTTTCAATCCTCTCCGTTTTCTCTTCATAAGAGAAAAAATGAACATTTTCAGTCCTCTCCATTTTCTCTTCATAAGAGTCCAAACATCCCCTTAGAATTGTTATGACTCCCGTTTGTTCACAAAAAGGGAAGCATAGGCAAATTCGGGATAATTCGAAAATCAAAATATTTTGAAAAAATGGCAAGGGGTTAGGTCATCGTTTTTGCCAAAAAATGAACATTTTCAGTCCTCTCCATTTTCTCTCCATGATAGTCCCAACATGCCCACAAACTTATTATGACTCCTGTTTGTTCATGAAAAAAATAAGGAATGTCAAATCTTGGAAATTCGAACACCGCCCTTTTTTCGAAAAAATGGCAAGGGGTTAGCTCTTTTTTTTTTGGCCAAAAAATGAAAATTTTCAATCCTCTCCGTTTTCTCTTCATAAGAGTCCAACATACCCTTAGACTTGTTATGACTCCCGTTTGTTCAAAAAAAGGGAAGCATAGGCGAATTTGAGATAATTCGAAAATCAAAATATTTTGAAAAAATGGCAAGGGGTTAGGTCATCGTTTTTGCCAAAAAATGAACATTTTCAGTCCTCTCCATTTTCTCTCCATGATAGTCCCAACATGCCCACAAACTTATTATGACTCCTGTTTGTTCATGAAAAAAATAAGGAATGTCAAATCTTGGAAATTCGAACACCGCCCTTTTTTCGAAAAAATGGCAAGGGGTTAGCTCTTTTTTTTTTGGCCAAAAAATGAAAATTTTCAATCCTCTCCGTTTTCTCTTCATAAGAGTCCAACATACCCTTAGACTTGTTATGACTCCCGTTTGTTCAAAAAAAGGGAAGCATAGGCGAATTTGAGATAATTCGAAAATCAAAATATTTTGAAAAAATGGCTAGGGGTTAGGTCATCGTTTTTGCCAAAAAATGAAAATTTTCAATCCTCTCCGTTTTCTCTCCATGATAGTCCCAACACGCCCACAAACTTATTATGATTCCTGTTTGTTCATGAAAAAATAAGGAATGTCAAATCTTGGAAATTTGAAAACCGCCCTTTTTTTTGAAAAAATGGCAAGGGGTTAGCTCATCGTTTTTGCCAAAAAATGAAAATTTTCAGTCCTCTCCATTTTCTCTCCATGATAGTCCCAACATGCCCACAAACTTATTATGATTCCTGTTTGTTCATGAAAAAAATAAGGAATGTCAAATCTTGGAAATTCGAAAACCGCCCTTTTTTCGAAAAAATGGCAAGGGGTTAGCTCTTTTTTTTTTTGCCAAAAAATGAAAATTTTCAATCCTCTCCGTTTTCTCTTCATAAGAGTCCAACATACCCTTAGACTTGTTATGACTCCCGTTTGTTCACAAAAAGGGAAGCATAGGCGAATTTGAGATAATTCGAAAATCAAAATATTTTGAAAAAATGGCTAGGGGTTAGGTCATCGTTTTTGCCAAAAAATGAAAATTTTCAATCCTCTCCGTTTTCTCTCCATGATAGTCCCAACATGCCCACAAACTTATTATGATTCCTGTTTGTTCATGAAAAAATAAGGAATGTCAAATCTTGGAAATTTGAAAACCGCCCTTTTTTCGAAAAAATGGCATCGTTTTTGCCAAAAAATGAAAATTTTCAGTCCTCTCCATTTTCTCTCCATGATAGTCCCAACATGCCCACAAACTTATTATGACTCCTGTTTGTTCATTACAAGGGAAGTAAAGCCAAATCTTGGAAAATTTGAAAACCGCCCCTTTTTCGTATAAATGGCAAGGGGTTAGCTCTTTTTTTTTTGGCCAAAAAATGAAAATTTTCAATCCTCTCCGTTTTCTCTTCATAAGAGTCCAACATACCCTTAGACTTGTTATGACTCCCGTTTGTTCACAAAAAGGGAAGCATAGGCGAATTTGAGATAATTCGAAAATCAAAATATTTTGAAAAAATGGCTAGGGGTTAGGTCATCGTTTTTGCCAAAAAATGAAAATTTTCAATCCTCTCCGTTTTCTCTCCATGATAGTCCCAACACGCCCACAAACTTATTATGATTCCTGTTTGTTCATGAAAAAATAAGGAATGTCAAATCTTGGAAATTTGAAAACCTCTCCGGGGTTAGCTCTTTTTTTTTTTGCCAAAAAATGAAAATTTTCAATCCTCTCCGTTTTCTCTTCATAAGAGTCCAACATACCCTTAGACTTGTTATGACTCCCGTTTGTTCACAAAAAGGGAAGCATAGGCGAATTTGAGATAATTCGAAAATCAAAATATTTTGAAAAAATGGCTAGGGGTTAGGTCATCGTTTTTGCCAAAAAATGAAAATTTTCAATCCTCTCCGTTTTCTCTCCATGATAGTCCCAACATGCCCACAAACTTATTATGATTCCTGTTTGTTCATGAAAAAATAAGGAATGTCAAATCTTGGAAATTTGAAAACCGCCCTTTTTTCGAAAAAATGGCAAGGGGTTAGCTCATCGTTTTTGCCAAAAAATGAAAATTTTCAGTCCTCTCCATTTTCTCTCCATGATAGTCCCAACATGCCCACAAACTTATTATGACTCCTGCTTGTTCATTACAAGGGAAGTAAAGCCAAATCTTGGAAAATTTGAAAACCGCCCCTTTTTCGTATAAATGGCAAGGGGTTAGCTCATCGTTTTTGCCAAAAAATGAACATTTTCAGTCCTCTCCATTTTCTCTTCATAAGAGTCCAAACATCCCCTTAGACTTGTTATGACTCCCGTTTGTTCACAAAAAGGGAAGCATAGGCAAATTCGGGATAATTCGAAAATCAAAATATTTTGAAAAAATGGCAAGGGGTTAGGTCATCGTTTTTGCCAAAAAATGAACATTTTCAGTCCTCTCCACTTTCTCTCCATGATAGTCCCAACATGCCCACAAACTTATTATGACTCCTGTTTGTTCATGAAAAAAATAAGGAATGTCAAATCTTGGAAATTCGAAAACCGCCCTTTTTTCGAAAAAATGGCAAGGGGTTAGCTCTTTTTTTTTTTGCCAAAAAATGAAAATTTTCAATCCTCTCCGTTTTCTCTTCATAAGAGTCCAACATACCCTTAGACTTGTTATGACTCCCGTTTGCTCACAAAAAGGGAAGCATAGGCGAATTTGAGATAATTCGAAAATCAAAATATTTTGAAAAAATGGCTAGGGGTTAGGTCATCGTTTTTGCCAAAAAATGAAAATTTTCAATCCTCTCCGTTTTCTCTCCATGATAGTCCCAACATGCCCACAAACTTATTATGATTCCTGTTTGTTCATGAAAAAATAAGGAATGTCAAATCTTGGAAATTTGAAAACCGCCCTTTTTTCGAAAAAATGGCAAGGGGTTAGCTCATCGTTTTTGCCAAAAAATGAAAATTTTCAGTCCTCTCCATTTTCTCTCCATGATAGTCCCAACATGCCCACAAACTTATTATGACTCCTGTTTGTTCATTACAAGGGAAGTAAAGCCAAATCTTGGAAAATTTGAAAACCGCCCCTTTTTCGTATAAATGGCAAGGGGTTAGCTCATCGTTTTTGCCAAAAAATGAACATTTTCAGTCCTCTCCATTTTCTCTTCATAAGAGTCCAAACATCCCCTTAGACTTGTTATGACTCCCGTTTGTTCACAAAAAGGGAAGCATAGGCAAATTCGGGATAATTCGAAAATCAAAATATTTTGAAAAAATGGCAAGGGGTTAGGTCATCGTTTTTGCCAAAAAATGAACATTTTCAGTCCTCTCCATTTTCTCTCCATGATAGTCCCAACATGCCCACAAACTTATTATGACTCCTGTTTGTTCATGAAAAAAATAAGGAATGTCAAATCTTGGAAATTCGAAAACCGCCCTTTTTTCGAAAAAATGGCAAGGGGTTAGCTCTTTTTTTTTTGGCCAAAAAATGAAAATTTTCAATCCTCTCCGTTTTCTCTTCATAAGAGAAAAAATGAACATTTTCAGTCCTCTCCATTTTCTCTTCATAAGAGTCCAAACATCCTCTTAGACTTGTTATGACTCCCGTTTGTTCACAAAAAGGGAAGCATAGGCAAATTCGGGATAATTCGAAAATCAAAATATTTTGAAAAAATGGCAAGGGGTTAGGTCATCGTTTTTGCCAAAAAATGAACATTTTCAGTCCTCTCCATTTTCTCTCCATGATAGTCCCAACATGCCCACAAACTTATTATGACTCCTGTTTGTTCATGAAAAAAATAAGGAATGTCAAATCTTGGAAATTCGAAAACCGCCCTTTTTTCGAAAAAATGGCAAGGGGTTAGCTCTTTTTTTTTTTGCCAAAAAATGAAAATTTTCAATCCTCTCCGTTTTCTCTTCATAAGAGTCCAACATACCCTTAGACTTGTTATGACTCCCGTTTGCTCACAAAAAGGGAAGCATAGGCGAATTTGAGATAATTCGAAAATCAAAATATTTTGAAAAAATGGCTAGGGGTTAGGTCATCGTTTTTGCCAAAAAATGAAAATTTTCAATCCTCTCCGTTTTCTCTCCATGATAGTCCCAACATGCCCACAAACTTATTATGATTCCTGTTTGTTCATGAAAAAATAAGGAATGTCAAATCTTGGAAATTTGAAAACCGCCCTTTTTTCGAAAAAAGGCAAGGGGTTAGCTCATCGTTTTTGCCAAAAAATGAAAATTTTCAGTCCTCTCCATTTTCTCTCCATGATAGTCCCAACATGCCCACAAACTTATTATGACTCCTGTTTGTTCATTACAAGGGAAGTAAAGCCAAATCTTGGAAAATTTGAAAACCGCCCCTTTTTCGTATAAATGGCAAGGGGTTAGCTCATCGTTTTTGCCAAAAAATGAACATTTTCAGTCCTCTCCATTTTCTCTTCATAAGAGTCCAAACATCCCCTTAGAATTGTTATGACTCCCGTTTGTTCACAAAAAGGGAAGCATAGGCAAATTCGGGATAATTCGAAAATCAAAATATTTTGAAAAAATGGCAAGGGGTTAGGTCATCGTTTTTGCCAAAAAATGAACATTTTCAGTCCTCTCCATTTTCTCTCCATGATAGTCCCAACATGCCCACAAACTTATTATGACTCCTGTTTGTTCATGAAAAAAATAAGGAATGTCAAATCTTGGAAATTCGAACACCGCCCTTTTTTCGAAAAAATGGCAAGGGGTTAGCTCTTTTTTTTTTGGCCAAAAAATGAAAATTTTCAATCCTCTCCGTTTTCTCTTCATAAGAGTCCAACATACCCTTAGACTTGTTATGACTCCCGTTTGTTCAAAAAAAGGGAAGCATAGGCGAATTTGAGATAATTCGAAAATCAAAATATTTTGAAAAAATGGCTAGGGGTTAGGTCATCGTTTTTGCCAAAAAATGAAAATTTTCAATCCTCTCCGTTTTCTCTCCATGATAGTCCCAACACGCCCACAAACTTATTATGATTCCTGTTTGTTCATGAAAAAATAAGGAATGTCAAATCTTGGAAATTTGAAAACCGCCCTTTTTTCGAAAAAATGGCAAGGGGTTAGCTCATCGTTTTTGCCAAAAAATGAAAATTTTCAGTCCTCTCCATTTTCTCTCCATGATAGTCCCAACATGCCCACAAACTTATTATGACTCCTGTTTGTTCATGAAAAAAATAAGGAATGTCAAATCTTGGAAATTCGAAAACCGCCCTTTTTTCGAAAAAATGGCAAGGGGTTAGCTCTTTTTTTTTTTGCCAAAAAATGAAAATTTTCAATCCTCTCCGTTTTCTCTTCATAAGAGTCCAACATACCCTTAGACTTGTTATGACTCCCGTTTGCTCACAAAAAGGGAAGCATAGGCGAATTTGAGATAATTCGAAAATCAAAATATTTTGAAAAAATGGCTAGGGGTTAGGTCATCGTTTTTGCCAAAAAATGAAAATTTTCAATCCTCTCCGTTTTCTCTCCATGATAGTCCCAACATGCCCACAAACTTATTATGATTCCTGTTTGTTCATGAAAAAATAAGGAATGTCAAATCTTGGAAATTTGAAAACCGCCCTTTTTTCGAAAAAAGGCAAGGGGTTAGCTCATCGTTTTTGCCAAAAAATGAAAATTTTCAGTCCTCTCCATTTTCTCTCCATGATAGTCCCAACATGCCCACAAACTTATTATGACTCCTGTTTGTTCATTACAAGGGAAGTAAAGCCAAATCTTGGAAAATTTGAAAACCGCCCCTTTTTCGTATAAATGGCAAGGGGTTAGCTCATCGTTTTTGCCAAAAAATGAACATTTTCAGTCCTCTCCATTTTCTCTTCATAAGAGTCCAAACATCCCCTTAGAATTGTTATGACTCCCGTTTGTTCACAAAAAGGGAAGCATAGGCAAATTCGGGATAATTCGAAAATCAAAATATTTTGAAAAAATGGCAAGGGGTTAGGTCATCGTTTTTGCCAAAAAATGAACATTTTCAGTCCTCTCCATTTTCTCTCCATGATAGTCCCAACATGCCCACAAACTTATTATGACTCCTGTTTGTTCATGAAAAAAATAAGGAATGTCAAATCTTGGAAATTCGAACACCGCCCTTTTTTCGAAAAAATGGCAAGGGGTTAGCTCTTTTTTTTTTGGCCAAAAAATGAAAATTTTCAATCCTCTCCGTTTTCTCTTCATAAGAGTCCAACATACCCTTAGACTTGTTATGACTCCCGTTTGTTCAAAAAAAGGGAAGAATAGGCGAATTTGAGATAATTCGAAAATCAAAATATTTTGAAAAAATGGCTAGGGGTTAGGTCATCGTTTTTGTCAAAAAATGAAAATTTTCAATCCTCTCCGTTTTCTCTCCATGATAGTCCCAACACGCCCACAAACTTATTATGATTCCTGTTTGTTCATGAAAAAATAAGGAATGTCAAATCTTGGAAATTTGAAAACCGCCCTTTTTTCGAAAAAATGGCAAGGGGTTAGCTCATCGTTTTTGCCAAAAAATGAAAATTTTCAGTCCTCTCCATTTTCTCTCCATGATAGTCCCAACATGCCCACAAACTTATTATGATTCCTGTTTGTTCATGAAAAAAATAAGGAATGTCAAATCTTGGAAATTCGAAAACCGCCCTTTTTTCGAAAAAATGGCAAGGGGTTAGCTCTTTTTTTTTTTGCCAAAAAATGAAAATTTTCAATCCTCTCCGTTTTCTCTTCATAAGAGTCCAACATACCCTTAGACTTGTTATGACTCCCGTTTGTTCACAAAAAGGGAAGCATAGGCGAATTTGAGATAATTCGAAAATCAAAATATTTTGAAAAAATGGCTAGGGGTTAGGTCATCGTTTTTGCCAAAAAATGAAAATTTTCAATCCTCTCCGTTTTCTCTCCATGATAGTCCCAACATGCCCACAAACTTATTATGATTCCTGTTTGTTCATGAAAAAATAAGGAATGTCAAATCTTGGAAATTTGAAAACCGCCCTTTTTTCGAAAAAATGGCAGGGGGTTAGCTCATCGTTTTTGCCAAAAAATGAAAATTTTCAGTCCTCTCCATTTTCTCTCCATGATAGTCCCAACATGCCCACAAACTTATTATGACTCCTGTTTGTTCATTACAAGGGAAGTAAAGCCAAATCTTGGAAAATTTGAAAACCGCCCCTTTTTCGTATAAATGGCAAGGGGTTAGCTCTTTTTTTTTTGGCCAAAAAATGAAAATTTTCAATCCTCTCCGTTTTCTCTTCATAAGAGTCCAACATACCCTTAGACTTGTTATGACTCCCGTTTGTTCACAAAAAGGGAAGCATAGGCGAATTTGAGATAATTCGAAAATCAAAATATTTTGAAAAAATGGCTAGGGGTTAGGTCATCGTTTTTGCCAAAAAATGAAAATTTTCAATCCTCTCCGTTTTCTCTCCATGATAGTCCCAACACGCCCACAAACTTATTATGATTCCTGTTTGTTCATGAAAAAATAAGGAATGTCAAATCTTGGAAATTTGAAAACCGCCCTTTTTTCGAAAAAATGGCAAGGGGTTAGCTCATCGTTTTTGCCAAAAAATGAAAATTTTCAGTCCTCTCCATTTTCTCTCCATGATAGTCCCAACATGCCCACAAACTTATTATGATTCCTGTTTGTTCATGAAAAAAATAAGGAATGTCAAATCTTGGAAATTCGAACACCGCCCTTTTTTCGAAAAAATGGCAAGGGGTTAGCTCTTTTTTTTTTGGCCAAAAAATGAAAATTTTCAATCCTCTCCGTTTTCTCTTCATAAGAGTCCAACATACCCTTAGACTTGTTATGACTCCCGTTTGTTCACAAAAAGGGAAGCATAGGCGAATTTGAGATAATTCGAAAATCAAAATATTTTGAAAAAATGGCTAGGGGTTAGGTCATCGTTTTTGCCAAAAAATGAAAATTTTCAATCCTCTCCGTTTTCTCTCCATGATAGTCCCAACACGCCCACAAACTTATTATGATTCCTGTTTGTTCATGAAAAAATAAGGAATGTCAAATCTTGGAAATTTGAAAACCGCCCTTTTTTCGAAAAAATGGCAAGGGGTTAGCTCATCGTTTTTGCCAAAAAATGAAAATTTTCAGTCCTCTCCATTTTCTCTCCATGATAGACCCAACATGCCCACAAACTTATTATGACTCCTGCTTGTTCATTACAAGGGAAGTAAAGCCAAATCTTGGAAAATTTGAAAACCGCCCCTTTTTCGTATAAATGGCAAGGGGTTAGCTCATCGTTTTTGCCAAAAAATGAACATTTTCAGTCCTCTCCATTTTCTCTTCATAAGAGTCCAAACATCCCCTTAGACTTGTTATGACTCCCGTTTGTTCACAAAAAGGGAAGCATAGGCAAATTCGGGATAATTCGAAAATCAAAATATTTTGAAAAAATGGCAAGGGGTTAGGTCATCGTTTTTGCCAAAAAATGAACATTTTCAGTCCTCTCCATTTTCTCTCCATGATAGTTCCAACATGCCCACAAACTTATTATGACTCCTGCTTGTTCATTACAAGGGAAGTAAAGCCAAATCTTGGAAATTCGAAAACCGCCCTTTTTTCGAAAAAATGGCAAGGGGTTAGCTCATCGTTTTTGCCAAAAAATGAAAATTTTCAGTCCTCTCCATTTTCTCTCCATGATAGTCCCAACATGCCCACAAACTTATTATGACTCCTGCTTGTTCATTACAAGGGAAGTAAAGCCAAATCTTGGAAAATTTGAAAACCGCCCCTTTTTCGTATAAATGGCAAGGGGTTAGCTCATCGTTTTTGCCAAAAAATGAACATTTTCAGTCCTCTCCATTTTCTCTTCATAAGAGTCCAAACATCCCCTTAGACTTATTATGACTCCTGTTTGTTCATTACAAGGGAAGTAAAGCCAAATCTTGGAAAATTTGAAAACCGCCCCTTTTTCGTATAAATGGCTCATCGTTTTTGCCAAAAAATGAACATTTTCAGTCCTCTCCATTTTCTCTCCATAAGAGTCCAAACATCCCCTTAGACTTGTTATGACTCCCGTTTGTTCACAAAAAGGGAAGCATAGGCAAATTCGGGATAATTCGAAAATCAAAATATTTTGAAAAAATGGCAAGGGGTTAGGTCATCGTTTTTGCCAAAAAATGAACATTATCAGTCCTCTCCATTTTCTCTCCATGATAGTTCCAACATGCCCACAAACTTATTATGACTCCTGTTTGTTCATGAAAAAAATAAGGAATGTCAAATCTTGGAAATTCGAAAACCGCCCTTTTTTCGAAAAAATGGCAAGGGGTTAGCTCTTTTTTTTGTTGCCAAAAATGAAAATTTTCAATCCTCTCCGTTTTCTCTTCATAAGAGTCCAACATACTCTTAGACTTGTTATGACTCCCGTTTGCTCACAAAAAGGGAAGCATAGGCGAATTTGAGATAATTCGAAAATCAAAATATTTTGAAAAAATGGCTAGGGGTTAGGTCATCGTTTTTGCCAAAAAATGAAAATTTTCAATCCTCTCCGTTTTCTCTCCATGATAGTCCCAACATGCCCACAAACTTATTATGATTCCTGTTTGTTCATGAAAAAATAAGGAATGTCAAATCTTGGAAATTCGAAAACCGCCCTTTTTTCGAAAAAATGGCAAGGGGTTAGCTCTTTTTTTTTGCCAAAAAATGAAAATTTTCAATCCTCTCCGTTTTCTCTTCATAAGAGTCCAAACATCCCCTTAGACTTGTTATGACTCCCGTTTGTTCACAAAAAGGGAAGCATAGGCAAATTCGGGATAATTCGAAAATCAAAATATTTTGAAAAAATGGCAAGGGGTTAGGTCATCGTTTTTGCCAAAAAATGAACATTTTCAGTCCTCTCCATTTTCTCTCCATAATAGTCCCAACATGCCCACAAACTTATTATGACTCCTGTTTGTTCATGAAAAAAAATAAGGTATGTCAAATCTTGGAAATTCGAACACCGCCCTTTTTTCGAAAAAATGGCAAGGGGTTAGCTCTTTTTTTTTTGGCCAAAAAATGAAAATTTTCAATCCTCTCCGTTTTCTCTTCATAAGAGTCCAACATACCCTTAGACTTGTTATGACTCCCGTTTGTTCACAAAAAAGGGAAGCATAGGCGAATTTGAGATAATTCGAAAATCAAAATATTTTGAAAAAATGGCTAGGGGTTAGGTCATCGTTTTTGCCAAAAAATGAAAATTTTCAATCCTCTCCGTTTTCTCTCCATGATAGTCCCAACACGCCCACAAACTTATTATGATTCCTGTTTGTTCATGAAAAAATAAGGAATGTCAAATCTTGGAAATTTGAAAACCGCCCTTTTTTCGAAAAAATGGCAAGGGGTTAGCTCATCGTTTTTGCCAAAAAATGAAAATTTTCAGTCCTCTCCATTTTCTCTCCATGATAGTCCCAACATGCCCACAAACTTATTATGACTTCTGCTTGTTCATTACAAGGGAAGTAAAGCCAAATCTTGGAAAATTTGAAAACCGCCCCTTTTTCGTATAAATGGCAAGGGGTTAGCTCATCGTTTTTGCCAAAAAATGAACATTTTCAGTCCTCTCCATTTTCTCTTCATAAGAGTCCAAACATCCCCTTAGACTTGTTATGACTCCCGTTTGTTCACAAAAAGGGAAGCATAGGCAAATTCGGGATAATTCGAAAATCAAAATATTTTGAAAAAATGGCAAGGGGTTAGGTCATCGTTTTTGCCAAAAAATGAACATTTTCAGTCCTCTCCATTTTCTCTCCATGATAGTTCCAACATGCCCACAAACTTATTATGACTCCTGCTTGTTCATTACAAGGGAAGTAAAGCCAAATCTTGGAAATTCGAAAACCGCCCTTTTTTCGAAAAAATGGCAAGGGGTTAGCTCATCGTTTTTGCCAAAAAATGAAAATTTTCAGTCCTCTCCATTTTCTCTCCATGATAGTCCCAACATGCCCACAAACTTATTATGATTCCTGTTTGTTCATTACAAGGGAAGTAAAGCCAAATCTTGGAAAATTTGAAAACCGCCCCTTTTTCGTATAAATGGCAAGGGGTTAGCTCATCGTTTTTGCCAAAAAATGAACATTTTCAGTCCTCTCCATTTTCTCTTCATAAGAGTCCAACATACCCTTAGGCTTAAAAGGGAAGTAATGTCAAATCTTGGAAATTCGAAAAACGCCCCTTTTTCGTAAAAATGGCAAGGAGTTAGCTCATCGTTTTTGCCAAAAAATGAAAATTTTCAATCCTCTCCGTTTTCTCTTCATAAGAGTCCAAACATCCCCTTAGACTTAAAAGGGAAGTAATGTCAAATCTTGGAAATTCGAAAAACGCCCTTTTTTCGAAAAAATGGCAAGGGGTTAGCTCTTTTTTTTTTTGCCAAAAAATGAAAATTTTCAATCCTCTCCGTTTTCTCTTCATAAGAGAAAAAATGAACATTTTCAGTCCTCTCCATTTTCTCTTCATAAGAGTCCAAACATCCCCTTAGAATTGTTATGACTCCCGTTTGTTCACAAAAAGGGAAGCATAGGCAAATTCGGGATAATTCGAAAATCAAAATATTTTGAAAAAATGGCAAGGGGTTAGGTCATCGTTTTTGCCAAAAAATGAACATTTTCAGTCCTCTCCATTTTCTCTCCATGATAGTCCCAACATGCCCACAAACTTATTATGACTCCTGTTTGTTCATGAAAAAAATAAGGAATGTCAAATCTTGGAAATTCGAAAACCGCCCTTTTTTCGAAAAAATGGCAAGGGGTTAGCTCTTTTTTTTTTTGCCAAAAAATGAAAATTTTCAATCCTCTCCGTTTTCTCTTCATAAGAGAAAAAATGAACATTTTCAGTCCTCTCCATTTTCTCTTCATAAGAGTCCAAACATCCCCTTAGAATTGTTATGACTCCCGTTTGTTCACAAAAAGGGAAGCATAGGCAAATTCGGGATAATTCGAAAATCAAAATATTTTGAAAAAATGGCAAGGGGTTAGGTCATCGTTTTTGCCAAAAAATGAACATTTTCAGTCCTCTCCATTTTCTCTCCATGATAGTCCCAACATGCCCACAAACTTATTATGACTCCTGTTTGTTCATGAAAAAAATAAGGAATGTCAAATCTTGGAAATTCGAACACCGCCCTTTTTTCGAAAAAATGGCAAGGGGTTAGCTCTTTTTTTTTTGGCCAAAAAATGAAAATTTTCAATCCTCTCCGTTTTCTCTTCATAAGAGTCCAACATACCCTTAGACTTGTTATGACTCCCGTTTGTTCAAAAAAAGGGAAGCATAGGCGAATTTGAGATAATTCGAAAATCAAAATATTTTGAAAAAATGGCAAGGGGTTAGGTCATCGTTTTTGCCAAAAAATGAACATTTTCAGTCCTCTCCATTTTCTCTCCATGATAGTCCCAACATGCCCACAAACTTATTATGACTCCTGTTTGTTCATGAAAAAAATAAGGAATGTCAAATCTTGGAAATTCGAACACCGCCCTTTTTTCGAAAAAATGGCAAGGGGTTAGCTCTTTTTTTTTTGGCCAAAAAATGAAAATTTTCAATCCTCTCCGTTTTCTCTTCATAAGAGTCCAACATACCCTTAGACTTGTTATGACTCCCGTTTGTTCAAAAAAAGGGAAGCATAGGCGAATTTGAGATAATTCGAAAATCAAAATATTTTGAAAAAATGGCTAGGGGTTAGGTCATCGTTTTTGCCAAAAAATGAAAATTTTCAATCCTCTCCGTTTTCTCTCCATGATAGTCCCAACACGCCCACAAACTTATTATGATTCCTGTTTGTTCATGAAAAAATAAGGAATGTCAAATCTTGGAAATTTGAAAACCGCCCTTTTTTTTGAAAAAATGGCAAGGGGTTAGCTCATCGTTTTTGCCAAAAAATGAAAATTTTCAGTCCTCTCCATTTTCTCTCCATGATAGTCCCAACATGCCCACAAACTTATTATGATTCCTGTTTGTTCATGAAAAAAATAAGGAATGTCAAATCTTGGAAATTCGAAAACCGCCCTTTTTTCGAAAAAATGGCAAGGGGTTAGCTCTTTTTTTTTTTGCCAAAAAATGAAAATTTTCAATCCTCTCCGTTTTCTCTTCATAAGAGTCCAACATACCCTTAGACTTGTTATGACTCCCGTTTGTTCACAAAAAGGGAAGCATAGGCGAATTTGAGATAATTCGAAAATCAAAATATTTTGAAAAAATGGCTAGGGGTTAGGTCATCGTTTTTGCCAAAAAATGAAAATTTTCAATCCTCTCCGTTTTCTCTCCATGATAGTCCCAACATGCCCACAAACTTATTATGATTCCTGTTTGTTCATGAAAAAATAAGGAATGTCAAATCTTGGAAATTTGAAAACCGCCCTTTTTTCGAAAAAATGGCATCGTTTTTGCCAAAAAATGAAAATTTTCAGTCCTCTCCATTTTCTCTCCATGATAGTCCCAACATGCCCACAAACTTATTATGACTCCTGTTTGTTCATTACAAGGGAAGTAAAGCCAAATCTTGGAAAATTTGAAAACCGCCCCTTTTTCGTATAAATGGCAAGGGGTTAGCTCTTTTTTTTTTGGCCAAAAAATGAAAATTTTCAATCCTCTCCGTTTTCTCTTCATAAGAGTCCAACATACCCTTAGACTTGTTATGACTCCCGTTTGTTCACAAAAAGGGAAGCATAGGCGAATTTGAGATAATTCGAAAATCAAAATATTTTGAAAAAATGGCTAGGGGTTAGGTCATCGTTTTTGCCAAAAAATGAAAATTTTCAATCCTCTCCGTTTTCTCTCCATGATAGTCCCAACACGCCCACAAACTTATTATGATTCCTGTTTGTTCATGAAAAAATAAGGAATGTCAAATCTTGGAAATTTGAAAACCTCTCCGGGGTTAGCTCTTTTTTTTTTTGCCAAAAAATGAAAATTTTCAATCCTCTCCGTTTTCTCTTCATAAGAGTCCAACATACCCTTAGACTTGTTATGACTCCCGTTTGTTCACAAAAAGGGAAGCATAGGCGAATTTGAGATAATTCGAAAATCAAAATATTTTGAAAAAATGGCTAGGGGTTAGGTCATCGTTTTTGCCAAAAAATGAAAATTTTCAATCCTCTCCGTTTTCTCTCCATGATAGTCCCAACATGCCCACAAACTTATTATGATTCCTGTTTGTTCATGAAAAAATAAGGAATGTCAAATCTTGGAAATTTGAAAACCGCCCTTTTTTCGAAAAAATGGCAAGGGGTTAGCTCATCGTTTTTGCCAAAAAATGAAAATTTTCAGTCCTCTCCATTTTCTCTCCATGATAGTCCCAACATGCCCACAAACTTATTATGACTCCTGCTTGTTCATTACAAGGGAAGTAAAGCCAAATCTTGGAAAATTTGAAAACCGCCCCTTTTTCGTATAAATGGCAAGGGGTTAGCTCATCGTTTTTGCCAAAAAATGAACATTTTCAGTCCTCTCCATTTTCTCTTCATAAGAGTCCAAACATCCCCTTAGACTTGTTATGACTCCCGTTTGTTCACAAAAAGGGAAGCATAGGCAAATTCGGGATAATTCGAAAATCAAAATATTTTGAAAAAATGGCAAGGGGTTAGGTCATCGTTTTTGCCAAAAAATGAACATTTTCAGTCCTCTCCACTTTCTCTCCATGATAGTCCCAACATGCCCACAAACTTATTATGACTCCTGTTTGTTCATGAAAAAAATAAGGAATGTCAAATCTTGGAAATTCGAAAACCGCCCTTTTTTCGAAAAAATGGCAAGGGGTTAGCTCTTTTTTTTTTTGCCAAAAAATGAAAATTTTCAATCCTCTCCGTTTTCTCTTCATAAGAGTCCAACATACCCTTAGACTTGTTATGACTCCCGTTTGCTCACAAAAAGGGAAGCATAGGCGAATTTGAGATAATTCGAAAATCAAAATATTTTGAAAAAATGGCTAGGGGTTAGGTCATCGTTTTTGCCAAAAAATGAAAATTTTCAATCCTCTCCGTTTTCTCTCCATGATAGTCCCAACATGCCCACAAACTTATTATGATTCCTGTTTGTTCATGAAAAAATAAGGAATGTCAAATCTTGGAAATTTGAAAACCGCCCTTTTTTCGAAAAAATGGCAAGGGGTTAGCTCATCGTTTTTGCCAAAAAATGAAAATTTTCAGTCCTCTCCATTTTCTCTCCATGATAGTCCCAACATGCCCACAAACTTATTATGACTCCTGTTTGTTCATTACAAGGGAAGTAAAGCCAAATCTTGGAAAATTTGAAAACCGCCCCTTTTTCGTATAAATGGCAAGGGGTTAGCTCATCGTTTTTGCCAAAAAATGAACATTTTCAGTCCTCTCCATTTTCTCTTCATAAGAGTCCAAACATCCCCTTAGACTTGTTATGACTCCCGTTTGTTCACAAAAAGGGAAGCATAGGCAAATTCGGGATAATTCGAAAATCAAAATATTTTGAAAAAATGGCAAGGGGTTAGGTCATCGTTTTTGCCAAAAAATGAACATTTTCAGTCCTCTCCATTTTCTCTCCATGATAGTCCCAACATGCCCACAAACTTATTATGACTCCTGTTTGTTCATGAAAAAAATAAGGAATGTCAAATCTTGGAAATTCGAAAACCGCCCTTTTTTCGAAAAAATGGCAAGGGGTTAGCTCTTTTTTTTTTTGCCAAAAAATGAAAATTTTCAATCCTCTCCGTTTTCTCTTCATAAGAGTCCAACATACCCTTAGACTTGTTATGACTCCCGTTTGCTCACAAAAAGGGAAGCATAGGCGAATTTGAGATAATTCGAAAATCAAAATATTTTGAAAAAATGGCTAGGGGTTAGGTCATCGTTTTTGCCAAAAAATGAAAATTTTCAATCCTCTCCGTTTTCTCTCCATGATAGTCCCAACATGCCCACAAACTTATTATGATTCCTGTTTGTTCATGAAAAAATAAGGAATGTCAAATCTTGGAAATTTGAAAACCGCCCTTTTTTCGAAAAAATGGCAAGGGGTTAGCTCATCGTTTTTGCCAAAAAATGAAAATTTTCAGTCCTCTCCATTTTCTCTCCATGATAGTCCCAACATGCCCACAAACTTATTATGACTCCTGTTTGTTCATTACAAGGGAAGTAAAGCCAAATCTTGGAAAATTTGAAAACCGCCCCTTTTTCGTATAAATGGCAAGGGGTTAGCTCATCGTTTTTGCCAAAAAATGAACATTTTCAGTCCTCTCCATTTTCTCTTCATAAGAGTCCAAACATCCCCTTAGACTTGTTATGACTCCCGTTTGTTCACAAAAAGGGAAGCATAGGCAAATTCGGGATAATTCGAAAATCAAAATATTTTGAAAAAATGGCAAGGGGTTAGGTCATCGTTTTTGCCAAAAAATGAACATTTTCAGTCCTCTCCATTTTCTCTCCATGATAGTCCCAACATGCCCACAAACTTATTATGACTCCTGTTTGTTCATGAAAAAAATAAGGAATGTCAAATCTTGGAAATTCGAAAACCGCCCTTTTTTCGAAAAAATGGCAAGGGGTTAGCTCTTTTTTTTTTGGCCAAAAAATGAAAATTTTCAATCCTCTCCGTTTTCTCTTCATAAGAGAAAAAATGAACATTTTCAGTCCTCTCCATTTTCTCTTCATAAGAGTCCAAACATCCTCTTAGACTTGTTATGACTCCCGTTTGTTCACAAAAAGGGAAGCATAGGCAAATTCGGGATAATTCGAAAATCAAAATATTTTGAAAAAATGGCAAGGGGTTAGGTCATCGTTTTTGCCAAAAAATGAACATTTTCAGTCCTCTCCATTTTCTCTCCATGATAGTCCCAACATGCCCACAAACTTATTATGACTCCTGTTTGTTCATGAAAAAAATAAGGAATGTCAAATCTTGGAAATTCGAAAACCGCCCTTTTTTCGAAAAAATGGCAAGGGGTTAGCTCTTTTTTTTTTTGCCAAAAAATGAAAATTTTCAATCCTCTCCGTTTTCTCTTCATAAGAGTCCAACATACCCTTAGACTTGTTATGACTCCCGTTTGCTCACAAAAAGGGAAGCATAGGCGAATTTGAGATAATTCGAAAATCAAAATATTTTGAAAAAATGGCTAGGGGTTAGGTCATCGTTTTTGCCAAAAAATGAAAATTTTCAATCCTCTCCGTTTTCTCTCCATGATAGTCCCAACATGCCCACAAACTTATTATGATTCCTGTTTGTTCATGAAAAAATAAGGAATGTCAAATCTTGGAAATTTGAAAACCGCCCTTTTTTCGAAAAAAGGCAAGGGGTTAGCTCATCGTTTTTGCCAAAAAATGAAAATTTTCAGTCCTCTCCATTTTCTCTCCATGATAGTCCCAACATGCCCACAAACTTATTATGACTCCTGTTTGTTCATTACAAGGGAAGTAAAGCCAAATCTTGGAAAATTTGAAAACCGCCCCTTTTTCGTATAAATGGCAAGGGGTTAGCTCATCGTTTTTGCCAAAAAATGAACATTTTCAGTCCTCTCCATTTTCTCTTCATAAGAGTCCAAACATCCCCTTAGAATTGTTATGACTCCCGTTTGTTCACAAAAAGGGAAGCATAGGCAAATTCGGGATAATTCGAAAATCAAAATATTTTGAAAAAATGGCAAGGGGTTAGGTCATCGTTTTTGCCAAAAAATGAACATTTTCAGTCCTCTCCATTTTCTCTCCATGATAGTCCCAACATGCCCACAAACTTATTATGACTCCTGTTTGTTCATGAAAAAAATAAGGAATGTCAAATCTTGGAAATTCGAACACCGCCCTTTTTTCGAAAAAATGGCAAGGGGTTAGCTCTTTTTTTTTTGGCCAAAAAATGAAAATTTTCAATCCTCTCCGTTTTCTCTTCATAAGAGTCCAACATACCCTTAGACTTGTTATGACTCCCGTTTGTTCAAAAAAAGGGAAGCATAGGCGAATTTGAGATAATTCGAAAATCAAAATATTTTGAAAAAATGGCTAGGGGTTAGGTCATCGTTTTTGCCAAAAAATGAAAATTTTCAATCCTCTCCGTTTTCTCTCCATGATAGTCCCAACACGCCCACAAACTTATTATGATTCCTGTTTGTTCATGAAAAAATAAGGAATGTCAAATCTTGGAAATTTGAAAACCGCCCTTTTTTCGAAAAAATGGCAAGGGGTTAGCTCATCGTTTTTGCCAAAAAATGAAAATTTTCAGTCCTCTCCATTTTCTCTCCATGATAGTCCCAACATGCCCACAAACTTATTATGACTCCTGTTTGTTCATGAAAAAAATAAGGAATGTCAAATCTTGGAAATTCGAAAACCGCCCTTTTTTCGAAAAAATGGCAAGGGGTTAGCTCTTTTTTTTTTTGCCAAAAAATGAAAATTTTCAATCCTCTCCGTTTTCTCTTCATAAGAGTCCAACATACCCTTAGACTTGTTATGACTCCCGTTTGCTCACAAAAAGGGAAGCATAGGCGAATTTGAGATAATTCGAAAATCAAAATATTTTGAAAAAATGGCTAGGGGTTAGGTCATCGTTTTTGCCAAAAAATGAAAATTTTCAATCCTCTCCGTTTTCTCTCCATGATAGTCCCAACATGCCCACAAACTTATTATGATTCCTGTTTGTTCATGAAAAAATAAGGAATGTCAAATCTTGGAAATTTGAAAACCGCCCTTTTTTCGAAAAAAGGCAAGGGGTTAGCTCATCGTTTTTGCCAAAAAATGAAAATTTTCAGTCCTCTCCATTTTCTCTCCATGATAGTCCCAACATGCCCACAAACTTATTATGACTCCTGTTTGTTCATTACAAGGGAAGTAAAGCCAAATCTTGGAAAATTTGAAAACCGCCCCTTTTTCGTATAAATGGCAAGGGGTTAGCTCATCGTTTTTGCCAAAAAATGAACATTTTCAGTCCTCTCCATTTTCTCTTCATAAGAGTCCAAACATCCCCTTAGAATTGTTATGACTCCCGTTTGTTCACAAAAAGGGAAGCATAGGCAAATTCGGGATAATTCGAAAATCAAAATATTTTGAAAAAATGGCAAGGGGTTAGGTCATCGTTTTTGCCAAAAAATGAACATTTTCAGTCCTCTCCATTTTCTCTCCATGATAGTCCCAACATGCCCACAAACTTATTATGACTCCTGTTTGTTCATGAAAAAAATAAGGAATGTCAAATCTTGGAAATTCGAACACCGCCCTTTTTTCGAAAAAATGGCAAGGGGTTAGCTCTTTTTTTTTTGGCCAAAAAATGAAAATTTTCAATCCTCTCCGTTTTCTCTTCATAAGAGTCCAACATACCCTTAGACTTGTTATGACTCCCGTTTGTTCAAAAAAAGGGAAGAATAGGCGAATTTGAGATAATTCGAAAATCAAAATATTTTGAAAAAATGGCTAGGGGTTAGGTCATCGTTTTTGTCAAAAAATGAAAATTTTCAATCCTCTCCGTTTTCTCTCCATGATAGTCCCAACACGCCCACAAACTTATTATGATTCCTGTTTGTTCATGAAAAAATAAGGAATGTCAAATCTTGGAAATTTGAAAACCGCCCTTTTTTCGAAAAAATGGCAAGGGGTTAGCTCATCGTTTTTGCCAAAAAATGAAAATTTTCAGTCCTCTCCATTTTCTCTCCATGATAGTCCCAACATGCCCACAAACTTATTATGATTCCTGTTTGTTCATGAAAAAAATAAGGAATGTCAAATCTTGGAAATTCGAAAACCGCCCTTTTTTCGAAAAAATGGCAAGGGGTTAGCTCTTTTTTTTTTTGCCAAAAAATGAAAATTTTCAATCCTCTCCGTTTTCTCTTCATAAGAGTCCAACATACCCTTAGACTTGTTATGACTCCCGTTTGTTCACAAAAAGGGAAGCATAGGCGAATTTGAGATAATTCGAAAATCAAAATATTTTGAAAAAATGGCTAGGGGTTAGGTCATCGTTTTTGCCAAAAAATGAAAATTTTCAATCCTCTCCGTTTTCTCTCCATGATAGTCCCAACATGCCCACAAACTTATTATGATTCCTGTTTGTTCATGAAAAAATAAGGAATGTCAAATCTTGGAAATTTGAAAACCGCCCTTTTTTCGAAAAAATGGCAGGGGGTTAGCTCATCGTTTTTGCCAAAAAATGAAAATTTTCAGTCCTCTCCATTTTCTCTCCATGATAGTCCCAACATGCCCACAAACTTATTATGACTCCTGTTTGTTCATTACAAGGGAAGTAAAGCCAAATCTTGGAAAATTTGAAAACCGCCCCTTTTTCGTATAAATGGCAAGGGGTTAGCTCTTTTTTTTTTGGCCAAAAAATGAAAATTTTCAATCCTCTCCGTTTTCTCTTCATAAGAGTCCAACATACCCTTAGACTTGTTATGACTCCCGTTTGTTCACAAAAAGGGAAGCATAGGCGAATTTGAGATAATTCGAAAATCAAAATATTTTGAAAAAATGGCTAGGGGTTAGGTCATCGTTTTTGCCAAAAAATGAAAATTTTCAATCCTCTCCGTTTTCTCTCCATGATAGTCCCAACACGCCCACAAACTTATTATGATTCCTGTTTGTTCATGAAAAAATAAGGAATGTCAAATCTTGGAAATTTGAAAACCGCCCTTTTTTCGAAAAAATGGCAAGGGGTTAGCTCATCGTTTTTGCCAAAAAATGAAAATTTTCAGTCCTCTCCATTTTCTCTCCATGATAGTCCCAACATGCCCACAAACTTATTATGATTCCTGTTTGTTCATGAAAAAAATAAGGAATGTCAAATCTTGGAAATTCGAACACCGCCCTTTTTTCGAAAAAATGGCAAGGGGTTAGCTCTTTTTTTTTTGGCCAAAAAATGAAAATTTTCAATCCTCTCCGTTTTCTCTTCATAAGAGTCCAACATACCCTTAGACTTGTTATGACTCCCGTTTGTTCACAAAAAGGGAAGCATAGGCGAATTTGAGATAATTCGAAAATCAAAATATTTTGAAAAAATGGCTAGGGGTTAGGTCATCGTTTTTGCCAAAAAATGAAAATTTTCAATCCTCTCCGTTTTCTCTCCATGATAGTCCCAACACGCCCACAAACTTATTATGATTCCTGTTTGTTCATGAAAAAATAAGGAATGTCAAATCTTGGAAATTTGAAAACCGCCCTTTTTTCGAAAAAATGGCAAGGGGTTAGCTCATCGTTTTTGCCAAAAAATGAAAATTTTCAGTCCTCTCCATTTTCTCTCCATGATAGACCCAACATGCCCACAAACTTATTATGACTCCTGCTTGTTCATTACAAGGGAAGTAAAGCCAAATCTTGGAAAATTTGAAAACCGCCCCTTTTTCGTATAAATGGCAAGGGGTTAGCTCATCGTTTTTGCCAAAAAATGAACATTTTCAGTCCTCTCCATTTTCTCTTCATAAGAGTCCAAACATCCCCTTAGACTTGTTATGACTCCCGTTTGTTCACAAAAAGGGAAGCATAGGCAAATTCGGGATAATTCGAAAATCAAAATATTTTGAAAAAATGGCAAGGGGTTAGGTCATCGTTTTTGCCAAAAAATGAACATTTTCAGTCCTCTCCATTTTCTCTCCATGATAGTTCCAACATGCCCACAAACTTATTATGACTCCTGCTTGTTCATTACAAGGGAAGTAAAGCCAAATCTTGGAAATTCGAAAACCGCCCTTTTTTCGAAAAAATGGCAAGGGGTTAGCTCATCGTTTTTGCCAAAAAATGAAAATTTTCAGTCCTCTCCATTTTCTCTCCATGATAGTCCCAACATGCCCACAAACTTATTATGACTCCTGCTTGTTCATTACAAGGGAAGTAAAGCCAAATCTTGGAAAATTTGAAAACCGCCCCTTTTTCGTATAAATGGCAAGGGGTTAGCTCATCGTTTTTGCCAAAAAATGAACATTTTCAGTCCTCTCCATTTTCTCTTCATAAGAGTCCAAACATCCCCTTAGACTTATTATGACTCCTGTTTGTTCAATACAAGGGAAGTAAAGCCAAATCTTGGAAAATTTGAAAACCGCCCCTTTTTCGTATAAATGGCTCATCGTTTTTGCCAAAAAATGAACGTTTTCAGTCCTCTCCATTTTCTCTCCATAAGAGTCCAAACATCCCCTTAGACTTGTTATGACTCCCGTTTGTTCACAAAAAGGGAAGCATAGGCAAATTCGGGATAATTCGAAAATCAAAATATTTTGAAAAAATGGCAAGGGGTTAGGTCATCGTTTTTGCCAAAAAATGAACATTATCAGTCCTCTCCATTTTCTCTCCATGATAGTTCCAACATGCCCACAAACTTATTATGACTCCTGTTTGTTCATGAAAAAAATAAGGAATGTCAAATCTTGGAAATTCGAAAACCGCCCTTTTTTCGAAAAAATGGCAAGGGGTTAGCTCTTTTTTTTGTTGCCAAAAATGAAAATTTTCAATCCTCTCCGTTTTCTCTTCATAAGAGTCCAACATACTCTTAGACTTGTTATGACTCCCGTTTGCTCACAAAAAGGGAAGCATAGGCGAATTTGAGATAATTCGAAAATCAAAATATTTTGAAAAAATGGCTAGGGGTTAGGTCATCGTTTTTGCCAAAAAATGAAAATTTTCAATCCTCTCCGTTTTCTCTCCATGATAGTCCCAACATGCCCACAAACTTATTATGATTCCTGTTTGTTCATGAAAAAATAAGGAATGTCAAATCTTGGAAATTCGAAAACCGCCCTTTTTTCGAAAAAATGGCAAGGGGTTAGCTCTTTTTTTTTGCCAAAAAATGAAAATTTTCAATCCTCTCCGTTTTCTCTTCATAAGAGTCCAAACATCCCCTTAGACTTGTTATGACTCCCGTTTGTTCACAAAAAGGGAAGCATAGGCAAATTCGGGATAATTCGAAAATCAAAATATTTTGAAAAAATGGCAAGGGGTTAGGTCATCGTTTTTGCCAAAAAATGAACATTTTCAGTCCTCTCCATTTTCTCTCCATAATAGTCCCAACATGCCCACAAACTTATTATGACTCCTGTTTGTTCATGAAAAAAAATAAGGTATGTCAAATCTTGGAAATTCGAACACCGCCCTTTTTTCGAAAAAATGGCAAGGGGTTAGCTCTTTTTTTTTTGGCCAAAAAATGAAAATTTTCAATCCTCTCCGTTTTCTCTTCATAAGAGTCCAACATACCCTTAGACTTGTTATGACTCCCGTTTGTTCACAAAAAAGGGAAGCATAGGCGAATTTGAGATAATTCGAAAATCAAAATATTTTGAAAAAATGGCTAGGGGTTAGGTCATCGTTTTTGCCAAAAAATGAAAATTTTCAATCCTCTCCGTTTTCTCTCCATGATAGTCCCAACACGCCCACAAACTTATTATGATTCCTGTTTGTTCATGAAAAAATAAGGAATGTCAAATCTTGGAAATTTGAAAACCGCCCTTTTTTCGAAAAAATGGCAAGGGGTTAGCTCATCGTTTTTGCCAAAAAATGAAAATTTTCAGTCCTCTCCATTTTCTCTCCATGATAGTCCCAACATGCCCACAAACTTATTATGACTCCTGCTTGTTCATTACAAGGGAAGTAAAGCCAAATCTTGGAAAATTTGAAAACCGCCCCTTTTTCGTATAAATGGCAAGGGGTTAGCTCATCGTTTTTGCCAAAAAATGAACATTTTCAGTCCTCTCCATTTTCTCTTCATAAGAGTCCAAACATCCCCTTAGACTTGTTATGACTCCCGTTTGTTCACAAAAAGGGAAGCATAGGCAAATTCGGGATAATTCGAAAATCAAAATATTTTGAAAAAATGGCAAGGGGTTAGGTCATCGTTTTTGCCAAAAAATGAACATTTTCAGTCCTCTCCATTTTCTCTCCATGATAGTTCCAACATGCCCACAAACTTATTATGACTCCTGCTTGTTCATTACAAGGGAAGTAAAGCCAAATCTTGGAAATTCGAAAACCGCCCTTTTTTCGAAAAAATGGCAAGGGGTTAGCTCATCGTTTTTGCCAAAAAATGAAAATTTTCAGTCCTCTCCATTTTCTCTCCATGATAGTCCCAACATGCCCACAAACTTATTATGACTCCTGCTTGTTCATTACAAGGGAAGTAAAGCCAAATCTTGGAAAATTTGAAAACCGCCCCTTTTTCGTATAAATGGCAAGGGGTTAGCTCATCGTTTTTGCCAAAAAATGAACATTTTCAGTCCTCTCCATTTTCTCTTCATAAGAGTCCAAACATCCCCTTAGACTTATTATGACTCCTGTTTGTTCATTACAAGGGAAGTAAAGCCAAATCTTGGAAAATTTGAAAACCGCCCCTTTTTCGTATAAATGGCAAGGGGTTAGCTCATCGTTTTTGCCAAAAAATGAACATTTTCAGTCCTCTCCATTTTCTCTCCATAAGAGTCCAAACATCCCCTTAGACTTGTTATGACTCCCGTTTGTTCACAAAAAGGGAAGCATAGGCAAATTCGGGATAATTCGAAAATCAAAATATTTTGAAAAAATGGCAAGGGGTTAGGTCATCGTTTTTGCCAAAAAATGAACATTATCAGTCCTCTCCATTTTCTCTCCATGATAGTTCCAACATGCCCACAAACTTATTATGACTCCTGTTTGTTCATGAAAAAAATAAGGAATGTCAAATCTTGGAAATTCGAAAACCGCCCTTTTTTCGAAAAAATGGCAAGGGGTTAGCTCTTTTTTTTGTTGCCAAAAATGAAAATTTTCAATCCTCTCCGTTTTCTCTTCATAAGAGTCCAACATACTCTTAGACTTGTTATGACTCCCGTTTGCTCACAAAAAGGGAAGCATAGGCGAATTTGAGATAATTCGAAAATCAAAATATTTTGAAAAAATGGCTAGGGGTTAGGTCATCGTTTTTGCCAAAAAATGAAAATTTTCAATCCTCTCCGTTTTCTCTCCATGATAGTCCCAACATGCCCACAAACTTATTATGATTCCTGTTTGTTCATGAAAAAATAAGGTATGTCAAATCTTGGAAATTCGAACACCGCCCTTTTTTCGAAAAAATGGCAAGGGGTTAGCTCTTTTTTTTTTGGCCAAAAAATGAAAATTTTCAATCCTCTCCGTTTTCTCTTCATAAGAGTCCAACATACCCTTAGACTTGTTATGACTCCCGTTTGTTCACAAAAAGGGAAGCATAGGCGAATTTGAGATAATTCGAAAATCAAAATATTTTGAAAAAATGGCTAGGGGTTAGGTCATCGTTTTTGCCAAAAAATGAAAATTTTCAATCCTCTCCGTTTTCACTCCATGATAGTCCCAACACGCCCACAAACTTATTATGATTCCTGTTTGTTCATGAAAAAATAAGGAATGTCAAATCTTGGAAATTTGAAAACCGCCCTTTTTTCGAAAAAATGGCAAGGGGTTAGCTCATCGTTTTTGCCAAAAAATGAAAATTTTCAGTCCTCTCCATTTTCTCTCCATGATAGTCCCAACATGCCCACAAACTTATTATGACTCCTGCTTGTTCATTACAAGGGAAGTAAAGCCAAATCTTGGAAAATTTGAAAACCGCCCCTTTTTCGTATAAATGGCAAGGGGTTAGCTCATCGTTTTTGCCAAAAAATGAACATTTTCAGTCCTCTCCATTTTCTCTTCATAAGAGTCCAAACATCCCCTTAGACTTGTTATGACTCCCGTTTGTTCACAAAAAGGGAAGCATAGGCAAATTCGGGATAATTCGAAAATCAAAATATTTTGAAAAAATAGCAAGGGGTTAGGTCATCGTTTTTGCCAAAAAATGAACATTTTCAGTCCTCTCCATTTTCTCTCCATGATAGTCCCAACATGCCCACAAACTTATTATGACTCCTGCTTGTTCATTACAAGGGAAGTAAAGCCAAATCTTGGAAAATTTGAAAACCGCCCCTTTTTCGTATAAATGGCAAGGGGTTAGCTCATCGTTTTTGCCAAAAAATGAACATTTTCAGTCCTCTCCATTTTCTCTTCATAAGAGTCCAAACATCCCCTTAGACTTATTATGACTCCTGTTTGTTCATTACAAGGGAAGTAAAGCCAAATCTTGGAAAATTTGAAAACCGCCCCTTTTTCGTATAAATGGCAAGGGGTTAGCTCATCGTTTTTGCCAAAAAATGAACATTTTCAGTCCTCTCCATTTTCTCTCCATAAGAGTCCAAACATCCCCTTAGACTTGTTATGACTCCCGTTTGTTCACAAAAAGGGAAGCATAGGCAAATTCGGGATAATTCGAAAATCAAAATATTTTGAAAAAATGGCAAGGGGTTAGGTCATCGTTTTTGCCAAAAAATGAACATTTTCAGTCCTCTCCATTTTCTCTCCATGATAGTTCCAACATGCCCACAAACTTATTATGACTCCTGTTTGTTCATGAAAAAAATAAGGAATGTCAAATCTTGGAAATTCGAAAACCGCCCTTTTTTCGAAAAAATGGCAAGGGGTTAGCTCTTTTTTTTGTTGCCAAAAATGAAAATTTTCAATCCTCTCCGTTTTCTCTTCATAAGAGTCCAACATACTCTTAGACTTGTTATGACTCCCGTTTGCTCACAAAAAGGGAAGCATAGGCGAATTTGAGATAATTCGAAAATCAAAATATTTTGAAAAAATGGCTAGGGGTTAGGTCATCGTTTTTGCCAAAAAATGAAAATTTTCAATCCTCTCCGTTTTCTCTCCATGATAGTCCCAACATGCCCACAAACTTATTATGATTCCTGTTTGTTCATGAAAAAATAAGGAATGTCAAATCTTGGAAATTCGAAAACCACCCTTTTTTCGAAAAAATGGCAAGGGGTTAGCTCTTTTTTTTTGCCAAAAAATGAAAATTTTCAATCCTCTCCGTTTTCTCTTCATAAGAGTCCAAACATCCCCTTAGACTTGTTATGACTCCCGTTTGTTCACAAAAAGGGAAGCATAGGCAAATTCGGGATAATTCGAAAATCAAAATATTTTGAAAAAATGGCAAGGGGTTAGGTCATCGTTTTTGCCAAAAAATGAACATTTTCAGTCCTCTCCATTTTCTCTCCATAATAGTCCCAACATGCCCACAAACTTATTATGACTCCTGTTTGTTCATGAAAAAAATAAGGTATGTCAAATCTTGGAAATTCGAACACCGCCCTTTTTTCGAAAAAATGGCAAGGGGTTAGCTCTTTTTTTTTTTGGCCAAAAAATGAAAATTTTCAATCCTCTCCGTTTTCTCTTCATAAGAGTCCAACATACCCTTAGACTTGTTATGACTCCCGTTTGTTCATAAAAAGGGAAGCATAGGCGAATTTGAGATAATTCGAAAATCAAAATATTTTGAAAAAATGGCTAGGGGTTAGGTCATCGTTTTTGCCAAAAAATGAAAATTTTCAATCCTCTCCGTTTTCTCTCCATGATAGTCCCAACACGCCCACAAACTTATTATGATTCCTGTTTGTTCATGAAAAAATAAGGAATGTCAAATCTTGGAAATTTGAAAACCGCCCTTTTTTCGAAAAAATGGCAAGGGGTTAGCTCTTTTTTTTTGCCAAAAAATGAAAATTTTCAATCCTCTCCGTTTTCTCTTCATAAGAGTCCAAACATCCCCTTAGACTTGTTATGACTCCCGTTTGTTCACAAAAAGGGAAGCATAGGCAAATTCGGGATAATTCGAAAATCAAAATATTTTGAAAATATGGCAAGGGGTTAGGTCATCGTTTTTGCCAAAAAATGAACATTTTCAGTCCTCTCCATTTTCTCTCCATAATAGTCCCAACATGCCCACAAACTTATTATGACTCCTGTTTGTTCATGAAAAAAAATAAGGTATGTCAAATCTTGGAAATTCGAACACCGCCCTTTTTTCGAAAAAATGGCAAGGGGTTAGCTCTTTTTTTTTTGGCCAAAAAATGAAAATGTTCAATCCTCTCCGTTTTCTCTTCATAAGAGTCCAACATACCCTTAGACTTGTTATGACTCCCGTTTGTTCACAAAAAGGGAAGCATAGGCGAATTTGAGATAATTCGAAAATCAAAATATTTTGAAAAAATGGCTAGGGGTTAGGTCATCGTTTTTGCCAAAAAATGAAAATTTTCAATCCTCTCCGTTTTCTCTCCATGATAGTCCCAACACGCCCACAAACTTATTATGATTCCTGTTTGTTCATGAAAAAATAAGGAATGTCAAATCTTGGAAATTTGAAAACCGCCCTTTTTTCGAAAAAATGGCAAGGGGTTAGCTCATCGTTTTTGCCAAAAAATGAAAATTTTCAGTCCTCTCCATTTTCTCTCCATGATAGTTCCAACATGCCCACAAACTTATTATGACTCCTGCTTGTTCATTACAAGGGAAGTAAAGCCAAATCTTGGAAATTTGAAAACCGCCCTTTTTTCGAAAAAATGGCAAGGGGTTAGCTCTTTTTTTTTGCCAAAAAATGAAAATTTTCAATCCTCTCCGTTTTCTCTTCATAAGAGTCCAAACATCCCCTTAGACTTGTTATGACTCCCGTTTGTTCACAAAAAGGGAAGCATAGGCAAATTCGGGATAATTCGAAAATCAAAATATTTTGAAAATATGGCAAGGGGTTAGGTCATCGTTTTTGCCAAAAAATGAACATTTTCAGTCCTCTCCATTTTCTCTCCATAATAGTCCCAACATGCCCACAAACTTATTATGACTCCTGTTTGTTCATGAAAAAAAATAAGGTATGTCAAATCTTGGAAATTCGAACACCGCCCTTTTTTCGAAAAAATGGCAAGGGGTTAGCTCTTTTTTTTTTGGCCAAAAAATGAAAATGTTCAATCCTCTCCGTTTTCTCTTCATAAGAGTCCAACATACCCTTAGACTTGTTATGACTCCCGTTTGTTCACAAAAAGGGAAGCATAGGCGAATTTGAGATAATTCGAAAATCAAAATATTTTGAAAAAATGGCTAGGGGTTAGGTCATCGTTTTTGCCAAAAAATGAAAATTTTCAATCCTCTCCGTTTTCTCTCCATGATAGTCCCAACACGCCCACAAACTTATTATGATTCCTGTTTGTTCATGAAAAAATAAGGAATGTCAAATCTTGGAAATTTGAAAACCGCCCTTTTTTCGAAAAAATGGCAAGGGGTTAGCTCATCGTTTTTGCCAAAAAATGAAAATTTTCAGTCCTCTCCATTTTCTCTCCATGATAGTCCCAACATGCCCACAAACTTATTATGACTCCTGCTTGTTCATTACAAGGGAAGTAAAGCCAAATCTTGGAAAATTTGAAAACCGCCCCTTTTTCGTATAAATGGCAAGGGGTTAGCTCATCGTTTTTGCCAAAAAATGAACATTTTCAGTCCTCTCCATTTTCTCTTCATAAGAGTCCAAACATCCCCTTAGACTTGTTATGACTCCCGTTTGTTCACAAAAAGGGAAGCATAGGCAAATTCGGGATAATTCGAAAATCAAAATATTTTGAAAAAATTGCAAGGGGTTAGGTCATCGTTTTTGCCAAAAAATGAACATTTTCAGTCCTCTCCATTTTCTCTCCATGATAGTTCCAACATGCCCACAAACTTATTATGACTCCTGCTTGTTCATTACAAGGGAAGTAAAGCCAAATCTTGGAAATTCGAAAACCGCCCTTTTTTCGAAAAAATGGCAAGGGGTTAGCTCATCGTTTTTGCCAAAAAATGAAAATTTTCAGTCCTCTCCATTTTCTCTCCATGATAGTCCCAACATGCCCACAAACTTATTATGACTCCTGCTTGTTCATTACAAGGGAAGTAAAGCCAAATCTTGGAAAATTTGAAAACCGCCCCTTTTTCGTATAAATGGCAAGGGGTTAGCTCATCGTTTTTGCCAAAAAATGAACATTTTCAGTCCTCTCCATTTTCTCTTCATAAGAGTCCAAACATCCCCTTAGACTTATTATGACTCCTGTTTGTTCATTACAAGGGAAGTAAAGCCAAATCTTGGAAAATTTGAAAACCGCCCCTTTTTCGTATAAATGGCTCATCGTTTTTGCCAAAAAATGAACATTTTCAGTCCTCTCCATTTTCTCTCCATAAGAGTCCAAACATCCCCTTAGACTTGTTATGACTCCCGTTTGTTCACAAAAAGGGAAGCATAGGCAAATTCGGGATAATTCGAAAATCAAAATATTTTGAAAAAATGGCAAGGGGTTAGGTCATCGTTTTTGCCAAAAAATGAACATTATCAGTCCTCTCCATTTTCTCTCCATGATAGTTCCAACATGCCCACAAACTTATTATGACTCCTGTTTGTTCATGAAAAAAATAAGGAATGTCAAATCTTGGAAATTCGAAAACCGCCCTTTTTTCGAAAAAATGGCAAGGGGTTAGCTCTTTTTTTTGTTGCCAAAAATGAAAATTTTCAATCCTCTCCGTTTTCTCTTCATAAGAGTCCAACATACTCTTAGACTTGTTATGACTCCCGTTTGCTCACAAAAAGGGAAGCATAGGCGAATTTGAGATAATTCGAAAATCAAAATATTTTGAAAAAATGGCTAGGGGTTAGGTCATCGTTTTTGCCAAAAAATGAAAATTTTCAATCCTCTCCGTTTTCTCTCCATGATAGTCCCAACACGCCCACAAACTTATTATGATTCCTGTTTGTTCATGAAAAAATAAGGAATGTCAAATCTTGGAAATTTGAAAACCGCCCTTTTTTCGAAAAAATGGCAAGGGGTTAGCTCATCGTTTTTGCCAAAAAATGAAAATTTTCAGTCCTCTCCATTTTCTCTCCATGATAGTCCCAACATGCCCACAAACTTATTATGACTCCTGCTTGTTCATTACAAGGGAAGTAAAGCCAAATCTTGGAAAATTTGAAAACCGCCCCTTTTTCGTATAAATGGCAAGGGGTTAGCTCATCGTTTTTGCCAAAAAATGAACATTTTCAGTCCTCTCCATTTTCTCTTCATAAGAGTCCAAACATCCCCTTAGACTTGTTATGACTCCCGTTTGTTCACAAAAAGGGAAGCATAGGCAAATTCGGGATAATTCGAAAATCAAAATATTTTGAAAAAATAGCAAGGGGTTAGGTCATCGTTTTTGCCAAAAAATGAACATTTTCAGTCCTCTCCATTTTCTCTCCATGATAGTTCCAACATGCCCACAAACTTATTATGACTCCTGCTTGTTCATTACAAGGGAAGTAAAGCCAAATCTTGGAAATTCGAAAACCGCCCTTTTTTCGAAAAAATGGCAAGGGGTTAGCTCATCGTTTTTGCCAAAAAATGAAAATTTTCAGTCCTCTCCATTTTCTCTCCATGATAGTCCCAACATGCCCACAAACTTATTATGACTCCTGCTTGTTCATTACAAGGGAAGTAAAGCCAAATCTTGGAAAATTTGAAAACCGCCCCTTTTTCGTATAAATGGCAAGGGGTTAGCTCATCGTTTTTGCCAAAAAATGAACATTTTCAGTCCTCTCCATTTTCTCTTCATAAGAGTCCAAACATCCCCTTAGACTTATTATGACTCCTGTTTGTTCATTACAAGGGAAGTAAAGCCAAATCTTGGAAAATTTGAAAACCGCCCCTTTTTCGTATAAATGGCAAGGGGTTAGCTCATCGTTTTTGCCAAAAAATGAACATTTTCAGTCCTCTCCATTTTCTCTCCATAAGAGTCCAAACATCCCCTTAGACTTGTTATGACTCCCGTTTGTTCACAAAAAGGGAAGCATAGGCAAATTCGGGATAATTCGAAAATCAAAATATTTTGAAAAAATGGCAAGGGGTTAGGTCATCGTTTTTGCCAAAAAATGAACATTTTCAGTCCTCTCCATTTTCTCTCCATGATAGTTCCAACATGCCCACAAACTTATTATGACTCCTGTTTGTTCATGAAAAAAATAAGGAATGTCAAATCTTGGAAATTCGAAAACCGCCCTTTTTTCGAAAAAATGGCAAGGGGTTAGCTCTTTTTTTTGTTGCCAAAAATGAAAATTTTCAATCCTCTCCGTTTTCTCTTCATAAGAGTCCAACATACTCTTAGACTTGTTATGACTCCCGTTTGCTCACAAAAAGGGAAGCATAGGCGAATTTGAGATAATTCGAAAATCAAAATATTTTGAAAAAATGGCTAGGGGTTAGGTCATCGTTTTTGCCAAAAAATGAAAATTTTCAATCCTCTCCGTTTTCTCTCCATGATAGTCCCAACATGCCCACAAACTTATTATGATTCCTGTTTGTTCATGAAAAAATAAGGAATGTCAAATCTTGGAAATTCGAAAACCACCCTTTTTTCGAAAAAATGGCAAGGGGTTAGCTCTTTTTTTTTGCCAAAAAATGAAAATTTTCAATCCTCTCCGTTTTCTCTTCATAAGAGTCCAAACATCCCCTTAGACTTGTTATGACTCCCGTTTGTTCACAAAAAGGGAAGCATAGGCAAATTCGGGATAATTCGAAAATCAAAATATTTTGAAAAAATGGCAAGGGGTTAGGTCATCGTTTTTGCCAAAAAATGAACATTTTCAGTCCTCTCCATTTTCTCTCCATAATAGTCCCAACATGCCCACAAACTTATTATGACTCCTGTTTGTTCATGAAAAAAATAAGGTATGTCAAATCTTGGAAATTCGAACACCGCCCTTTTTTCGAAAAAATGGCAAGGGGTTAGCTCTTTTTTTTTTTGGCCAAAAAATGAAAATTTTCAATCCTCTCCGTTTTCTCTTCATAAGAGTCCAACATACCCTTAGACTTGTTATGACTCCCGTTTGTTCACAAAAAGGGAAGCATAGGCGAATTTGAGATAATTCGAAAATCAAAATATTTTGAAAAAATGGCTAGGGGTTAGGTCATCGTTTTTGCCAAAAAATGAAAATTTTCAATCCTCTCCGTTTTCTCTCCATGATAGTCCCAACACGCCCACAAACTTATTATGATTCCTGTTTGTTCATGAAAAAATAAGGAATGTCAAATCTTGGAAATTTGAAAACCGCCCTTTTTTCGAAAAAATGGCAAGGGGTTAGCTCTTTTTTTTTGCCAAAAAATGAAAATTTTCAATCCTCTCCGTTTTCTCTTCATAAGAGTCCAAACATCCCCTTAGACTTGTTATGACTCCCGTTTGTTCACAAAAAGGGAAGCATAGGCAAATTCGGGATAATTCGAAAATCAAAATATTTTGAAAATATGGCAAGGGGTTAGGTCATCGTTTTTGCCAAAAAATGAACATTTTCAGTCCTCTCCATTTTCTCTTCATAAGAGTCCAAACATCCCCTTAGACTTATTATGACTCCTGTTTGTTCATTACAAGGGAAGTAAAGCCAAATCTTGGAAAATTTGAAAACCGCCCCTTTTTCGTATAAATGGCTCATCGTTTTTGCCAAAAAATGAACATTTTCAGTCCTCTCCATTTTCTCTCCATAAGAGTCCAAACATCCCCTTAGACTTGTTATGACTCCCGTTTGTTCACAAAAAGGGAAGCATAGGCAAATTCGGGATAATTCGAAAATCAAAATATTTTGAAAAAATGGCAAGGGGTTAGGTCATCGTTTTTGCCAAAAAATGAACATTATCAGTCCTCTCCATTTTCTCTCCATGATAGTTCCAACATGCCCACAAACTTATTATGACTCCTGTTTGTTCATGAAAAAAATAAGGAATGTCAAATCTTGGAAATTCGAAAACCGCCCTTTTTTCGAAAAAATGGCAAGGGGTTAGCTCTTTTTTTTGTTGCCAAAAATGAAAATTTTCAATCCTCTCCGTTTTCTCTTCATAAGAGTCCAACATACTCTTAGACTTGTTATGACTCCCGTTTGCTCACAAAAAGGGAAGCATAGGCGAATTTGAGATAATTCGAAAATCAAAATATTTTGAAAAAATGGCTAGGGGTTAGGTCATCGTTTTTGCCAAAAAATGAAAATTTTCAATCCTCTCCGTTTTCTCTCCATGATAGTCCCAACACGCCCACAAACTTATTATGATTCCTGTTTGTTCATGAAAAAATAAGGAATGTCAAATCTTGGAAATTTGAAAACCGCCCTTTTTTCGAAAAAATGGCAAGGGGTTAGCTCATCGTTTTTGCCAAAAAATGAAAATTTTCAGTCCTCTCCATTTTCTCTCCATGATAGTCCCAACATGCCCACAAACTTATTATGACTCCTGCTTGTTCATTACAAGGGAAGTAAAGCCAAATCTTGGAAAATTTGAAAACCGCCCCTTTTTCGTATAAATGGCAAGGGGTTAGCTCATCGTTTTTGCCAAAAAATGAACATTTTCAGTCCTCTCCATTTTCTCTTCATAAGAGTCCAAACATCCCCTTAGACTTGTTATGACTCCCGTTTGTTCACAAAAAGGGAAGCATAGGCAAATTCGGGATAATTCGAAAATCAAAATATTTTGAAAAAATAGCAAGGGGTTAGGTCATCGTTTTTGCCAAAAAATGAACATTTTCAGTCCTCTCCATTTTCTCTCCATGATAGTTCCAACATGCCCACAAACTTATTATGACTCCTGCTTGTTCATTACAAGGGAAGTAAAGCCAAATCTTGGAAATTCGAAAACCGCCCTTTTTTCGAAAAAATGGCAAGGGGTTAGCTCATCGTTTTTGCCAAAAAATGAAAATTTTCAGTCCTCTCCATTTTTATCTCCATGATAGTCCCAACATGCCCACAAACTTATTATGACTCCTGCTTGTTCATTACAAGGGAAGTAAAGCCAAATCTTGGAAAATTTGAAAACCGCCCCTTTTTCGTATAAATGGCAAGGGGTTAGCTCATCGTTTTTGCCAAAAAATGAAAATTTTCAGTCCTCTCCATTTTCTCTTCATAAGAGTCCAAACATCCCCTTAGACTTATTATGACTCCTGTTTGTTCATTACAAGGGAAGTAAAGCCAAATCTTGGAAAATTTGAAAACCGCCCCTTTTTCGTATAAATGGCAAGGGGTTAGCTCATCGTTTTTGCCAAAAAATGAACATTTTCAGTCCTCTCCATTTTCTCTCCATAAGAGTCCAAACATCCCCTTAGACTTGTTATGACTCCCGTTTGTTCACAAAAAGGGAAGCATAGGCAAATTCGGGATAATTCGAAAATCAAAATATTTTGAAAAAATGGCTAGGGGTTAGGTCATCGTTTTTGCCAAAAAATGAAAATTTTCAATCCTCTCCGTTTTCTCTCCATGATAGTCCCAACATGCCCACAAACTTATTATGATTCCTGTTTGTTCATGAAAAAATAAGGAATGTCAAATCTTGGAAATTCGAAAACCGCCCTTTTTTCGAAAAAATGGCAAGGGGTTAGCTCTTTTTTTTTGCCAAAAAATGAAAATTTTCAATCCTCTCCGTTTTCTCTTCATAAGAGTCCAAACATCCCCTTAGACTTGTTATGACTCCCGTTTGTTCACAAAAAGGGAAGCATAGGCAAATTCGGGATAATTCGAAAATCAAAATATTTTGAAAAAATGGCAAGGGGTTAGGTCATCGTTTTTGCCAAAAAATGAACATTTTCAGTCCTCTCCATTTTCTCTCCATAATAGTCCCAACATGCCCACAAACTTATTATGACTCCTGTTTGTTCATGAAAAAAAATAAGGTATGTCAAATCTTGGAAATTCGAACACCGCCCTTTTTTCGAAAAAATGGCAAGGGGTTAGCTCTTTTTTTTTTGGCCAAAAAATGAAAATTTTCAATCCTCTCCGTTTTCTCTTCATAAGAGTCCAACATACCCTTAGACTTGTTATGACTCCCGTTTGTTCACAAAAAGGGAAGCATAGGCGAATTTGAGATAATTCGAAAATCAAAATATTTTGAAAAAATGGCTAGGGGTTAGGTCATCGTTTTTGCCAAAAAATGAAAATTTTCAATCATCTCCGTTTTCTCTCCATGATAGTCCCAACACGCCCACAAACTTATTATGATTCCTGTTTGTTCATGAAAAAATAAGGAATGTCAAATCTTGGAAATTTGAAAACCGCCCTTTTTTCGAAAAAATGGCAAGGGGTTAGCTCATCGTTTTTGCCAAAAAATGAAAATTTTCAGTCCTCTCCATTTTCTCTCCATGATAGTCCCAACATGCCCACAAACTTATTATGACTCCTGCTTGTTCATTACAAGGGAAGTAAAGCCAAATCTTGGAAAATTTGAAAACCGCCCCTTTTTCGTATAAATGGCAAGGGGTTAGCTCATCGTTTTTGCCAAAAAATGAACATTTTCAGTCCTCTCCATTTTCTCTTCATAAGAGTCCAAACATCCCCTTAGACTTGTTATGACTCCCGTTTGTTCACAAAAAGGGAAGCATAGGCAAATTCGGGATAATTCGAAAATCAAAATATTTTGAAAAAATAGCAAGGGGTTAGGTCATCGTTTTTGCCAAAAAATGAACATTTTCAGTCCTCTCCATTTTCTCTCCATGATAGTTCCAACATGCCCACAAACTTATTATGACTCCTGCTTGTTCATTACAAGGGAAGTAAAGCCAAATCTTGGAAATTCGAAAACCGCCCTTTTTTCGAAAAAATGGCAAGGGGTTAGCTCATCGTTTTTGCCAAAAAATGAAAATTTTCAGTCCTCTCCATTTTCTCTCCATGATAGTCCCAACATGCCCACAAACTTATTATGACTCCTGCTTGTTCATTACAAGGGAAGTAAAGCCAAATCTTGGAAAATTTGAAAACCGCCCCTTTTTCGTATAAATGGCAAGGGGTTAGCTCATCGTTTTTGCCAAAAAATGAACATTTTCAGTCCTCTCCATTTTCTCTTCATAAGAGTCCAAACATCCCCTTAGACTTATTATGACTCCTGTTTGTTCATTACAAGGGAAGTAAAGCCAAAACTTGGAAAATTTGAAAACCGCCCCTTTTTCGTATAAATGGCAAGGGGTTAGCTCATCGTTTTTGCCAAAAAATGAACATTTTCAGTCCTCTCCATTTTCTCTCCATAAGAGTCCAAACATCCCCTTAGACTTGTTATGACTCCCGTTTGTTCACAAAAAGGGAAGCATAGGCAAATTCGGGATAATTCGAAAATCAAAATATTTTGAAAAAATGGCAAGGGGTTAGGTCATCGTTTTTGCCAAAAAATGAACATTTTCAGTCCTCTCCATTTTCTCTCCATGATAGTTCCAACATGCCCACAAACTTATTATGACTCCTGTTTGTTCATGAAAAAAATAAGGAATGTCAAATCTTGGAAATTCGAAAACCGCCCTTTTTTCGAAAAAATGGCAAGGGGTTAGCTCTTTTTTTTGTTGCCAAAAATGAAAATTTTCAATCCTCTCCGTTTTCTCTTCATAAGAGTCCAACATACTCTTAGACTTGTTATGACTCCCGTTTGCTCACAAAAAGGGAAGCATAGGCGAATTTGAGATAATTCGAAAATCAAAATATTTTGAAAAAATGGCTAGGGGTTAGGTCATCGTTTTTGCCAAAAAATGAAAATTTTCAATCCTCTCCGTTTTCTCTCCATGATAGTCCCAACATGCCCACAAACTTATTATGATTCCTGTTTGTTCATGAAAAAATAAGGAATGTCAAATCTTGGAAATTCGAAAACCACCCTTTTTTCGAAAAAATGGCAAGGGGTTAGCTCTTTTTTTTTGCCAAAAAATGAAAATTTTCAATCCTCTCCGTTTTCTCTTCATAAGAGTCCAAACATCCCCTTAGACTTGTTATGACTCCCGTTTGTTCACAAAAAGGGAAGCATAGGCAAATTCGGGATAATTCGAAAATCAAAATATTTTGAAAAAATGGCAAGGGGTTAGGTCATCGTTTTTGCCAAAAAATGAACATTTTCAGTCCTCTCCATTTTCTCTCCATAATAGTCCCAACATGCCCACAAACTTATTATGACTCCTGTTTGTTCATGAAAAAAATAAGGTATGTCAAATCTTGGAAATTCGAACACCGCCCTTTTTTCGAAAAAATGGCAAGGGGTTAGCTCTTTTTTTTTTTGGCCAAAAAATGAAAATTTTCAATCCTCTCCGTTTTCTCTTCATAAGAGTCCAACATACCCTTAGACTTGTTATGACTCCCGTTTGTTCACAAAAAGGGAAGCATAGGCGAATTTGAGATAATTCGAAAATCAAAATATTTTGAAAAAATGGCTAGGGGTTAGGTCATCGTTTTTGCCAAAAAATGAAAATTTTCAATCCTCTCCGTTTTCTCTCCATGATAGTCCCAACACGCCCACAAACTTATTATGATTCCTGTTTGTTCATGAAAAAATAAGGAATGTCAAATCTTGGAAATTTGAAAACCGCCCTTTTTTCGAAAAAATGGCAAGGGGTTAGCTCTTTTTTTTTGCCAAAAAATGAAAATTTTCAATCCTCTCCGTTTTCTCTTCATAAGAGTCCAAACATCCCCTTAGACTTGTTATGACTCCCGTTTGTTCACAAAAAGGGAAGCATAGGCAAATTCGGGATAATTCGAAAATCAAAATATTTTGAAAATATGGCAAGGGGTTAGGTCATCGTTTTTGCCAAAAAATGAACATTTTCAGTCCTCTCCATTTTCTCTCCATAATAGTCCCAACATGCCCACAAACTTATTATGACTCCTGTTTGTTCATGAAAAAAAATAAGGTATGTCAAATCTTGGAAATTCGAACACCGCCCTTTTTTCGAAAAAATGGCAAGGGGTTAGCTCTTTTTTTTTTGGCCAAAAAATGAAAATGTTCAATCCTCTCCGTTTTCTCTTCATAAGAGTCCAACATACCCTTAGACTTGTTATGACTCCCGTTTGTTCACAAAAAGGGAAGCATAGGCGAATTTGAGATAATTCGAAAATCAAAATATTTTGAAAAAATGGCTAGGGGTTAGGTCATCGTTTTTGCCAAAAAATGAAAATTTTCAATCCTCTCCGTTTTCTCTCCATGATAGTCCCAACACGCCCACAAACTTATTATGATTCCTGTTTGTTCATGAAAAAATAAGGAATGTCAAATCTTGGAAATTTGAAAACCGCCCTTTTTTCGAAAAAATGGCAAGGGGTTAGCTCATCGTTTTTGCCAAAAAATGAAAATTTTCAGTCCTCTCCATTTTCTCTCCATGATAGTTCCAACATGCCCACAAACTTATTATGACTCCTGCTTGTTCATTACAAGGGAAGTAAAGCCAAATCTTGGAAATTTGAAAACCGCCCTTTTTTCGAAAAAATGGCAAGGGGTTAGCTCTTTTTTTTTGCCAAAAAATGAAAATTTTCAATCCTCTCCGTTTTCTCTTCATAAGAGTCCAAACATCCCCTTAGACTTGTTATGACTCCCGTTTGTTCACAAAAAGGGAAGCATAGGCAAATTCGGGATAATTCGAAAATCAAAATATTTTGAAAATATGGCAAGGGGTTAGGTCATCGTTTTTGCCAAAAAATGAACATTTTCAGTCCTCTCCATTTTCTCTCCATAATAGTCCCAACATGCCCACAAACTTATTATGACTCCTGTTTGTTCATGAAAAAAAATAAGGTATGTCAAATCTTGGAAATTCGAACACCGCCCTTTTTTCGAAAAAATGGCAAGGGGTTAGCTCTTTTTTTTTTGGCCAAAAAATGAAAATGTTCAATCCTCTCCGTTTTCTCTTCATAAGAGTCCAACATACCCTTAGACTTGTTATGACTCCCGTTTGTTCACAAAAAGGGAAGCATAGGCGAATTTGAGATAATTCGAAAATCAAAATATTTTGAAAAAATGGCTAGGGGTTAGGTCATCGTTTTTGCCAAAAAATGAAAATTTTCAATCCTCTCCGTTTTCTCTCCATGATAGTCCCAACACGCCCACAAACTTATTATGATTCCTGTTTGTTCATGAAAAAATAAGGAATGTCAAATCTTGGAAATTTGAAAACCGCCCTTTTTTCGAAAAAATGGCAAGGGGTTAGCTCATCGTTTTTGCCAAAAAATGAAAATTTTCAGTCCTCTCCATTTTCTCTCCATGATAGTCCCAACATGCCCACAAACTTATTATGACTCCTGCTTGTTCATTACAAGGGAAGTAAAGCCAAATCTTGGAAAATTTGAAAACCGCCCCTTTTTCGTATAAATGGCAAGGGGTTAGCTCATCGTTTTTGCCAAAAAATGAACATTTTCAGTCCTCTCCATTTTCTCTTCATAAGAGTCCAAACATCCCCTTAGACTTGTTATGACTCCCGTTTGTTCACAAAAAGGGAAGCATAGGCAAATTCGGGATAATTCGAAAATCAAAATATTTTGAAAAAATGGCAAGGGGTTAGGTCATCGTTTTTGCCAAAAAATGAACATTTTCAGTCCTCTCCATTTTCTCTCCATGATAGTTCCAACATGCCCACAAACTTATTATGACTCCTGCTTGTTCATTACAAGGGAAGTAAAGCCAAATCTTGGAAATTCGAAAACCGCCCTTTTTTCGAAAAAATGGCAAGGGGTTAGCTCATCGTTTTTGCCAAAAAATGAAAATTTTCAGTCCTCTCCATTTTCTCTCCATGATAGTCCCAACATGCCCACAAACTTATTATGACTCCTGCTTGTTCATTACAAGGGAAGTAAAGCCAAATCTTGGAAAATTTGAAAACCGCCCCTTTTTCGTATAAATGGCAAGGGGTTAGCTCATCGTTTTTGCCAAAAAATGAACATTTTCAGTCCTCTCCATTTTCTCTTCATAAGAGTCCAAACATCCCCTTAGACTTATTATGACTCCTGTTTGTTCATTACAAGGGAAGTAAAGCCAAATCTTGGAAAATTTGAAAACCGCCCCTTTTTCGTATAAATGGCAAGGGGTTAGCTCATCGTTTTTGCCAAAAAATGAACATTTTCAGTCCTCTCCATTTTCTCTCCATAAGAGTCCAAACATCCCCTTAGACTTGTTATGACTCCCGTTTGTTCACAAAAAGGGAAGCATAGGCAAATTCGGGATAATTCGAAAATCAAAATATTTTGAAAAAATGGCAAGGGGTTAGGTCATCGTTTTTGCCAAAAAATGAACATTTTCAGTCCTCTCCATTTTCTCTCCATGATAGTTCCAACATGCCCACAAACTTATTATGACTCCTGTTTGTTCATGAAAAAAATAAGGAATGTCAAATCTTGGAAATTCGAAAACCGCCCTTTTTTCGAAAAAATGGCAAGGGGTGAGCTCTTTTTTTTGTTGCCAAAAATGAAAATTTTCAATCCTCTCCGTTTTCTCTTCATAAGAGTCCAACATACTCTTAGACTTGTTATGACTCCCGTTTGCTCACAAAAAGGGAAGCATAGGCGAATTTGAGATAATTCGAAAATCAAAATATTTTGAAAAAATGGCTAGGGGTTAGGTCATCGTTTTTGCCAAAAAATGAACATTTTCAATCCTCTCCGTTTTCTCTCCATGATAGTCCCAACATGCCCACAAACTTATTATGATTCCTGTTTGTTCATGAAAAAATAAGGAATGTCAAATCTTGGAAATTCGAAAACCACCCTTTTTTCGAAAAAATGGCAAGGGGTTAGCTCTTTTTTTTTGCCAAAAAATGAAAATTTTCAATCCTCTCCGTTTTCTCTTCATAAGAGTCCAAACATCCCCTTAGACTTGTTATGACTCCCGTTTGTTCACAAAAAGGGAAGCATAGGCAAATTCGGGATAATTCGAAAATCAAAATATTTTGAAAAAATGGCAAGGGGTTAGGTCATCGTTTTTGCCAAAAAATGAACATTTTCAGTCCTCTCCATTTTCTCTCCATAATAGTCCCAACATGCCCACAAACTTATTATGACTCCTGTTTGTTCATGAAAAAAATAAGGTATGTCAAATCTTGGAAATTCGAACACCGCCCTTTTTTCGAAAAAATGGCAAGGGGTTAGCTCTTTTTTTTTTTGGCCAAAAAATGAAAATTTTCAATCCTCTCCGTTTTCTCTTCATAAGAGTCCAACATACCCTTAGACTTGTTATGACTCCCGTTTGTTCACAAAAAGGGAAGCATAGGCGAATTTGAGATAATTCGAAAATCAAAATATTTTGAAAAAATGGCTAGGGGTTAGGTCATCGTTTTTGCCAAAAAATGAAAATTTTCAATCCTCTCCGTTTTCTCTCCATGATAGTCCCAACACGCCCACAAACTTATTATGATTCCTGTTTGTTCATGAAAAAATAAGGAATGTCAAATCTTGGAAATTTGAAAACCGCCCTTTTTTCGAAAAAATGGCAAGGGGTTAGCTCATCGTTTTTGCCAAAAAATGAAAATTTTCAGTCCTCTCCATTTTCTCTCCATGATAGTCCCAACATGCCCACAAACTTATTATGACTCCTGCTTGTTCATTACAAGGGAAGTAAAGCCAAATCTTGGAAAATTTGAAAACCGCCCCTTTTTCGTATAAATGGCAAGGGGTTAGCTCATCGTTTTTGCCAAAAAATGAACATTTTCAGTCCTCTCCATTTTCTCTTTATAAGAGTCCAAACATCCCCTTAGACTTGTTATGACTCCCGTTTGTTCACAAAAAGGGAAGCATAGGCAAATTCGGGATAATTCGAAAATCAAAATATTTTGAAAAAATGGCAAGGGGTTAGGTCATCGTTTTTGCCAAAAAATGAACATTTTCAGTCCTCTCCATTTTCTCTCCATGATAGTTCCAACATGCCCACAAACTTATTATGACTCCTGTTTGTTCATGAAAAAAATAAGGAATGTCAAATCTTGGAAATTCGAACACCGCCCTTTTTTCGAAAAAATGGCAAGGGGTTAGCTCATCGTTTTTGGCCAAAAAATGAAAATTTTCAATCCTCTCCGTTTTCTCTTCATAAGAGTCCAAACATCCCCTTAGACTTGTTATGACTCCCGTTTGCTCACAAAAAGGGAAGCATAGGCGAATTCGGGATAATTCGAAAATCAAAATATTTTGAAAAAATGGCAAGGGGTTATTAGGTCATCGTTTTTGCCAAAAAATGAAAATTTTCAATCCTCTCCGTTTTCTCTTCATAAGAGTCCAAACATCCCCTTAGACATGTTATGACTTCCGTTTATTCATTACAAGGGAAGTAAAGCCAAATCTTGGAAAATTTGAAAACCGCCCCTTTTTCGTATAAATGGCAAGGGGTTAGTTAGCTCTTCGTTTTTGCCAAAAAATGAACATTTTCAGTCCTCTCCATGATAGTCCCAACATGCCCACAAACTTATTATGACTCCTGTTTGTTCATGAAAAAGAAAGTAGTGTCAAATCTTGGAAATTCGAAAACCGCCCTTTTTTCGAAAAAATGGCAAGGGGTTAGCTCATTGTTTTTGCCAAAAAATAATTTTTTTCAATCCTCTCCGTTTTCTCTTCATAAGAGTCCAACATACTCTTAGACTTGTTATGACTCCCGTTTGCTCACAAAAAGGGAAGCATAGGCGAATTCGGGATAATTCGAAAATCAAAATATTTTGAAAAAATGGCAAGGGGTTATTAGGTCATCGTTTTTGCCAAAAAATGAAAATTTTCAATCCTCTCCGTTTTCTCTTCATAAGAGTCCAAACATCCCTTTAGACATGTTATGACTTCCGTTTATTCATTACAAGGGAAGTAAAGCCAAATCTTGGAAAATTTGAAAACCGCCCCTTTTTCGTATAAATGGCAAGGGGTTAGTTAGCTCTTCGTTTTTGCCAAAAAATGAACATTTTCAGTCCTCTCCATGATAGTCCCAACATGCCCACAAACTTATTATGACTCCTGTTTGTTCATGAAAAAGAAAGTAGTGTCAAATCTTGGAAATTCGAAAACCGCCCTTTTTTCGAAAAAATGGCAAGGGGTTAGCTCATTGTTTTTGCCAAAAAATAATTTTTTTCAATCCTCTCCGTTTTCTCTCCATGATAGTCCAAACAAGCCTACATACTTGTCTGTTCACAAAAAGGGAAGCATAGGCAAATTCGGAATGATTCGACAATCGAAATATTTTGAAAAAATGGCAAAAAATATTTTTTTTCAATCCTCTCCGTTTTCTCTCCATAATAGTCCCAACATCCCCTTAGACTTGTTATGACTCCCGTTCGTTAACAAAAAGGGAAGTAAAGACAAATTTGGATAAATTCGAAAATAGCTACTTTTTGGCAAAAAAATAGCAAGGTCGGATTTACTCCATAATATTTTTTTCCATATATACTAAGGCAATCATCCCGTGTACGGTAAGTCAGTCCCTTTATATATATATATATATATATATATATATATTATATACTGGCCTATTAAAAAGGCAACATTTAGTTTTAATGTATATCATAAACATGAGCACGACGTATTTGACAAAAGTTGCCCATGTACATGTATCTTTTTTTTTAAAGGTAATACAAAAATTGGGGAAATTTTGAAAATGGCCGGATAGTGATTATTGAAAATGTTGATATATTTGGATGCCCCTGAGGATGGATTATAAGCACTAGAAAATTTAGCCCCTAAAATACTTCTGCTTTCGAGAAAAATTGAATATAAAAATTTACCAGTGCTCCCAGTAAATTTTGATAAATTTAAATAGCTTATACGGCCATCTCAGAATATGCAGTTTTGATATATAATTTCCAAACGGGAACAGCTAATCGGTCGATTTTAGTCAAGAAACATTGTTTTATAGCTTAATTAATATCTGGACCTTGAGAAGGAGATAAAGACTTTATTCACTGAATATTGTAGGATCGCATATGCTTCCAATATGTTCATTTGAACCAAATTCATGACCCCATACCAAAATTATTACCTTTAAGTTATATGTACGATTTCCGATATTTTTCATCACAAACCTCTTTCCTGTTTTAACATGCAGAGCATGTCAATATACCTCTCCACTCTGACATCGGTTCGACTGGATAAAGTGCAGCTTGGAACTGGGTGGTCTTCGGAAGTGACAATGTACGTACGTGCACTGGTCTAGAAAACACTGCCAAAGTTCATCGATAAATAGGTAAGAGGATGGGCTATTTATGGGGAACGCAAGAATGATTCATGTACTCGCCAGTTATACATGCAAAGGTGATGATAATGATAACGATGCTGATAATGACGTTGATAATGATGGTGATAATGATGTTGATAATGATTGGTGATGGTGATAATGATGCTGATCATGATAATGATTTTTGATGATGCTGTGGATAAATGATGCTAATAATGATGTTGATAATGATTGGTGATGCTGATGCTGATCATGATAATGATTTTTGATGATGCTGTTGATAATGATGCTAATAATGATGTTGATAATGATTGGTGATGCTGATGCTGATAATGATAATGATGTTGATAATGATTGGTGATGCTGATGTTGATAATGATAATGATGTTGATAATGATGATGATGCTGATAATGTTTGGTGATAATGATGCTGATAATGATAATGATTTGTGATGATGCTGATAATGATAATGATTTGTGATGATGCTGTTGATAATGATGCTAATAATGATGTTGATAATGATGCTGATAATGATGCTGATTATGATAATGATGATGATGCTGATAATGTTTGGTGATGATGATGCTGATAATGATGTTGATAATGATTGGTAATGATAATGATAATGATGCTGATAATGATGGTGATAATGATGGTGATAATAATAATGATGGTGATAATAATGTGTATAATGGTGATCATAATGGTGATGTGATGATGATTATGATAATGGTGAAAATGAAGATGATGATAATGATATTTGCTATTTGAATCCTAATACTCTTTCAGATAGAGAACATATTCTAAATATTTCTTTGCAAGATTATCCTCATCATAATGGTGATGTGATTATGATAATGGTGATAATGAAGATGATGATAATGATATTTGCTATTTGAATCCTATTACTCTTTCAGATAGAGAACATATTCTAAATATTTCTTTGCAAGATCAAAACTGCCCCATTATTTCATTACGTGAAATAACGTAATGCCAATAATAACGTCATTTTATTGTTAATACTTGATTGCAATACATGTTGGACCAAGATGACAAATGCATCCTGAAAATATATGTGTTCTCATTTTCAAATACTTGATATATTTATGCGAAAATCCACCTTCACTTTGAATTCATACACTGACATTTTAATGTTGGTTTTGTGATAGCCACTAAAAGGTTGTGATCATACGCTGATATTTTCTCTTTCTCTCTTTCTCTAATTTGGGATAAATTCGAAAATCACCACTTTTTGGAAAAGTTTTTGCCAATAAAATGAAAATTTCTATCCTCTCCTTTTTCTTGTCATGATAGCCCAAACATCCCCTTTGTTCACAAAAAAGGGAATTAAAGGCAAATTTGGGATAAATCGCCCCTTTTTGGAAAAATGGCAAAGGGTTATACATGAAGTTTGGCATTTCGTAGTAGATCCTCCGTTTCCTCCCCAGATTTGTAGCGATGAAGGTAGATTTGTTTATGTGTCTGTTCTAACGATAATATTTCATGTTTACCCAGTATTAAAGGTAATACAAAGTTTGGGGAAATTTTGAAAATTGGGTGGATCTTGATTCTTTACAATTTTGATATATTTGGATGCCCTGTGGATGTGTTATACGCACTACAAACATTAGCTCCTAAAACACTCCTACTTTCGAGAAAAATTGAATATAAAAATTTACCGGTGCTCCTGTTCAATGGTAGCTACGACCATGAAAATCTCACAATATGTAGTTGTCATATATAATTTTCAAACGGGAATAGTTATAGGGTCGATTTTAGTTAATAAACATTGATTTATAGCTTAATTAATATCTTGACCTTGAGAGGGGGCTATACAACATAAAGAGTTTATTATTTACAATTTCATAACTTAAGACTCGATTTCAACTGTGACAAGGATCAGTGAATATCATAGGCTTCCAATATGTTCATTTGAAACAAATTCATGACCTCATACTAAAACTTTGTAATAATAGTATTTTTTGCAAATTGCAAAATTAAAAACTGTCAACTTATATGTGGGTATTGAAATTTCTGAAATATTTGGGCAAGTAAATAATGTCCCCTATTTATGTTGTAAATTTATTAATAGCCTTTTTAACATCATCTAGATTTGAACGGTAAGTTCGTTTTAAAATCCCTGTGGCACTTCATATGTATTGCTTTTTTTGCAGTAACATACTTTTACCAAACATTTTTAAGCAATCCTGTTTATCCCCCATTTTTTATAAAGAAGGCGGTTATGGGTAATTCCATAACTTAGGGACCCACTTTGTGACACTTACACAAGGAACCCACTTTACTCAGAGCCACAGAATTAACAAGACAACTTTAAGAAATTTCATTCAGCATTTTTAAAACTTGTGCGTTTATTACAAACCACTCATTTATATTGCATGATCTATACAATGTACACAAGGATGAGTAATTCAAAATAAAAACGTTGTGGCATTAGGATAGACAAAATTAGGGAATTACCGCTGCGAGATAAGTGCCGGCAGCCGGAATAAACACATGTTTGCAAGCACATTTGAACCCGAATTAATTTTGCATAAAGGAGGACAGAAGTAATTCGGTTTCAAATGTGCATGCAAACATGTACTTATTTTAGCCGAAGCCGCCCGGCCACCAACTGTATAATTTCCTATTATAAACAACCACCCTCTATTGATAATTAATGACCCGGCAGGGGCGTTGCCTCGTAGCCCACAAATATTAGCACTTTTATCCTCAATGGAAACATTGCCTTGTACTTACTGTGTAAATTGCTTTCTTCAATATATATTCCTTTTTATATAATTCTACACACACCTGGACAAAAAGGCTTAATCATTTTACCATGGAGGGTTGGAAAAGTTCCACAGGCTTCTTTTACATTATCCACACAAAAATAAACTGCTCATCAGGGATGAAAGGACCGGTGCTAGTGCACTTTCATATCCATTTTTTATGGTAACTTCGGCGTGGAGATATCCTACCAACTAAATCTTGTTCTGTTTTGTGTCAATTTTCTTATCTCTTTTGGAGTATTTTTCCTAAAAAAAAAGACATACCTGCACAATCGCGCCCTCACCCCTTCGTTGCCATGAAACATGTGAGAAAGTGTAAATTATAATGTCTTTATTTTTAGGACCAAAATGGATACGGAAGTACACTAGCGCCGAAGAAGACATAATAGCCCATCTCTCCCTTGAAATCCACACAGTATTGAAAACTAACTCTTTCCATACGAAGTGGTGCTTGAGATTATCATGTCCTAATAGAACATATATATATATATATAAGCTATGCTTTTTACACCATATTGCATACGCATTTACTATGGATATTAAAACTTGAAGCAATCTCTTGGTTAAAATGACTGGATCATGGACGTCTCTGCTCAGGCTAGTAAAAAGATGCTGCCGTTATCAGAGGCCACCAGAAGAAGCTTATTCAGTGGAAGGACAGAGAGGGCGCCGATGGCTCCTTTAAAGGAGTCTGAACGCAGCTTGGAGCTGGAATAACTAGCCTGCAGAGGACAAAACCAAATTGTTTGAGAGAAATAAATATCCCTCAGGATTATATCAATTTTAATCTATTAATCAATTCTTAAAGCCTCACAGCTCTACTTATAGCTACTTGCGCCCTCTATATAGCAAACAATGCATAATTGCTGACCATTGAAACCCCTCATGATCCCCTTTTTTTTCTGTTAATACACCAGTTTACGGTTATGGGCGCCATTTTACTTGTAGATTAAAATGGCGACCATGTCTGGGCATGCACACTGATGTAACCGTAAACTGGTGTATTGAGAGCTGATTTGATGAGATACATGTAAGAACCTGCACAAACTAGGGCAGAAGGGCTTTAAACCTGTAATGGAAAAACAAAATGGCTCCAGCATAACCCTATTAGCATGGTCTTATGTTTAGTTCCTTTTTCGTTCTGAAATATTATCCTACAATATGTTTATGAGGAAGAGTATACAAATAATACACAGCAGTGAGGGCATTAGTAAGAATTACCCACACAAGGTACCTTTGGAAGGCAGTGTGGGTAATTTTAATAATGCCCGAACAAAATGATGTGTATTATTTGTTTTATAAGATGGTTTTATAACATGATTTTACTAATGACCAGTCATTATCCAAATACGCCTGGTAACATAATTTGAAATAATACATTAGTATTAGGGAGGGAGAGACCTCTATAGCCATAACCCCTATGATGATGCAAATTATCAGGGTCTGTACACTCTACATGTTAAATTAAATTCCAATGCAGTTCTCGACCCCCGAGAACTGTAAAATAATCATTTTAGGCACCTTGTCAAGGTAAAAATTCCCTGAACGCTTCTGTCCCTCACATAATCTAAAAACCTGGTAGTTTAACTCTGTGATTTACAAAATATATATTTTGAGAAGACCTACAATATGTAAATAATTTGTGTAAAAATGTTTTACCTGAGAATCGACCGTTGTATGGATGCCAATACGATTGCCGAAGGTAGCCGACAGGACTTGGTCATCAGAGATACACAAGCAATGAACAGGCTCGGTAGCACCTGTAATGCAATTAATAAATATATAGTCAGACTACACTTAAAATAAATCCCATTTCCCTGCTGCTTAAGTGCAAAAATAAATTGGAACAGGTCAGACCAAAACAGTAATTAACAGAACCTCTGACCTTTAAACTAGTGTCCAATGCTAGTACAATCACACAACAAATATTGAATAAAACCTGCCTGTTCCGCTCGATTAAAAGACTAGGAACAACTTGTAATGAATCTCTTTTGTCTGTATATGGTTATATATGCTACTTCCAAATCAGGCAAAGTATGGTGTAATGTATTTCGAAAAACAGCTGAACATTCTTTGGTCTATCATGATGCATATCGAGAATTTGACTAATAAAACAATTGATAGCATAAATATGCAGATCAAAGAATGTTTATGCACAATACATTGAGAGGGGATGACTTGGACTAACTGTGTCCAAAAATCGTTTTTAGTTTTGAGCAAATAAAGGTCATTGCAGATCAAATTGTGAAATACACAGAGACAAAATACTGGATACGTGCTCATGAAAGTTATGTTAGCCATTTATGCACAAGCAGTGCACTCCATGATACACAGGTGGAAGTATTCTTTGAAAAGGGAAAACAAAGGCTATTTTTATAGCACCTCCATCACTTTAGGAGTGATTATTTCAAAATGTACAAAGCGGGACCTCTTCATGTTTTGAAGGGATATTCGGGATGAACTGGTCTATTCCCCTAGTGAAATGGCCCCATTTCCGACTCGGAAAAGATACATATAACATACTTTGTAACCTAATCGCTAGATTTTGTTTTAATGAGCCTTTTTGATTAATGCAAGTTTCATTAACCTCAAATTAAGTCCGACTTGGGTTCCTTTTGCAGTCCTTCTTTGTTTTTTAACCATACAATGCCAGGTAAAGGTTTTTGAGGATGGTATTATACATTCTAGCAGAACACACTTTTTTTTTTGGTGAATGATGCCCAGTAGAACATTTTAGAACATTTTAAACCATTGCCTACGGGAACCAGGGGGCTCATGTACAAGGCCCATAGGAATGAGTCAAGCCTGCTTTAGTGACCACCTGCCTATAAAGATCACTTTTCTTGGCTCCCTTGGGTGGTCTTTATAGACAGGTTTCACTGTATTAGCTATGAACATACCTCTGAATTGACAAACTTTGGATGAATCCTCCTTCCACAGTGCCATAGAGTGATCCACAGAGGATGTCAGGAATGTATGATTGTTGTAAGCCTTGATCTGGAGCAACAACAAAAGAGAAAGAAGCCATTTACATGTACCTTCAACTTTGTTCTTCTTGTGTCTCTTCATCTACATGTATGTGTACCACATTGCTTTTTCTCCCACTTTCATTACATAGCATTCATTCCACATTCATTCTGTCTAGCTTTGTTTTTTTGTCTTGTTATGACTATTGCATTTTCTCTTCCCATTTCTAACACCCCTGCACAAGTAGTTCGTTTACATCTTTTTTCTAACTTTTCATTTTTTAACCCGTTGAATACTGAATTGTATAGGTCCCATAGGCTTAACAGAGGGACCACCTGGTTCCCCCAGATTTCATCTTCCATTCAGTTGCCTAATCTCTTTCGGCGCCAGGGGAGTGTTTCACAGAACTTGTCATCAGTGACAAATGACAGTTTTTTTTTAAAGCTACTGAAATCCTTGCTTCTGATTGGTTATCAGCAGATATGTCGCTGGTATTTGTTATAAGTCATTGAAAAAAAGGCTTTGTGAAGCGGGTCCCTGGATCCATATTATTTTATAGATTTAACAAACACCCTCATAAAGACAAACAGATCGTGTGTATTCCTCCACTGAGCATGCTTCACTGCTTTTACGACACCATACTTATGTTTCCTAATTGCTACCTTCCTTCGTACATCTTCTTTTCTCACTGCCTCTTTCCATCTCCATCTCTTTTCTCACTGCCTCTTTCCATCTCCATCGCTTCCTTCCTCTCACCTGTAGTATCTCTCCTTCATGAGCTCTCCATCCTCCCATAAGTAAGCCGGTCCTAAGATCCACCATGGAAATCACGCCTGAAGAGAACCCCACACCTATGGTATAGCCATCTTGACTGACGACCATGCAACGGATCAGACCTGAAATAAAGATGTCACAGAAAACATACATGGAGGTTAATTAAATCAAGGGTGATCTGAAATAGAACACCATGGAAAGCACGCCTATAGGCATTGTGTCAGGAAAGAAATTTATTTGTTTAGCTCTCTGGTCTGGAGTGTTCTTTGTTAAGGTCAGGTGAAGATGTTAAGGTCAGATGTTTTCTTTTCAGGCCAAGATGTATTGTTCCCTATGAATAGGCCTGGGGAAGTCATTAATTCAGTGTACATGTTTTATCTGTTGTTTGGCAACATTTAGGAAGCCTCTTTTCAATACAAGTATTTTCCTTTGTAAGATGATTTCCTCTCCAAATATTTGTAGTCATGTTTTTAGAATTTACTTAGTAACCGTAGGGTATATTAAGAGGTGGATTTTCTGCAATCGAGGAGAACCACCTAAGCTATAATAGACTGAACGTCATGTTAGAAGTCGGCAATTAAAGTCAATATCTGAGGGTAATTCCACGTCGGGACGAGAGGCTAGCTCAACTGCCACCCGGTTCTCCATAGCTTTCGTCGGGGGCTAGCTCTTGTCTGGGATCGGGAGGCACACCATTGTATCTCAGTCTGCGGAGGTCAAGAATCCGGGGCGACTACCGGGGCCAAGTGGAGCAAAGACACCGTCTGCGGAGGCCAGGGCCAAGTGGACGAGACGAGCTGTGACCGGCATCGATGTCAGACGGGGAAACTACCCATCCGGAATTATTTTGTTAAAGATAAGTTTAATTACCTACTGTATTTTTACTTAAGCCAAAACAAAGTGTGTGAAACAGGAAAAATGATTGGAAATTAAACGTTATAATTTAACTTTATTTTAACAAGCTTTATTTCCCTTTATTCTGTGTGTCCGTAGCAGTAATAAAAAAAAGTCACTCACGTGACAATTTGGAGGTCCCACCGAGACCTTGCTACTTATAAATAATTTCAAAAAGGGAATTAGATATTTCTCCCCCTCTTTTCCCCGCATACAAATTTGATGTGTAATTGATGTTTGGGGTTGAAATACAGGTTAAAAGAAATGATCAATGCTAGGTTGATAAAAGCAATAATGTCAAGAGTTTAGTGGGTTCTCCCCAAGGTTAAGCCCTTGGTAACGCCTATAGACTAGGGTGGTGCTTAGGCGGGTTGTGCTTAGGCGGGTTGTGCATTATGCATGGTATTTTGCTCGATTAGAGATTCCAGGTTTGAACTACTATAGGCTTTGAATGTTCATGTTGTGAAGTTGACCTGTGTTCTCGTTAGGAGAAATTCTAGTGTGCTTGTTAGAAGGCACTAGGGGTTAATTGTCTGGTGTGAAGCAGACCGGTGTTTCGCATGGTTGAATTAATTGTATGCTCATTGGGAGATACATTCTAGTGTGCTTGTCAAAAAGGCACAAATGGGGTTTAGCATTTGTTGCCGGTGTTAAAGCCTAGGTTGTTGTAGTTTTGGAATCGATGTTTAGTCGCTATGGCTAGTTCCGAGCAAATTAAAGAGTTTTCTACTTTAGGTAGGGAAATGGGTCTTGGTGGAGGCGAGTTGAGTAGTTTCGTTTCTGAACGCTGTCAGGCGGTAGAAAGAGAAAGAGAACGCGAAGACCGGGAAAGAGAGCGTGAACATAAGCTCAAGTTAGCGCAGTTGCGTAAGGATGAAGGAAATAATGTAGCTCAGTTAGGTGGGGTTAAACTTGTTGTCGGTCAATTTGATGATGCCCACGATAAATTTGATGCCTACATTACCAAGTTTGAAATGATCCTGAAAAGTCAAAAAGTCCCTAATGACATGTGGGTACTACATCTAATCTCTAATTTGAAAGAATAGGATGAGTACAGATGATCGCCAGAAATATACCGTAGTTAAGAGTGAGTTAATGCAATCTTATAATCTCACTGAGGAGGGGTATAGGCGTAGTTTCAGATCTGTTAGGCCTTTGAACGCCCAAAACTATTATTATTATACTCATTAAATATATCATTTTTAGAACTAGCAAAGTGATATCTAACAGTTCATTCAAGACTGTAATGTAGAATCACGATTTCAGGAAAAGTCACCTCCCGTAGGCATAACGTGCAAATTAAGAAAATTCTCTCATTTGAATCGAAGTCATTTCCAATCATTTGATGTTTTCAAACAATCACAAGGTAGCAACATGCCAAGGTAAATGACGGTGTGTCAGGTGCAGGAGTGAACAAATTTTCAATGTTTGTCCACACAAAGACCAACCAACATGCATTAACTGCGGGGGGGGGGGGGGGGGGGGGGGGGCAACATTCAGCCGTGTATCAAGGTTGCAAGGAGTCTAAAAAAAGCCAACGAAATGCAAAGAATAAAGATTGTAAAAAAAAAATTAACCTATGAACACACACAGCCTCACTAAAAAGGCTTTCACAATCACAACTTCGAATCAACATAGCAAGATTACCATAGGCTACAGAAAAAACCTAAACCATAGTACAGGCACAAATCCATAGGAATCCTGAAACAATTATTGATCAAGCTAACAAACCCAACCCTACCGAGTTTAAAACTCCCAAAAATACCAACTCCAGAGATTACCCTCCAGCTGTCGCAACAGAAGGCAATTTTTTTTGGAACTACAAATGAAGAACTGATCACATTCTTTGTCACGCTCTTGGTCAACTTTGTAAGCCAATCAGAGGCTAACGTCATATCCATTATCAGGTCAGCCGTCGACCAACTCAATGCGCCTCCAAACCAAATCCGAGCAAGCTAATCAAACTTGTTAGTTTCGCACTCCTCATACTGCAATGGAATGCGCAGGGCATGTTAGGGCATGAGGAAGAATGGTATCAAATTGTTCAGAAATAAATTTGGGGAATATCATGAAAGGGGATTCCATGTTGCGAACAACCATGACCAACGAAAACACAAGGAGGGGGATTAGTTACTTGGGGGTAGTACATGTACAAAACCTTTCCACTTCATGACATTACCAACCATTCAACCATTCAACCATTTCTTCTTGATCGGAGCATTACTGATACCCGCAGCATCATCCGTCTCTCTCCTCCTCTTTGGAAAACTGAAAAGACTTGTAGACCGCCATCAGCAACGATCCATTGCAGAAGCTAGCCGCAAGAAGATGGTGAATCCTGAGGAGTTTGAGTGTAATGAGGTCGAAAAAAACTGAAATGGAAACGCGACGTCAAGAAGACATGAAGACGTGGGAATCTAAAGTTTGATACGTCTTATAAGGCTTACCCAGTGGGCCTGAAGCTACCCTGATCTCTTGCTGGATTCCTCCATGTCTAGTATCGATGAATCGGATGCTAGAGTCTCCCGAAGACACCACAAGACAGGGGCTAGGAGCAGGCATCACCTCCATGCAGCTGGGTACACTGCGGCTCAGATCGTAGCCCCGCACTGCTGCTCCATTGATGGGGTCCCACACCTGACAAAAATGAGGAAAAACTTTAAATTACTGGAAGAATCTCTCTTCAGTTCTCATAGCAAGAATGATACAAGACTTTTCGGATCGGTATTCTCTGTTAAACCCGACCCTACGTCTAAGATTACATTTAACAAGTTCTTTGTTAAGCTTGATTTAATGGATTTACCGGGTAGGTATAATATGAGCCTCTTTATTTTGCATGTGATATTCAACAAAAAAATTATTTAGATGTGGGGCGCCTTAATTTTTAGTACAAGTATCTTGCTCTATATTAAAGGGATTGGGTATCTTTGCCTCAGATTCTAAAAAAAATAATGGATTTAGCTCATGCTGCAATCATAATTATAAAGCCTTAGGTCAGTCAGGAACCCCAGGTACTTTTACAAGCCGATCCTCTGCCGGATAATCAAGTTATTTATGATTGGAATCGAAATGTCAAAAGCAGTTTTCCAAACATTTTTTTTTAAAACACTACAGACTATTGGGGGGGGGGGGAAGATGCATGCATGCCCAAGTCTTGCCAGTATCATTCTTTGAGTATTCAAATAGAGGAGCAGCTGAAAAGTCTTTTATCTATTCACACATTGAAAAGTGATTGTTATAACTTTCACTGATTGTGCATATATTAAGATGCATGGTGGGGAAATCAATTGTTTAGGCAATGATTATTCATCAGCTCTTCATGTTTATGCATAAGTCAAAAGAAATGTTGGTGAGGAGGGGATAAGTTGTACTAACTGTCACAAAAGCCGTTAATCTGTTGGTAAGGTATATATGGAGGAGACTGCAGCTGAATTGGATGTGACGCCAGGGCCAGATCGTCAGTTGGGGCCGGCCAGGGTTTAAATTGGGTAGTGGGTGTTTGGGGGTTGATTCAAGCTGTATATCTGGCCCTGTTGTCACAGTTCCATGTTAGTAGTTTTCTACTGGCATGGAGCTCCCCGGGAGATTCCCCTGGTAATATAACCGCGTCATTTTCGACTCGAAAACAGTTCATTTATTGGTTACATCTTTAACATTTCTGGTGATGTCAAATGACCATGATATTCTATTTAAATAAAAAACAATGTACATTTTTTTCCCTCAAATTTAAACTGATAATTCATTTGTCAATTTTAATCATGTATTTTCCATACACTCAAGAAGCAAAAGAAAATTTTACAAACTATGTCTAGGCACCAGGTATGTACTCACAAAAAAAATGTGATATTCACAAAAAAAAATTTAGATGTGGGGCACCTTAATTTTTAGTACAAGTATCTTGCTATATATTAAAGGGATTGGGTATCTTTGCCTCAGATTCTAAAAAAAATAATGGATTTAGCTCATGCTGCCATCATAATTATAAACCTTTACAAGACGATCCTCTGTCGGATAATCAAGATATTTACGATTGGAAATCGAAATGTCAAAAGCCGTTTTAATTTTTTTTTTGTTAAAACACTACAGTCTATTGGGGGGAAACAGTGTGGTAAAACCAGTCACTCAAAATTTTTTACTTTGAGGCCCTTTACAATCATTTTGAAGCGCAATTTTTTTAGGGCTTCAATATTACACCATATCACAGACACTGATAACACGCAGGGCCATGCACCTCTGATTTATCATTTTTAAACGATCCCTTTATTTGAAATTTAAAAAAAATCAGATCTGCAGTTTTGGGGGGCCTTTGTTGATGCTATAACGTAATATGCTTCACATTTCTGTATTTTCGAAAACATGAAAACCTTACATTGAGTACTGGTATGCAAATATATATATAGGAGCTTTGATAAACGTAGCTCCTCTTTTCTTTTCTTTTTTTAAAAAGAAATAAAAGTCATATGTGAGCATGCTTAAAAAAACTTTAAAGATATCTATCTAGAGAAATAAAGCTCACATGAACGTTGCCATCACAGGAGGCAACAAGACGCTGTGACTCCAGAAGCCTCACGTCAAACACTGTCTTCCGGTGGTGAGGGTACGTCAGCTGACAGCTGGACTTGGACGAGCCGTCGCCAGAGTTGCGCAGAGACCAGATCTTGACCGTCTTGTCCTTGCTGGCGCTCAGGAAGGTGTTCTCGTTAGGCATCATGCACAGGGCTTTCACTCCACTCGTGTGTCCTACAAGGGAGATAGAATCACAAGATAAGAAGGAAATCCAACCTTGATAGAATATTACTCTAATTAAGAGAGAAGTACGAGTCTGAAGATTAACCTAGAGGCTGTTTAAAAGCAACATTCATTGTATTCCCACTCTATATGCCTTGATTCCTAATTCTCCCTTTGGTATTTTGGCAGCCAAACAGCAAGAAATAAATATTATCTATACCGGTACTACTTTTTTCCCCTTCAAATGAAGTTCATGAAGCCATGATCGCAGACTGTATTTGTAAACAGCTTAGAGAAGGATAATGCAGTATTATACAAGTATTGAATGTTCCGGAATTCAATGTAATGACATATTTAAGACAAAAATATCAATATTTCCAGAGTGATGTTATATTTCATCAATGTCACAGGCTAAGGATTTGGGCTTTTAAATCCTGATCTCTATTACATTATAACTTTTGATGTCTTAAAATAATTTTTGATATACTTATTGCTTCCTACTACATTTGAAAATATGAATTCTTACCTGTGAATGTCTGGAGCTTTATTTGACAGAAATGCATTGAATTGTCATGATGCTCTCTTGCTGTAGGAAAAATAAGATATTAAAGCAGATAATTATATATTTTGTTATCATTCCCCATATCATACACAGTTTCCTTCTCAAACATGTAAAAACATTCTTTTGTCTTTTGAAGCTACTTTAATTTTTTTTATTTTCTGACATGCATTTCTTTGAAACTACAAAAGACATGAAGGACAAAGATCAGGGTCCTGAGAGATGCAATTGATCTATACAAGAAGGCAACAAACATTATATATGTTGAATAAATCTAGTCATCTGATTGGTCGAAATTGGAGTCGTGATTTCAGCCATGCCAGCCTACCGGTCAATATTTTTTTAAAGATGCCCATTGCACTGGGTAACGGGCCGCATGACTAAATTTGCTGAGATCCCCATTGGTTTACGTGTAAAAAGTCTTTTTGTGCGAGCACGGATACCAATACAGTGCAGTGCGTTTGTGATTCCCGAATGATTGTACCATTCAGACAGTGGCCCAGATTATTCTGTGATGATGTAACCAGTCTTTACTCAAGAAAAGGATAAGGTAAGAATTCTTCGTAGATATTTGTGTGAATTCGGTATATAAAAGATATATGGACTGCTTTAATATTTGAAGCATAGCTGTTTCTATACAGGTGCCTCAACGTGCCTCGGGTCATTCATGCTTGTACAGTGCATAGAGAAACTTTTGTTTATTATGCGCTTTATAAATATTGTATTATTATTATTAAAGCAGGATGTAGCGTCCCCTTGAGCCTATAGAAACTGCGATGCCTCTCATAGCAGTCAATATATCTATACTATATCACACCCATGATGACCCAACCCCACAAAAGAATTTAAAGACAAATTCTATTATTAAAACAAGGACAAAAGAGCCCGACTTACCCAAGTACTGCTCCCAGTAGCTAAGCCAGGTACCTTTCATTGTTCTTTTGCTTTTATTCATCTCTATCCTGTTAAATTAAAGTGAAAGAAGTAATCACATTGTATCACTCTATACAGCTGCAATAGCACAATCAGATTTTGGTTTCCATCTTTCTCTAAGGGCTTGCTCAGATATGACGTGGCAAAACTGCTGCAGTATTTTTATGACGCATGGTGCAATAAGCTTAACATTTTGGGATCTTATAACACATAGCTTAGTGAGTGAGCAAGTCCTTTGTTGCGCACAGTTGCCCTGTTACAGTATATTATCAGCCATTTGAGTAACCTGTGGATGTTTCTTTCACATATGCATGACCAGTATGAGAGGGAGGGACAGTGAGTTGTCCGGACATTCAATTCAAATAAACATTTATTTTCTTCCATTCAATTTGACATCTGTTCAAACAATACAAATTATTACATTAAGCTGCCATGTTTACAGTTTAATTTTACAAGAATAATTCATTCAGTAACATCTGTCAACTTTTATCATTAAGAATTTTGTTGAAAATAAATTTGAATAAATCAATGAAATCTTGAACGAAAAAGTGTTTCATGTTCTGTTTGAAAATGACCTGTCTGGCTCAACAACCTGTCGGGACACACAACAAGCAGGTATACTCGGATGCGACCGCCATTGTTGGTCAAACAGTTTTTGAGCGTCATGTAACGCCTGGCTGGAATGCTCCCCAGGGAGTGGAGATTGTGCACACAGGGTGTGCGGGCAAGCACTGAATCCAATGACCGGGGTAATAGTATATTTGTAAAGCGCTTAGAGACATTTGTAATATGCGCTATATAAAAATTAAATACTATTATTATTATTATTATTAAGACTCTCACCTTGGGCTTGTCTCTGTAGTTTGGGCCGCGTCTTTCTCTCCCTGCCGTCTGCTCTTACCTTCACCACCATTGTTACTGTTCGCTGCAGGGTTGGGTTCCTCATCCCCGAAGGCCGGCCCTATCCTGTTCCCGATGACCGTCATGTTTCCTCCGAACCCGCTCCTCCCGGTGATGAGGCTACCCGATGTATTATCTAGATCAAGAGATTGGGGGAAAAGTTTAAATCTATATTCTGGCTCTCAGCAGACAAGGTCAGTGCTTGGATAGATTCAAGATGCGCCTCATTTATTGGCTGAGCATGCAAGGTGAAAGATGTTTCGTTACCAACCAAAATTTTTAAACTTGGCCTTATTAGTCTCCAGATATATTTTGAATGAATGAATAAATTAAAATAATTATTTATTTTGGTAAATGACAATTTGGCATCTCCAACCTGCCTCCACCAACATTCAGACATTTCAAGATCATGTGACCTTTGCATTTGGCACCATGATGACGATGGAGGCATCAAAATACACAAGACTGTATGTCATTTGAATTGTTCTGTATGTTACATACCTGATGACATGGAAGATGACCATGATCTGTCCTCACTTAGATAGGAAACTGCAAAAAAACAAATGTAAAGAGAGATATATACAATGTGTGTAGGTGACAGCACTAATAAGGCTTTTCCTTTCTAGCTGTCTCCTCATTCTCATAAATACTCACTTTTCCCTATATTTTCTTTATGATGTATATTATAGTGTATGTTATTTTTTCTTTATATGTTTGCGATAATGTATGTTATTTTATCTAAATGTTTTTTATGATGGATTAAATAAATTTGACTATCTATCTACGCTTTGCATACTTATCATGCAGTAGATGAGTTATCTGGATCATCAAGATGTAATCAGCTAAAATTTGCTGGAAACTGCATTGTCTGACAATATAACTCACAGTTGCATATTATGAGAGACTGTAAATATGTGAAGCTCAATTTCCCTTTCTCTCTTTGCTCCTTACTTAGCTATTATATACGTTTTCTAACATCATTGTAAAACAGATGTTACGTCTATGTATTTCTTCACATTAGGTCAAAGACTCATTTCATTCTTAGCAGAATTACTGGTATGTTATCTGTGCAAAAGAAACACACTCTTTAATACCTTAAAGTAGACATTCATTGATTTAATTTGTACAATTGCATAAGGGAAGGTTATTGAAATTTCCTGTTTGGAAACAACCCACTTGAAGAGCTCTCCGAACACTGCCGCAATTTGTGTCGTCACGCAAGGGACCAAATTAGTATAAGCAGACGATGTCCCAAAAAGAAAGAGATAAATTTAAAAAGTTGAAAATAATAGTTTTAAGGAAATCAAAAGAAAAATTATACAAACAATCATGGAGTAGTTAAAAAAAAAACTAGAAATTAAGTCACGTCTAAAGTGAGGAAATGTAAACAAAGCTATTCTGAAAAGTTATCTTCTGCAAATTCATCCTCTGATGTATGGAATGTTCTTAAATCTGTTATGCCTTAAAGCAAACCTATGCAATCTGAAATTTCTGAAATCTCTCAAGACATGGTAAAAGCTGACAAATTTCACAAGTATTTTGCAAAGGTTGGTGAAAACTTAGTCTAATCTGTATGCAGCTAATATTCCTCATGTTCCACCTACTTCTTTTCATGAAAAAGTTAAATCCTTTTCTCTCAGGCAGGTTTCTGAAAATAAGTCCTATTAAAGGTATTATGTGGTATGAAAAATAAGAAATCTATTGGGACTGATGGCATCCCTATGTCCATTTTGACTCGCATTTTAAATACTTCATTGTCACGTGGTGTATTGCCCTTACATTTGAAGCAGGCTAAAGTTGTACCCATTTATAAATCTGGTGACAAAACACATCCCTCCAATTGCGATTCTTTCATCTGCTTCTAAAATCATTGAAAAACTTGTTCAAATTCAACTTGCCAATCAACAATTTACTTTTGCTGAGCAGTCTGCCTTCAAAGAAAAGCATTAAACCGCGACTTCTCTTGTCAGATTCACTGATGAATGGCTTCATGCTCCTGACAATGGTTTATACACTGCAGTAGTTTTTATAGTGGGTACGAAAAATGGCTCCTACTGTTACAATTGTGGTGGCTGAAAAGTTCAGTGTCAGAAAGAGACAAAGTGAAAAGGTAATATCAGAGGCTGGAACAGGAGGCCTAGAGAATCAGAGTGCCGGATCTGCACGTGGTGATGATGGTGCCCATTTTTTCAGCTCTACGTTAATAGCAACGTCACAGAAGAAAAAATGAGGCAAAACAAATAATTGACTTGCCAAGGAAGAAACGTGCCATTATCACAAACGTGTTAAAGTACCCGGGGAGTGCTCGGTTAACTCCGAAATCCAAAGTCATTACAAATGTAAGCGCATTTGCATATGATACGGCGAGTTTGGACAAGTTTGTTAGACCGGAAACGGTAACAGTGGCCGAGGCCAAGGGTTCAGCCAAAAAGCAACATTGTGAGGGTAATGATGATTATGATAATAGTAGAACCAGGGGGCTGTTTGTAGAAACCATAATCGTGGAATCGCCTATGTTACACTTTGTAATAAATGTGTCAGTCTTTTAATGTATGTTGTTTTTTTTTTGGGGGGGGGGGCGGGGCTGCAGTACCAAATGCAGGTGACTGTGTGGCACATTTTTCTCACGAAAAGTGAATTTTTTAATCTAAACTGGCAAAGAATAACAATGTACTGTATAGTCTGGTAAAAGCAAACATTTAATATTGATGAATATGTGCTTTCAAGAAAAGTGTTTATTAAGAACTAAGTTCAATAAATATAGTGAAAGGGAAATTTTAAATTATACTCTTGCCAATGGCAATATTGTTGGATATTATTAATGTATTAATTATGATTGACCTGTAATGTATGTGCTTTTGAGTATAGACATATTTCAATTATTATGTCAATTAGATCTATGTTTTATTTGATTGATTTTATACAACCTCAAGAAAAGTGTAAAACATCTTGAAGTTACTATAGATCAGCAATTGAAATGGAATAAACACATTGAACATATATGTGCAAAAGTTACTGAGCTTATTAAATTTTTGGGCCGGCTTCATAATTAGTTGGATGAGCCTAGCTTAAAATTATTCTTCCTATATTTGATTATGCTTATGTAGTGTACGACTCAAGTAATATATTAAAGATATAGCACTCAACTGCATAAGTTACCAAATAGAGCAGGTAGAATTATACTTCAGAAAATTCTTTACAAACACATATCAAATTGTAATATTCACCAGATGTTAAATTGGAAAATCATTGGCCGGTCGTCATTTAAAACATACAAACTCTTTGGTTTTTAAAATCCTTCATGACCTCAGTGCTCCTTACTTAAAGAACTCCTTTCACTTTGTTTATCACCAATATTCATTACATTCCATCAAAAATTTATCTTTACCTAAACCACATACCGAATCATGTCGGAGAAAGTTTTCATATTGTGGGGCATCACAGTTTAACGTCTTACCTTATACTTTAAAATCATCCAAAATCACAATGAATTCATCAGGTTATTAGATAAACGTATGTTAAAACTTTCTCCCTTTTTAATAGAAGAATCTTAATCTTAATATTGATCAATAATAGGGTGGGTGCATGAGACTGTGTAAACAATGTTGTTTATATATATTATACCAATATGTTAAGAATTTTAATTTGCGATGTATCATTTTCTCTTGTTTGTTTTGCATTGTAAACTGGACCCCTCTGTAGAACAGCTGTGCTGGACTGGCACAGCTGAGCAGGGCAATCCATCCAATGTTATTTTTTCCTGTTGTCATGTGTGTTGTTATTTATAAGTTTTTATACTTGATAAATAAAATAAATCAAATCAAATCGAATCAACAATGCACACGGTCTCCTCTTCACTCATTTCTCTTACTTGATCTGTTGCCTCACTTTACATTTTGGACATGTTTTTATTTTGATGAAATGCATGTATGCATCTTAATGTACAATGTTATCTTCGTCAGAATAACACTCCGCACCTTAAAATAACACTCGGCAGGTCAGCATTAGCCTATACAAATTTTAAATAGTTCAAGGCAAAACGTTATATTAATCATAGGAAATGTGACAGAGTCTGACTTACCCGGGCTGCTGATTGTACTCCCATCGTCTGAGAAAGGGGACTGAATCGTTGGAGAGAGCTGGGTGGACATTGCTCTCTCATGCTGGCTGGATAGGGCCCAAATCTGCTCATGATTATCAAGTATCCTCTCCATGTGAATACTACAAATAAAAAAAATAGGATTTATTTCTTTGTTGGGTGTACTGCCATTATCTGAGAAAGGGAACTAAATTGCGAATTGGGTTGACATTATTTTCTCATGTTTACTGGAGTGGGCCAAAATCTGTTTAAGAGAAGGTTCATTGATTTTTAACTTGATTGAATTTGGTATCATCGCAATCGAAAATTATATAAGTTGATAATAGACAAAAAATAAACCCACTCAGCTGAATTTTCAGTGACGTCACGATATGAAAATGGGCCGCTCAGCTGATCCGATTGATTTGGGGGGGGGGGGGGGGGGAGGGTCGTAGTTACCTGAACGGGCCACTAATGGGCAGAATAATTCATGAAATTAATGACATTGAACAAACCTGCCCGTTAGTCTACAGAGTGGGATAAAAGCAGCATGGGCCAGCTCTGGTGTGAACACCTCCTGCAAGACACCTCTCATGTCTTCTAACGAGGCAGACTCCTCACTCTGACCTCCTGGAAGAGTGAAAGAGAGACAGAGAGAGATAGAGAGAGAGAGAGGAGAGAAGAGAGAAAGAGAGGAGAGGAGAAAGAGAGAGAGACAGACAGACAGACAGAGAGTGAGAAAAACAGAGAGAGGAGAGAGAGACAGAAAGAGAGAGAGTGGTATCAATATAATTTAAGGAGCATCATTATATAGTGTTTGTCCACTTGATTCTCAATCAAAAGGTCAAGGATTTGAATCTCATTCCAGTGCATATATCCTTACACAAACATTTTTATCTACAATTGTCTTTACTTGTGTGTTAATTAAAAAAAATATTTAGCTAAAGATAGGGTTTTTAACACTCTTAAAGTGGATAATAATAACAGTGGCATCTTGTATAGTGCTCACATCTGTCAGACTCGACACTCCTGGGGCTCCACAATTATTACCCTGGCTTTAGCATGGATACCATTAAGGCGCTCTAGCATTTCAAGGAATTGATTAATTAAACTGCAGACCTTGTGATCCACAGTCCGGTGATGTATCCAATCGACCACGACATGTTGTATTATAATATGATATGCACTATGCAAAATCATTTGTATCATTACATTACTAGGCTTCCATTCATCATGTCAGATTCTATGTTCAATCCTGCAATACAAATAAAATACAAGCCTGGAGTACACCTGACCTAAACTTGGGTTAAAACAATGCCCTTGCGGGTTTGAGAGGGGGGGAATAACCAGCTTGTGCACCTTCTTTTAGAAACCCAAGTGGCATACCATAAATAAACAGCACATCCTAATTTTTCAATCCAAGCAGTACATATTATCCTTCTCTACTTCTTGCTTGCTTGGCAAGAGTTCTTGGAGTAAAAACAGGGTAGCCGAAAATTCTGATGACTATTGTGTTTATACTTGGCACAAAAATTATCTGCATGTTAAAATCATAGTCACATGAAAAGTTCACCTTGGCAGATTTCAGAACTAGCTGCAGCTCAACCTTCTACAATACATTCCCTTCCAAACTAACTTGTTTTTATTCAGAAGAGTGACTTACCTAAACTACTAGGTCTTGGTAGAGATCCCGTGCTATGGGGAGTCGTGCTCAAGTCCGAGGCCGATCCAGTCGACTGTAGTCTAGAATGTGGAACCACCGGCGAGCCGTAGACCAGTTGATTGGTCTCATCGTCCAGTTCGATGTTCAAGTACTTGTCCTCGCTGTCTGTGCTCAGGGCCAGACTGTTCTGACGACTTAGATCTAAAAATTGATCAGAGTGAAGAATATCATGTAGTGCAAGTTCTAGATATTTTGTCCCATTAGTTTGATACCAACCACATCAGGGGGGTGTTTCATAAAGCTGTTCGTAAAGTTACGCATGACTTTACGAAGCGTGCATTAAGAATAATTCATAATGTCTACTTTCGTTCCCACACTAACCACTTATTTTTACAAGACAAAATTCTTAAAATTAAAGACTCGTATTCTTGGTACCTCGGTATCTCTATGGTCCAGCTGATTAATAACGAGTTACCTCTCCCGATTTCCTCCATTTTCCAAAAAAATAACGAGATACATTCATACCCCACAAGACAGTCGAACCACTTCCACATTCCTCGAATGAGAACAGCTTTCGCACAAAAAACAATTATTTACACCGGTCCAGTATTTTGGAATAACATAGATCCATCCCTTAAACAAAGTATTAGTCTATGCATTTAAAAAAAAAAGTTAAAGACTAAACTTTTTGACACGTACAGATGTACATGAAAGAATCTCGGTTTGTTTGACTCTCGACTCAATCTCTTTCTCAATCTCCCTTTTCTAGAGCTTTTGTTTCTGTCTTCTACTATTTTCCTCCATTCGTTTTTTTTTTCTTCTTTTTTTTTTCTCTTTTTTTTTTTCCTTCTTCCTAGCTACATAAGCATACTTTGTTCATGTTTTATTGTAAAATTTGCATCTGAGGAACTAACACTTCAACAAGCTCTGCTTCAAGTTAGTTCCTCTTTTCTCGTGCTATTTCCACTATATTTATCGTTTCATTGCATATTTGTTGTGATATAATTATTTTTGTATTATGTTTTGCATGAGAAATAAAAATCATTTGAATCCATTTGAATCTTGAACTTGTATATGAAAAGCCAAATGGGATGCCCAATCATTTTTTAACTGCATCAACTAAAGTTAAACTGTGCAGATGAAGATTGACATTCTTATTATAACAAACATTTTAAATACAAAGTATAATTTTTGCCATAATTCAATTGAAGTTATTGACAAAATTGGTGTGCGACAGTAAAAAAAAAAACCTTCCATCAGCTATACATATGATGCAGTCCCTCCCATCATAGAGAATATAACAATTCTGTAGATCATATACAACACTGGCTAAACACAATATATGCCGAAGCTATAGAAAGTATAATAGTCAAATGAAATGGCACTAATTTGCCTAAAAACTTAATCCCAAGAATTTGAAAGTGAACAAACACATATTTAATACATATTATATTTTTGTGCCAATTTGATTAGTCAATTTCCTTGATGTGTCAAATTGGAGAATAGAATAGAATCATTACCAAGGCTTCTCATCGTTGAGGCACCCAGCTTAAAGCAGAGGAAGAAACGCTTGAGAACGTCTGTCATGTGATCTCTGGACATCTCACGTCCGATCCGCAGAGCGATGGTGTTGAGGATGTCGACCAGCTTGAAGCAGATGACTGCCCTCGCTTGACTGCCGCTGGGGAAGCTGATGCTGGTGCAGGACATGATGTCCAGGAGAGGGTGAAGGAACTTCCCAAAGAGATACTGGCATGAGAAGATTGGAATGGAAAATAGGAAAAAATTAACTTCCTCTTGTGATTGTGCAAATCAATGATTTTAATCAGTGAAGAGAAACATGTCAATAACATTTTTTTCAATATTACCGGTAAGCACATTTGTTATGCATCTCTCAAGCCTAATGTAGGAATACAATGTACTTTGTATTCTTTTAAAGCCCCTCTGCACTAGTTTGGTCAGGAGGGATTAGACCTCCCTGCAAGGTCCCTGACAGGTGGTTATCTCATCAAATCAGCTCTAAATTTACATAAGAACAAGTCAACGCAAAGCGTAGCATCCCCCTCGCAGGATACAAATGGCCTATATACGTCAGAACAAGTTACCTCCATTGGACTATACTATTATATTACTAGGCAAGGAAGTTTCACATGATATAATTAGGTGTTTTTTGCATATTCAATGAGCTATCACCTTTCACCTTTGACCTACATACTCAGAAATCGAACTTAGGCTGTACTAATTTCTAAATACGTGGCATAACTGCCCTTCTATATTTCATTTTATTGCATGGGTATGTGAGGTAGTTTACGTAGACTGGTACTTAAGCAAAAGTAATATTACAAAGTAGAGGGATTGAGAGTCTGACCTGTAATTTCTGCATGAGACTGGAGTCTGTCAGGTATGGCAAGATGTGTCTGAGGAGGACCACAGAGCTGATGAGGCGACCCTCGAGCTTAGCACTTACTTTCCTCTGCACTCTGCGTACCTGTAGCACAAGAATTCAACAACAAAAGGCTTTGATTTTAGTCAAGGAAGATTTTGGTATGGATGTCGAGACTTCCGTGAGAGACATAAGAACAGCATTGCATGAAACCGTTATGCTGTAAGGCAAAATTTGTCAAACTTAATACACGTGGTACTATGTGGAATATTCACTGCTGCACTAGTGTCCAAGAAACATCAAAATCAATGTAAGCAGGTTTTAAATTACTCAAAATTACTAGATTACCTAATTCAGGAACTCTCAATTTATTTTGGGGTTTCCAATTTGGAAATTAAATATTTAAATGACGATTTACCCTTCCTGTATTATGGGAGAGGACCTCACAAGGTAGGTCACAGAGTCGCCAATTTTTGATTGATCAATTGCAACTTCAAACATTCAAAATCTTATTTTTCTGCTCAAACTTTCACTGATCTGTTCAATAAGTTTATTCTGCTTCTATCAAAAACAAACTCAATTTCAAGGTGGACTTCTCCTTTAGCGGGTTAAAATGATATTTAAATGGACTTACAGTTTCTTTGATGAAGGGTAGATACTGCTGGAAGATGAACTGGTCTCCATACAGGACTGCAATGTCAGTTAGGCACTTGAGAACGGGTTTGGCATTGATGTCACCAGCGACCGACTTCTTCCCAATACAAACACGAGAGTTATCTGAGCCATTGGGAGATAAGAATGCAAGTATATGAGATATAAACAACAACAACAAAACAGAAAGTTGCACTATTTGTTTATAAATCCATGTATAATTTTAGCCCATCCTATATTTCTAGTCTGTTTTGTCCCATCCAGCAATCAAGATATTCATTACGCTCAAGGTCAGATCCTCTTCTTCTGCAAATCCTCCGCATCAATTTGAAGAAGGGTCAACAAAACATAATTTTTTCTGGTCCCACTATTTGGAATAGTCTCCCATTAAACATCGTTCCTGCTCCTCGGTCGCATCATTTAAGAGAAATCTCAAGATTTATTTGTTTTCTTTGTAATTATTTTTTGACAAGGCGTTGTGTGGAGTTGTGTGGGATGTGCACGAGGTTGTGTACCATGTTTCGGACCTTACAGCTTTCATAGAAATCACATCTGATTTTTGCTATCGTTGAATTTACTTCATCTATTGATTGCCTTTGAGTTTTGACTTGGAATACATTTCACATCAGAGTTTGTTCTTGTGGAATTCAGAAGCCGTATTTTTGGATTTATCAACCATGCCACGGAAACTTAAACCTAAGGGCCGGGATGAAGCAGTAATGGACGATCTGGTGTCACCATCAGCACCCGAAGCTACCGGGGACCACACCATCACCTATGAACAACTGGATCCGGCTGCTCGCTCAACCGTGACTCAAACCAGATTCCCGCTTGATTGATACCATTCCAGGTGGATAGCGCACTCGAGAGTAACGATACAAAAGCCTGACTCGTCCAATCCATTGCTGCTGCCACAAAGGACCAGATAACACAGGATATCTACTATGCCATACGTCTGGATCTTGAAGAACGTCAAAAGGAGATTACTACCCTGCATGAGAAGTTCAACATTCTCCAGAAAGAAGTTCTAGATCTACGCCGCATCAATGAAGAAGAGGAACAATATAGTCCACGTAACTACCTGCGCTTCCACAGAATCAACAAAGCAGCAAATGAAAACACTGATCAGCTGATCATCGCATAACGCCGAGAAACTGTATGCACTAGGAGAGCAAAATAAATATTTGTTTTATTTACTAATATAAAGCGCTTTGAGCATGTTTATGTAAAGGCACTATATAAATATCAATACCCTGTATGAATGTATGTCGTATGTAAAACAAACCATTCCAAATCAACATAAATGATGCTGCAATGTAAGTGTGTGTTTAATTTTTTTTTTGTATAGTTGTTTTATCAATCAGATATATTTTACTCCTGGGGACCAGAATTTAACACCACTATCTGAAAGACTCAACTTATTTTTTACCCATCGTTCATAAGAGGCAGTTTGTAAGTAAAGACGGAGAGTACTGACCGCTACGTCAAAAACAATGCTACTGACAAAACAATTTTCTTTTGTACATGTCAATAGCATCAGTGACTAGGATTTCAGTATCACACAAAAGATAGAATGAGATGACCTATGAATTTTTGGAGCTTGCTTTTATTCAATGGCACTTTTACAGCCAATACAGAGGATATTTCACCCTTGATTTTCTGAAGCCCCATTACACATTACGATCTCTAAGAGCGTTGTGAATTGCCGAGAAGCCTGCCTGAAAGTAGTGCAGAATTTGACAAAACAAAATGTGAGATAAACAACTTAATATAACATCTCCCATTACTCTTAAAACACCATCCTTGTTATAGGAGACAGAAACTGTTAGGTTCTCACCTATCTCATTTGCATCTACATCTTCATGCATGTAGCAGTAGACAAGTTGATCTGGCATCATGTAGCATCCTGAGAGAGCTTCTAGAAGCTTAGGAGTGATGAAACGAACTGTCAACGTTGGCCCAATCCGATGTGCCAACCACATAATGCTCTCACTTGCAACGTCGCTCAGGCTCTTGCCGATGAGTGTGTTGACTTGGTAGAGTTTAGAGGACAACTGCTTCTTGTCGGTTCTCCTGTACTGATCAATGGGTTTGGTCTGGCTTGTAAAGAGTAGGTCCTGTTCTTTGGTTTGAGAATGGGTACTGGGAGATGGGGACGAGGTAGATTGGCGTGGTGAAGACACATCCTTTGAAGGAATTCTGTTAGAGGTGGGGGAGCCTTCATCAGGCTCTTCTGATAGAGAGGGTAGATTCCCTGAGCTGATGGATGCTGTATCTGGTTCTTTGCCCATTGAGATGGTTTCACTGCCATCGCTGTCCAAAGGCGATGCCTGCCCACTGTTAGAGCTTCCATCATCTCCATCGTTCTGAGACCCAAGGACATCTTCTTCATCTTCTGTCCTCTCCTTATCCTGGTCAGTATTCTCCATATCGCTGATTCCTTGTTCAATTGTCCTCTCTTCACCAGCATCATCTCTAACTTCATCACCATCCTCACTTCCAAACAGCTCCTCATCAACAGAGATGCCTTCTGTTTCAGCCAGGAATGTCTCAGCCTCTTCTGTGCTGTTGCTCCCCCCTGAGGCCATTGTGGCGATACAGCTGGTCTGCTCGCTAGCACCATGCACAAACGTGGGGCACTGCTTCAGCCCATTTGTTGCTTCTGTGACATAACTCACCAAGGTGTTTAAGAATGGCTTGAGACCCAAGGACATGATGACCTGAGAGAGAAAAGAATGCTGGAACAGCAGGAGGTAGTCTGGCGAGGTGAAGTCGGAATCGAAGAGACGACCCAAGGGAGCAAGCAGTTCCTCCGTCGCTAACTTGGGACCAAGGTGAGCTGTGTACTTGCTGAACAAGGACAGCGCCGCATACACAGCGGTACTGCCCTCCTCGAAGAGACTCCTGATGTAGGGAAGCAGGATATCCCTTCCTTCTTTGGTGATGTCTTTGGTGCACCTTGGCAGCCACTGCCTGGCCAGATGGACCATACTCATAGCCTGATGGTCAGTGAGGTCTGTGGGATGTAGCTCCTGGTCATCTACCTGGAACCTCTGCAGGTGAAGCTCAGCCAGGAACTGATGCAAGGACTGAAAGTACTCAGGAAATGGAACGAGACCTGAGTGAGGTTGAAGGAGAAGGCCAGGGCACATCGGTGGATGGCCATTTTGACCACTCTGAAAGTATGCAGACAACTCCCAAGGCAGGCCTTCATCTGAAGTCTTGTCCATCTTCAGCAGGGTATTCATAATCTCTCTGACTGGCCTGAAAAAGAAAAAGAATTACCCAAAACAATAAAATGATATGCATGGAAACTGTGGAACATTCTCTTATCCATTACTATAAATATTGATACACTACGTATGCATACAGTGTCAAGTTCATGAATATTCCCATGGATGTTTAATGAAACAAATAACTTAAACTTTTATTAAAATTTGAATTACAAAATTGATATCCTTTGTTATAAACTAATTTTTAAGCCAAAGAAAAATCATTAAACCTGGCAATTGTCATTTAAAAAAAAAATATTTGGAGTGACTTTCAGAATGTTGTTTGCAAAAATATGACAATCATTTCCAAATTCAAGATTCATGTACTGGATACAAGTATGATGAAATTAAGTATTGTTCACCCAGGGTAACCTCATCAGTATTAAAACTGTTCTCTCCGAGGGCCCTGCAATTATGTCATTAACCCAGCTTCAGCCAAGCTACCACGATAAGGTGCTCAAGCATTCACGGAATATCTTCCTACCGGGTACCCATTTACTTCACCTGGGTAGAGAGTGGCAAATGTAGATAAATATCTTGCCAAAGGACATTAGTGCCAAGGCAGGACTCAAACCCTGAACCATGTGATTTACAGTCCAGTCAGGAAACCCTCTAGACCACGACACATGATACTTTGATACTATCCAGAGTCTTCTTTTTCTTCTTTACGTGCTATGTCCTGAGACGTTGGCAACCATGGAATGCCACAACTCTATGTCCCATATTCTAAGAAGTAATTCAATCTCCCAAAGATCAATTCAACTTTCAGAGAACACAAGACATTTACCTTGGTAATTCCTGATATTCAGCTCCTACAACTCTCTGAAGATGCTTCCACTTAGATTCCAAGTCCGACCCGATTTGGCGAAACCTCAGCTTTGGGGCAAGGCATAACTCGGCAACAGCACAGCCTAATGCTACAGCGTCCCTTGCAACAAGTTGCTGCCACTGGACCTGTGTTTCCTCCTGATTAGAGCAAGAAAAAAAGAATGGTGGAACAATTGGTATTATGAAGACAGGCTCAAGAATCTTCTGAAATCCCTTTTTTTTCTTCTAGAGAACAATGAATTGTACTGGCTGAAGTCAGTACAGTGTTTCACAAAAACATCATAGATCAAAATTTGCCAGCATTCAATTGAAACGTGTTAATTGAAATTAATACCTGATTCAATGGGATGTCGACGAACTGGTACTTATGACGGTTTTGTGAAATAATGCCCTGTCTTTTTATTTTCAATTAGCCTAAACATGTGGACTAATGTCTGCAGTGCTTTGTAAAGTTCTGCAATATAAAGACACTGTATCCAATATGATTTGGATTGCAATTGGTTGGTTACTAAAAGGCCACAAAGAAACACATATGTAAAATATATTTCAAATATATGACATTCAGCACTGCTTTTTAATGAAACCGAATATAACTAATTTTGTATCCAAGCCAAAAAAACTGAGTAGAATACTTCATACTTCCGACATATAAAGCATTGTGACAGAATACTAGTTCTGGGGGGTGTTTCACAAAGATCCTAAGTCGGACTTATCTCTAAGTTGGACCTAACAATTATGGAAAGCCGTAAGCATCTTTGAAAATATTTTGTAAAAGTTATTTTTAAAAGGCATAAAATGTCGATTCAAATCATTCATTTTTCTATTCTGTTCCTGATGTGGAATTTATGAAAAGTCTAAAATACCTGAATTTTGGGTTTTTAATATATTTCATTTTAAGGCTACAAATGGCTCTCCATAATTTTATAGTCCAACTTAGAGTTAAGTTCGACTTTGAATCTTTGTGAAACATCCCCAGGTCTTACCACTTGGTGCCTTGTAGGTAGATCATAGCTCGACTTGGAAGTGAAGGAGTAGAGAGACTCAAGCTGATTGAGTGCAGAGAGTGGATCATACTCCTCAGGTAACATAATGGTGGCTAGCTCTGGTCTGATCAGCCTAGAGTCAAGGGGCATGTCGGACTTGGGTCTGGAAGGCAGAATTACATTCATTTTATATCAACTGTATCAAACTGTGCAATACTTTAGACCCTGTATGGAAAAAAGTTTCATTCTCTCAAAATTCAAAGTTCTCTGTAGAAGGTTCTTTTTTGAGCATATGCTATTGTCGATGGATTCTGATTAGATATGCAAAATTTATCTTTTTTTCCAACTCTGTTTTCCTTATATCCTTCTCTTTCTATTTCTCTCTCTGTACTCTCTTTCTAATATCCTTTTTTGCTTTATCATCTTCTTGTCTTTTTCTTACCGGTATTCTCTATTTGTGTGTGTATGTGTGTGAGCAAGTGTCTGGTATGCCTCTGTTGTTCAGGTATAAACTGATGTGCAAATGCTGTATGTTCTGATTTTATGTCCTACGTCTAAACTGAAACTTATTGTAAGTTATTATAATTCTGTTTGGAAAAAATATGTTTGTATCTGGTTTTGCAGTAGATAGTTGCCATGGTGATATTTTTACCTGAAAAAGGGCAGTTTCCTCATTGGATTTTTGCTCAGCTGCGAATCTTCTGCTGCCGAGTAAGAACCGACCACGCTCTGTGCCTCTGTGTTGAAAGACTGGGTTCTCATACGTATTGAGCTGGCATCAGAGTCCTGGAATTCACTGTTCCTTTCACCATCAGCAGAGATCTAGAAAATATAGAAGTAACGATTTGTCGCTATTCAAATGCTTGGAAAATACAGCAAATACCTCTAGATCAAAAGCCTGAAATGTCTTGAAGGACACAGTTCTTCTTGAAAGATCTTTCTTCTGAAATGTTAACCAAACTCTGTTTGTAGGTGTATAGGGTTTTGTTAATGTATTTCTAATGGAGATGAACACTAAATCTGTAAAGGCCCTGGGCCCTGTTTCATTAAACTTCTTTAATCTTATCAATAACATGACACAATAATTGTTATAAGCTACTGTTATCCTTAAATTTGATTGGCTACGAGCAGACTTGTCATAGATCTGTGGCAGATGTTATTGATAACAAGTTGTATTAAACAGGCCCCTGGGGGTTGTTTCACCAAGATCCAAAGTTGAACTCATCTTTAAGTTGGACTTAAAAATTATGGAAAGCCCTTAGCATCTTTGAAAATATTTTGTACCTAGTTTTTTTAAGAGGCATAAAATGTTGATTCAAATCATTCATAATTTTCTATTATCAAGGAGATTTCATGTTGTGGAATTTATAAAAAGTCTTAAATACTTGATTTTTTATCTTTGAACATATTTTATTAGGCTACAAGTGGCTCTCCATAATATTTAAGTTCAACTTAGAGTTAAGTACGGCTTGGGATCTTTGTGAAACACCCCCAGGTGTCAAATCTCACACTAGGATCCACCATTGTAAATATTTATAAAAACCTTCCTTAAAACCTTGTTCAAGCACACACACATGATGAAAGTAACCCAGGATAAAAACGACAGTGGCAACAAGGAAAACCAATTTGATATATAAATGAATAACAAGTGGGGGTGTAAAAAAGATAGATGCATTAACTAAATGACCTCTATCTGAAATGAATAGTGAAATGAGAAGCGAACTGAGCTTATGTAATTTCAATTTGCCGGATGATTTTGTCTTTTTAGATGGTAAACTGCATCTTGTGTTAACAAGGCTTAATCAGGGCTCGATACTAACCAAGCCCCTGAGACACATGGTACCCAAAATCTAGGTCTGGACCCCCAACATGTCAAAATTTCAAAATCTCTACATAGGGTCCAACGCATATAGACCCGAACATTTTGGTCAAAAGTCCTGGCTTAATAACTACAAAACCTCCTTACTGTAAGGCTATCTTTGTTGCGAGGAGAGACACTTTCCATCATTTCCTGGTCTGAGACCACCTTGCTGCTATCGCTTCCTTCAACTCCTACAGCCATGTCTTGCTCTGATCTAGGAGCACTCTCCTCTTGAGTTGTGATGGTAACGGATGACCCCACATCAATCTGCGACCTCTCAATGTCCGGTGCCTCCAGCGACATGTAGGGGGATGGAGAGAAGCGTTTGGGGTGAGGCACGTTGAAGAGCTGCACGACACCATTGTTTGCTGGCAGCGTGTGTTGGTCGACCACGCACAGCACCACGTTCTTGGCTTTGACTGCCGCTGAACCAGAGAGCTGGACAGGTCGGAGGAGAGAACATATCACAATTAATAGTTTACATGAGAAGGAAATATGATTTAAGTCAACAATGTCGTTATTTTTTAAAGCACAACACCCAATGCTACAACCACTGCAGCAACAATCTGTCTGATACCATTACCAAAGGGAGATTATTTATCCATGCATTGCATTGATTTCGTGTTAACATACAACATGTTAGCTGATAGCAATCAAGTGTGAAACCACATTGTTCAACCTAGTACTAGAAAACCAATGTTATACAAACAGTGTTTAAGATACCATATATCTATATAAATTTATCAATGAAACAAAAACGTAATCTTGTTTTTTTTCTATAATGAATTCTGATGCTTGTTGCACAATGAGAGGAATATATGCTTTCCAAAAAGATATTTTTCTGCAACTTGCACATTTCTTTGATGTGATTGCTCTGTTGAATAACAGATGTTTACAAAAATTAGTCTGCTACACTGATACCTTGCAGCCAAAGGTAAGATCAATCCAGCGATGCAGCCTCTCTGAGACGTAAGGACTTTCCAAAACAGCTCTGTGTCTCTGGACAAATTCCTCTGGTCCTTTGCACCAGGAGGGCACCTCCAGATCAGGCAGATCATCATGAGTGGACTTGAAGATGGAGGCATCGGAGAAGAACTCTGGGATGCATTCATCAGGTGTCCAGCCCTGCAGCCTCTGCATGCTGGCTGGGTACTCGTTGGGCACCCACACCGATCGGACGTGGGTCTGGAGCAGAGACTTTGGCGTGCAACGTGCCTTGTAAATGTAGTAGGTGATTTCAGAGAGGACATCTGAGATGTGGTGAGGTACTTGACCGGCGAGGTTGCTTCCGTCCTCCTCGTTCATGGCCTGCATTTGTAGCGCCGACTCATAGGTGAAGTCTAGCTGATCATCTCCCTTGTTGAGCCTGTACTTGGATTTGGAGAAGTCCCGATAGTTGCCATCAGGTTGAGTGAAATCCATGACCCACGGCATAATGGGATGGTGGTTGGGGTTGCCCATTTGACGATTGGCAAGACGATTCAGGATCATGAGATAATCAAAATTTGTAATCTGGCCCATGGCCCATTTCTGCATAATTTCTGGTAGCACATCCATCTTTGCACCACTCCCGTTACCACCACCTATTGCACAAGGCTGATCTATAACATTGTCCAATCTGTTAATTTGCACTTCACTTTCATCTGCTATTGCACCACTTTGAGTTTCAGGCAAAGTCCTTCGAGTTCTTTGGTCATGCATCGCAAAGCTCAAGACATCGTTCCACTTTGGCCCACAGAATTGCACCCAGAGTTTTTCATCGATGGTAAAATCCGTCAGCGATAAGTTCCCGCATGAAACACCTCTTCGGTGGCAATGGCTCACTGCATGGAACATTTGAAAGATGACGAAGAGGACCTTACCATAAGAACCAGAGAGGGAGGCAGGACTGAACATGGTCGCGTCCTGGACTGTGTGTTCATGGTGAGGCTGAAGTAAGTACATGCAGTCTTTGGTGACAATGCCGCAGAACAAAGATACCATGTTGGAATGTTCGACACCTTGAGATTGTGCCGTATTAGAAGATTTCCCAGACGTCTTCGAAGATGAGTCTGACATTCCTTCTCCATTGATGTAGATGATTGGACACCCATACAACTGCTGTATCAGATCAATTACAGTTGTGGAGTCAACCTGTAAATGTAAAGCATGAATGTGTGTATGGATCTTTAATCTATATAAACCTTGTATTTCCAGCATGAAAATATTTTTGATGCAAGCCAGCCTCTCTCTGGATAAGACCACCAACATACGCTGGCTTTTTAAGGGTTGAAGAGAACACATACAAAAACTGTCACACCCCCCCCCCCTTCTTATCAAATTGGTGAAAGAAACCTGAAAATATTTGTTAACTCTATTTTTCTTCCTTGTCATCAACTAAAAAATGTAATAAATTATGCATTGTGCCCCCCCCCCCCCCCCCTCTTTAAAAAAAACCCCAAACCTCAACTTCATAGAGTTATTTGGCCACTGAACTCATGATCTCCAGAAGCTACAATGGGCCGACACCTCCTCCCCGCTCCTCTCTATAAAAAAATACTGGATCCATCCCCTGATTACCTGAGATGATAAAGAATGATGATATCTGTTGAGTGTAGAAGAGGTCTTTTGATAAGCTTCGTCCCATTCGGCTTTGTAGATCTGTTTAGCCACTGTCCCCATGAACTCCATGAAGCTACTTTCAGCGGACATCGCTCGATCTTTCTGGATCGGTGGTAGACTAGGAGGAATAAAATAGAACAGCGCTGCAATAAATCTTAAGACAATGTATCCAAGTTATGTCTAGGGGGTCTGCTACTTACAAAGTGGTCAATCAAACAGACCACAAACATAAATAAGTAACATATAAATGAAGGTCACAGAAAGTAAAGATTTTCTCCAAGTCAAGTCATGGCTTTGTTAGCATTGATATTTTAAAAAGATGTAAGAAGTCTCTTCATTACTGGAGACCCATTATAAAATTCTTGTAATGCTCTGTCCAAACATTTATAAAATGTGATAATTGTATTTTCTATGCGATACATCGTAAAGCTAGAAAATATTGTTTGTTCAGTTCACATTATTGCAAACATAACAGGACGTGTGTGTTACAAATGTTTTGGAATTGCTGAGTACGATAGAGCGTATTTGTAAATGTGACTATTTTATATATCTTGTATTTGTAATGATGAGTGTAAATAAATAAACTTGAACTTGGATTTAAGTATAAAATCCACCAACTAGTGCTCGAAAAGAGTTTGTTCAACGTTCATGTCATTCTAAAATTCCAAGATGTACATGTATACCCAGATCCTTCTTGAATATGTTATAAAGAAGGGTGGATTGATGAAATATTTTAATGTAAATGACAGAAATAGTCAAAGTCGATTTCATTCATTTCTTCACCATGGAGAACAAATTGGCATCTAGGCGGAAGGCAAACTTCACCACCAACGAAATTCAAGTCTTGGTGGACGAAGTGGAGGCAAACAAAAATTTACTTTTTTCAAGCTTCAAAGATATCTGCTCTTCTCAACTAAAAAGGACTAAATGGGAAGAAATTGCCCAAGAGGTCCACACGGTCAGTTCGCTTGGAAACAAACGAAGTGGGGAAGAATTAAGGACGAAATGGTTGAAGTACCAGTCGTCAGTCAAATTAAAGGCAAGCAAAATGAAGCGCTATGCGATGAAGACGGGAGGAGGTGGACCTCCGAAGGACGAAGACGTATTGGATGAAATAGACAAGAAGGTCCTGGCAGTACATGGTACCAGCACTTACGTGATTAGCCTATATCAGGTACAAAACCTGCTAGTAGTAAATAGGAGCAGAACCAAATCTTTCGGTAACAGGTTCTTTGAATGTGCTGCACCAACCCTTTGGAACTCTCTTCCTGGCACTCTCCGTGCTCAGTCAAACATAGATGTATTCCAGAAAGAACTAAAGATATATTTGTTCAACATTTCATTTTGATTTTGCACTGGTTGGTCACATCTCTGCATTGTGACTGACTGAATGTGTAGCGTAATGCCAGGAAGAGTTCTCCAAATAGTCTCCCAACAAGCGGGATGTTTATCTATTTATTTTATTTATATTGTTGTATCGGGCCTTCCTCACCATCACAATAATTTTCAAATATTATATTACATGTATCACTTAATAGAAGCTACTATTGATTTTACTAATGTATACTGTATGCCTGCTTACTTGTAATTTAAAGGTAAAGACCAGTAATGGTCATGCGATTGCGTTGTGAAAGAAACGTTGTGGAATCGATCAGAAAAGGTTGATCATCTAGCATCTAGCATCTGCAAGGTTCTGGAATCATCAAAATGATAAGAAATTTGGCCCATTCTTCGTAAAGTTACAAGCACTATACACAGAAAGATGTATATGGGACTACCCTATATCTCTCACACGACCATGAGAGAAACAAATTAACCAAATATATGAATTAGTAGACGGTTTCCTGGCAAATTTGTTATCATCATGTAGTCAAAACATATTCTTTCACATGATTGGTAATGAGAGCTTCAATTTCATTTTTTGAAATTGGGGCGTTTCCAATACTGGTCTTTACCTTTAAGAATGTACATATGTAATTATTTCTATATGTCTTCATTTCTGTTGTCTTCTGCATTCGTATCTTGATTTTGAAATGTTTGTAAACCACATTAGTAATACCTTTGGTACATAAATGCACTATAGAGCTAATTATTACTATTATTAAGTACAAAACCTTGGAATTATTCATTATATCATAACAAAAACTGCTCCGTTCAAAAAAAATTCTCACATGGACTATTTTAACGTGAAAAAGGTTGAACTACTTTATATACACTTTACCTTTTAGAATTGTATTACGTCATTTAGAGTATAGTGAATTTTTGTAATTTATAAATTAAAGGTATTGATGGTGGCATTGATTTAATATCAGCGGCATCATCGGCGATACCGGTTTCTGCCGCAGCCATCCCCGATGAGTCAATCGCATCAAAGTCGGCTCTAGCACTGCACACCACCACCCAATATCAGCCACACTCGGCTCAGACGCACACACCATGGCGAACAAATGCGACATTACCCCCAAAGACGTGAAATCATTGCCAATGGCCGTAAGTTCGCAGGAAAAACGCATGTCGAACCTCAAAGACCTAACAGCGAGGAACGCAATACTTCTCAGTCAGGCTCGTCTTGATGAGAAGGTGAAATCAGCGTGGTCCATTGATGGAAGGATTTTTGCAATTTCGAGATAATCTGACAGTGTGAAGAAACTAATAACCTGCAAGAGATTGATTATCTATGATTTTCATGTACATGGACATGCAGTTAAGTAGACTTTGTGTTGATGCATTATTGCTTGATTTTTTTAAAAGTTTTTTTTGGCCTCTTATAGGTTATGAATATTTCCCCTTTTGGAGGGGTATTTTTCATTTTGATGTTTTCTCCTCACAATTGTGGGTTTTTGTTTTTGTTATTGATACTTGTTTTCATCATGTTTTTCCTTCTACAGTGTATACAATTTCAACTTTTCCCTTCTACTATCCAACTTCTTCATTTCTCTCTCTCCCTTTCCTTTTCTTTGGTTTTTTTCTCTTGTTATTCTCTAACTTTTTTTCCGATGTCATGTGTAGACTGTAACTGTAATTGTCCAACACTAATCTCTTACTAACCTGAAGGTCCCATTGGAAGGCTTCTCAATCTTGGAAACGGATATCTTCTGCCATGGTCTCACAGCTCTGGCAAAGATTGCGCTTCGGCTGCTGGAGGTCCACCTTGGGATGCCAACGTCCGAGGACGACGGAAGGCTTCCCGTCTTCTGAATGTGCCACACCCATTTTTCATGTACCTGCGTAGTTTGAACAAACAAGAGATGCACTAACATATTTTAATCTTCAAAAAAAATTATCTAGATGAAAGTGGAAATAATGTTTTTCAATGAAAAGGACACATAAATGAGAAAAATTACTAATTTGTTAATAGGAAACCACTCGTGTCAGTGTGATAACACTTGTATACAAGTTTTCTGTACCTCCTTACAATGGGAATGTCCTCTGTAAGCATGATACCAGCGTGGCACACAAGTGAATTTAAATTTGCAAATTTTAATCTGCTTACCTAACACAAAGGATTACCCATTACTCCACCAATTTTTTTTATCCAGAACTTTTTTTTAATAGAAGTTCTTTCTAAATGCAAAGATTTTTTTCAAAGCCATTCTCCATGCTTTAAAGGTAAAGACCAGTATTGGAAACGCCACAATTTCAAAAAATGAAATGGAAGCTCTTATTACCAATCATGTGAAAGAATATGTTTTGAATATTACATGATGATACAAATTTTGACGGGAAACCGCCTAGTAATTGATATATTTGGTAAATTAGTGTATCTCTCGCCTGTTGAGAGATATGAAATGCACGTGTCGCGCACGTGTGTGTAGTCCCATATACATCTTTCTGTGTACAGTGTTTCTAACTTTATGAAGACTTGGCCAAATTTCTTATCATTTTGAAGATTCCAGAACCATGCAGTACATCTATACTAAATGATCAACCTTTTCTGATCGATTTCACAACGTTTTTTTCACAATGCAATCGCATGACCATAACTGGTCTTTAGCTTCAATACATACATAATACATGTGGGTTGTTCCTTTGTAGAACTTGTATCAAACAGATCAGTTCTGTGTAGCATACAGCCTTTCCATATTCTTCTAGTAGCATGATCACTACAACATTCATGCACACACATTCCACACACTCCATGTTCAGTCAGGTAAAACTAGGTCATGTGCACATCTCTGTCTGCAACCTCATTTGCATATCATCTGCACTTCTGCAGATTCATTTGCATACACAGGCAGAACAACTCATTTGCACATACCAGCACACTCATTTGCATACACCTGTGTATTTGCAAAGTGGAAACTCATGTGTATACCCTTTTATCTTTGTATATTTCATTGTTAACACTTCCCATTTGTCTGCCAATACACGAATGGCAAGAGCGGCCAGTACAAGAATGTATGCAGCCCCTTTCGATGGCAGTCTTTCAATTTGATAGTACGCATAAACTTTAAATAGTTTAATAAAACTGGTCTATTCATCAGGGTGGTAAATAGCAACCATGTAGACAAGTCATAATGCGTTGAATGAATACAGCAAAATACAATAATTATAAGTTTAATTCTCTTCTGCATTGAGTATAAATAAAGGAAACTCTTGCTCTCCTGACACAAATAAATGAGTAAATTAATTTAAAGGTTAATAAAATAAATGATGCACAAAGCAGAACAATAAGAAAGATGAAAATGTTAGAGTCAAGTAAAATGGAAGAATCCAAGAAGTGGAGAGAACCAATACACAGAATGGAAGGGTGATCATGAGATGTTTTGAATATAAATGAGACCTAAACAATAGAATCATGTGAAGTGGTAATGAAATGGAAGAAACTAGGTGTTCCAATTGCAGTGAGAGTTGTACAAGATGTCCATGACAGAGAGAGAGAGAGAGTAAGACATAATAGCCATTTTCATAATGTAACCAAATGTATGCATGTTTGCTTTTCTTAAACAGCTCAATACAAATTATTTCATTCACCTGTTACAAATAAATGTATCTCAGTAGTCAGAATTCAAATTGCATACATGCCCTATTGATAGATTGGACAAGCCATAACGTTTGTCCTACCTAGCAACAACTAATGTATGCAATTCACATTCCGACTATTGAAATGCAATCATTTGTAACAGGTGAATTAAATAATTTGTAACATGGCACTTGGACAGAGATTTGTGCATTAAATTTTATTACGGTACATTACAAAAATGGCATTTAAGAATCAAGGTAGAGGAGAAAAAAATGGAAGGGTGATCACGAGGTGTCCTTAATATAAAACCATGTGAAGTGGAAATGAATGGAAATAAATATGCGTGTTAATGGCAATGAGAGTTGTATGAAGATGCTATGAGCAGTACAGTGGAATGCATGAAGCTGAGATGTAAATGAGAAATGCAAAAGAGATGTAAATTACAGAGTATGGAAAGCAAGTTGTGCAATATATATCAATGAAAACAACAGTAAATATGATAAAATGTAGATTTTGCAGTATATCCCAGAATAAAAATGAACTCACCACAACTGTGAAGGTATCTGGATCCAGATTCCGCTGGATCTGGAATGGATCCAGGCCCAAGTCCTGAGACACTCTCTTGACAGCCTCCTCTTCCTCCATGTTTAAGTACAATCTTAAGAAGAAAAAAATGGAATAAAGAAAGAGGAAAAGTGGTCAGGATGGGTGGGGTGAGAGTGGGATAGGGAAAAAACAGCAGAAACAGGGATAGAGTGATTTAGAGGTCAAATAAAAAGCAAATGAGTGGGGTAGAATAGTTGGAATATGCTATTTCTTTATGGTATTCGCTACTGGAAAGAAGACAAAATTACCATCCTTTTCCAATTAAATATTCACTGCGACATGCTTCTCTGGTATACAATAATTCGAACTTGGTTACAAAATTTGAAAATAAAAAGATGTGGAACAAAAAAATTGGCAATACTATAATATTATTTTGTTGCTTTTTTATTGTTTCTGTTTTAAATCCTGAGCTGATAAAATGACATTGCAGACCATATAGACATGTAAATCACTAAATCTTATTAAAATATCAAAAGTTTAATCAATCTAGTAAAATCTTTACATGTCAAAATATGACTACAGACTCTAAATATATGTAGAAGTGCATTGCTGATATAGGAGACTGTCTCTAATATCAGACATTTTAATTTTTTATCTACATTACCTCAGCTCAAAATACAAATTTGATGAACAGATTCCTCATTAAAAATTATCCCTTCTACCTGTCTGCTTTAAAAATGGACCATCTAGTTTTGTTTTCATAGCAGCTTTTGTATGATCAACAGTTCCATGCACAAATCCTGACCTCAAATAGGAAAACGTTTAGCAGGGAAAAATTGCCTTGTTGGAATGTTGTTGATGCTGTTTCTTTTTTTCTTTTGTCAGCTAAATCTCCATCATAAGAGAAAGTCTCCAAAATTGATAGTGTTCAAAAAAAAATCCATTATAATACTCAAAACAAAATTAATACAGCATCATCTAACTTACTTTTTTTGTGATAAGTCTAGATCTAAGGAATCTTTATTAATATTAACAATTATGATATTATGAGAATTTTCATAGAAAAGAAGGCGTTATTCGCTGATACTAATAAAATAAAACATGTCATTAGAACAGCAAAGTTTCAAAAACAGTAACAATAACATTTGTACTAGTAGAATCTTCGACCTGGCTAAAAGTTGAAACAAAAATAGTGAGCATGAACATCGATCAACCACTTAAAAAATCAATAAGCCCTTGCACAATAGACTCCATTATATTTGAATAACTCTCATTTCCCATTGATTATCGGTGAACATTGCAATAAAACGTTTACAGCATCATTCCATGCATGTGCATTATTTCTCCATTCATTATCTGTGAACGTTGCAATAAAATGTGTACAACATAATTTCCCATCACGTGCACACATTCATCCAAACTCCCCTAGGCTAGCCAATTTGCAAAAGTACCACTCATCAATTTGAACATGTCGGACTGAACTGAAAAATGAAGCCTCGAAAAACATAAGATTTGCTTCAGACTCCAAGCTAATTGTACACGTATTTGAGAATTACACATACAAAACAAGAACATAATTTCCACCTAACAAATAAAAAGAGCAAAATGAACTAATAATAACTGGCTAGGCCTATACGAACCTTGCTTTGGTTTCAGTCTCGAGACAAAAGTGGGCCGTGTTGATGTTTTGCATGCGGAAATTGAATATATTTGCATTAAGTAATTTATGCTGAATAAATTATCAAAGAGAGAGGAATAAGTCCAATCTCGTTCTTTGTTTCCACTGATTACATAACGCCTAAATGGGGTTAGTGCTTATCAATTTTACACTTTATTTATTGAAATAGTAAAGATGTAATTTTGATGTTGGTTATTAAATCTGCAGACGTATTACATAGATTTTCACGACAAATGTCTCACTAACTGCAACAAATCGTCTATTCCGATTATGTCGTTATATAGTCGCGTACCATCGCCATGACTTTCGGTCGCGCGGGGTGTCTCAGTCGCCACTTGTCCCTGTGATTGACCGCTAGAGTGTAGGCAATTAAAGATGCTCCTCGTGGTCTCGGTCCTGTGGCCCTTACTGTAGGTGTAACCAAACCTGTCGCTACCCACTTCTCCTCCTGTCAGAGGTTCTCCCGATGCTCAGCGCTCGGTTGCAGAGCCTTGTCCTCCCGCTCTCCTAGAGGGTTCCAAATCGGGTGTATCTTCGTGGATAAGGTGCCTCATCCTTGTTGTCTAGTACTTCTGGGGGGAGGTCTGTCTTTCGTGAAGCCAACGGTTATGGCGCGACCATTAACAGAGCACCACATGTGGTGGAGCTCATTTTTTGACATTTTTTTTTCTTTAAAAAAAAACGGATTATGATTGATTTCTTTTAACAATTCTAGATGAAGGTGAAAATTATCTATAAACCTAAATGAAAATTGTTTATAATTCATGAAAATTGAACTCAAACAATATTCGTAGATGAAAAAAAAAAAACCTAGCTATTTAACAATTAAGCCAACTAATATATTATGTGTTTGATATCTTGATACATTTGAATCATGATTCTATTCTATTTCCATGTACTGGTACTTAGATACAAATATTTGTGATTTTATAATTTCTTCAATTAAGTTCTTTAGAATCAATTATGATATTCCTACCTCTTTTGATAATAATCTTTTTCTTCTCATTAATTCTAGTGGGAGTTGAAAGATATTAATTTGTAAAAAGTTATTTCTGAATGTTAAGAATTTGTATTGAATCATAAAAAAGAACTTTGGTACATAGTTAACAATTAATTCCTATCAAGTGAGCTTATAATTTGTCTGTAGCTGAAACTATCTAAACAACTTTTTCTCATGTGACTGAATATATATACCGGTACTATATATACCCCATTTAAAAACAAGTGTTCCTACACTAAAATTAGTAAATACTGTGTACTCTGAAAACAAGTCACTTAAATGTTCTTCCTAAAAACGCTCATACACCATCTTTACCATAATGACACAAATAACTGAATACAAGTGCACAGAAACATATATTTTCAATTTATTTGGAAAATATTATCCTGAATAAAATTCACATTTCATTAGAATTCACTAAAGAGTATTCTAAATCCCTTTTCAGATCCGGTCAATGTATTAAATAAATGGGGGTAGTGGTTACATTGATATCTGCAAACAAAATAAATGCCACTCGATGGTATAGATATTTGGATTTAACCATTTCTGTTTCTGTACGAGAAAAAAAGTAGGCATATTTGACAAAACAGATTGCCTAAACCTCAAATAACTACCTAGAGTATGGAAGTATAAGTAAGGTTTCATTCACTAACTGACATTGACAAATATAATTTAATTTTGAACAGACCCAATAGGATTAGAGTGTGCTGGAAAAATATCAAATATCACTCATATATTCATATTTTGAATACCAGTATCACAGATCCCCATTCTCAATTTTAAAAAAAATCAGTCAAAAGACTACCAATCAATATAACTTACTAGCCATATTGTCAAGAACATAGGGTTATCATCATCAATATTGTACATTTACCAGATCAGTTGCCAGTGAACAGTCTTTCTCAGTGCATTGACAAGGTTAATAAAAACTAAGATTCCGAAAGAGTTGTTAACAAAATGCAGCTTACAATTTGCAAGTGCAAAAACTAGCCATACACTTCAATGTATTATTCTTCATTAAATGGTAATTTATCTTCAGATTTAGAGCTCCTAAGGATGGAATGAAAGGGAACACAAGTCAACACTTTTGCATTTCTTTTGCAGCAAAGGGACCATCATGCTCAGTTTGGTTACAATTTTACTCAGTATTTCATTGTCTCACTCTACAAAGCACTCATGTGAATACATTCCATTTCAATATAGCTCCCAATATGTTTTTCTTCAACTTCACAAGTTAAGACTTTTTTAATTACAACAAATACATGGAGTTAGATGTATTTTAAAGTGGCATTCAGTTAAAAGTTCTACATAAAGGCTAGAAAAAATTTCGTTTTCAGTATATCATATCTCTGAAGTACAAATTTAAAAAAATTAATAATACAATCAATACCATGATAGTTCCACTAAAAAGTGAAGAGAACAGGAAAATGATTTTGAGTTCAGGGCCCCGTCTTATAAACAGTTGCGACTATGTACATAAGAGATAGCGGACTGCAAACTTGCGATTGATTAGAGGACTTGTGATTGATTCAGAACAATCGCAACTCTTTGTAAGAGAGGGCCCAGATCTATATACTTAAATATGTACACACAAAACTACTATATTTACAGCAGGGTAATTCAGCATTAGAATTAAAGGGACATGTTTTGCATCGCCTGGCCTACAGACTACACAAAGAACCGAAAGAACCAAAAAGAATTGTTTTAAAGTTAATATGTAGTTGAAGAAACCTCACAATTTAGTCATTCTGAGCAATTTTTCATAATTTTCGTAATTGAATGGAAAATAGACATACAGGAAGCAGAGATGTCCAAAACATATTGTTAAATTTTACAAAATAAATAATGAATCACAAATCACTTCCAATGACCATTGATTACGAGGGTACTCTGACTTGATGATTACTCCTAAACAAATCTAGATCAATTGCTTGTATGATTAGTAGGCTTGAAACTGTTGTCAACATGTCCCTTGTTCTAAAAACTGAGTTGCCCAGTAACTTTCAAGAAGCAATGGAAGAACATCTTTTCCGCCATTCCTTTACTTTACAAGTTGTTTCAACATTTTTAAAACAGGATGTATCAGACATTCTTAGGTCAAAGGTCATACGGTATGTAATATATTAAAGGGCTGAATGATATATTTCAGAGGTATTTCCTTCCTTTTTGTGTGCTAATATAAATTTTAAAAATTCACATTTTAAGTTGAAAGTATGCAATGTGTCACAGTCTACTAATTTGGACGAAGAATGTGAATCGTACTTCTTTGTCTTTCTTTTTTGTATATACTTGGTCCCTTATAACACCAAAATGTTAAACAAAATCAGACACAATACATACTGAACCCTCTAGAACAGTTCTGATGAATCTCATGGATAAATCCCATGGTAAAAAAAAAGTGGACACTAAAAAAGATTTGGCAAATAAATATATGTGTACTATTACTAAAAATAGGCTCGGTTTTAAATAGTCTACTTTTCCTTTGAACAAGATAATACCTTTTCTTTGACATACCCTACTTTGACATGGCCAAGAAAATGACGTCCAGATTGAAATGATTCACCCTGCTTTCTTTGTTGGGCATATAAATACATGATATACTATACATCTTTACAATATATTTTACACAGCATAGACTATACAATGTACATGTACCTGTTTGAAAAAAAGAATGATATTGCTATAATGGTATCAATCTTACATACACAGTAAGAAAACAAAATTATAAAAAATCATTCAAAAATCAGCAAAAAGTGGCATGATGTAAAATGTCAACTGTCATAAAAAACTCTCCTTTCATCTTGAAGGCAAGTTTAAATTGTTGCTGTTTTCTGATTCAGAAATACATTTGTTGTATGGAGTTATTAATATACGGTACTTGTGGAAGAAATAAAAAGAGAAGCCTTTTGTTCATTGATGCACTTAAATGTTCAAGTCTGAGTCAAAGCTTCAAAAACAAAAGATAATAATTGATACTACTTTCCAGGAACATTACAGCCAACCACCTTTATCTCATTAAGATTACCGGTAGTAAAAACTTACAAGGATCAAAGTATGTTTGACTGACATCAACTGTTGCTGAAGCTGCCTATGGCGAAACACATTTTTGCCATGCAACATCTACAAAGTGTCCTTGCTTGCGTTGCATTTCGGGCATGTGCAAGGTTTTTTGTTTTTATACATTACCAATCATAATTTGTTGTTGTTCTAAACCTGATATATTTAGAAAGTTCATAACCCTACTGGTTCATGAACTTGAAAAATATGAAGTGAAATAGTGAATGTGTACTTTCACTGTCAATTCATGCTGTCATATTTAGTAATGCATTGGGCACAAAATGAAATATCTTGAGACTTGGCCCTTAATGAAAACATTTCTATCACAAATGTTTAGAACCGGCATTCTATTCTACTTTCCATCTGCAAACTTAGTATTTATCGGTCAAAACATATATGACGTTAATAAATATTAATAAATATTTATGCAAAAAAACACAAATATCTGTCAGTTTCATTTATATAAACCACTGTTTGCCTTGAAGAAAGGTGAAAAATCGATGTGTAGACGATGGATTTTCACTTCAAGCAAAAAAAACATTCTAAAGTTTTGATCATCCTTTGACTACATCAACACAAAATATTTCAGTCTTTACTTCATCCAAATTCTCAACAGTAACAGTTTATTTCTTCAGTGTCTAACAAATATTTTGAAATTTAACAAAATATTGTGTTTGTACCCTTCTACCAGGCAAGTAATGATAATTTTTAAAAAAAATTGACAGTTATGTGAAATGGTAATCATGCAAATGAGTTATGTTTGGGATGAGTACCACCATTCTCTGTGTGGGTTATTAGGTGAATGTGTATCAATGTGATTAGATACATGACTCAAGTGTTTGGAGATATATCGGGCATCAAAGCTGGTCTAATTCCCTGTTTAAAAAAAGGGGGAGTACGTAATGATATCAACATTTGCATATGACATCAATGTCATCTTCATTACATTCTCATAATTTTGTTTGGTTAGAGCCAAAGGGGCATTAAGACATATAGATGTATTTTAACACAGATTAAATGCTCTTCTGGCTGTCAACAGACGATTTCTTCTATTTGTTCCATGAAGCATCCCTGACGAATGCTCAGGAACACCGTTCCACGTTCAGCAAGTAGTGTAGATGAGGTAAATAATGATGACCCCTTTCCAGGTGCTGGGTCCTTGGCCAAGGTCACTACTAACAAATTTCATCGGCTAAGAGCAACAAGGACATTAACTCCCATACTTTTACATAGAGTTTATGCCTTTCTGACTCTTAAATAGTTCATAGACAAGGCCATTGGAGTGGCTATCTGTTGACTACCGCACATGCTGAATGGTGTACTTTCCCTTCTCCAGGTTGTGAAGGAGGAGCTTGGACTTGGTTCCGTCGTGTCTCCGAACCCACACCTCCCGTGCGTCGATGGCAGTTATTCTGGCCCTGCATGGTGATATGAAAATACAGAAAAAAAGGTTTTGAATAATGCTTTATTAACATACAAAAACTCACATGACACTGTAGCGGCCCTCTACCCAAACTACTGCGACATAATAAAATAACACGAGCTCCACGCAATTAACATTTCCGTATCCTATAATACACAGATAAGTGGGTGTGCTTCGAGGCCTTTGGTGCACACAGCTTTTTTCTTTTATTACCATTCATTTACATAGAATAGGTTTATAATTTTTTTTTTTTTTAGCTACAGCAGGTTTTTGTTTAGGTAGTTTATTGTATCATGGTGTGAATGAGGCTTCAGCGAAAAGGAATAAATCAATGTACTCACGATACTGGAGAGTCCTCCCTATTCTCAATGAGGATCTGGTCCTTTTTGTGAAACGTTCTGCCGTCGTAGCGCAGCTTTCCTTCTTCATATTTGGCACTGTGTGATGTACGCCCTGGGGAGAGGTAACATGTGAAGTAGAGAGAAGACTATAATGCTATGTACAAAAAGAACATGCTCCTCCAAACAAGGTACAGTCAAACCTGTCTATAAAGGCCACCAAGGGGAAAGACGGTAGACAGGCGGCCTTTCTAGACAGGTTCTACAACACACATTTATTTTTCAAGGGAGACAAGATACTTGGACACTAAAAACAGTAAGACAGAATTGACTGTATAATGAGAGTGCAAAGTAGAGCGAAATTAGGGTTAGAGCCAATAACAAACGAAGTAAAGTTTATAATGTAAGAAATCAGCTATATTACATGTAATACTGGGGGCATTGAACTTGAAAAAACCCAAGAAACTCATGGGGAAAAAGAGGAAAAAAGGTCAACCAATTGAGTAATTTAATGTAAAATTAAATGAAATATATATTTAAAAAATATCTAATAGCAATATGAATGGAACTCCAAAGTAATACTCTGTCTCTAATGGTGTAAATACGAACATGGTTTAAGAGTTAATATAAACTTACCATCTGATTTCCTTCTAGCACTTGCACCTCTTGCCTGTAAATTACAACAACAAAAAAGCATAAATATTTCATATACTGATCCACATGTACACATGCATATATAATTTGAAAGGAATGCAGATATATAATATTACACAGAGAAACACAATGCAATATCATATAATTTTCAACTTGCAAGCTCTAAATAAATTCTAACTTGGAAAATTGAAGGCATCCAAACTCATAGAAGAATAATAATTATAATAATAATAGAATAGAGGCTTGTTTACATATACCAGTCTAGGATCAGCCTTTGTACTTCTGGTTCACTTTTTTTCTTCTCAAAATCGTATTTTCAGTATATCTTCACGCACAAATTAAGCTGTCTCCAAGGAGTTAAAATTATTTAATCATCATACATGCAAAGCATAATATAATTATAGAGTCATATGCCCTGCGGAAGACTTGTAACACAAATTTTGGTTAAATTAAAAAAATTGAGTTTTGTGATGAAAAGGTTAAAAGAATAGAGAAAATTTATATCTTATCAACGATGTACATAGTGAATGGACCGAATGTGTTGTGTAGAAGTAGTCAAAGAAATTCTAAAGCTTTTAGATGTGTATTTCAGGAAATGCACATTTGCTGGCTGTGCATCTGTCCAGGCTTTTCTACTGGGCATATGACAATATCATCAACACAAATAAACTAAGTAATAAATAAACATCATAGATTAATTGAAAAAAAGAAAATCATACAATATTAACAGTACAACAACCTAATGTATTTACCTTCATTATTGCTGTCCAATCATCAAGGATGTCGTCCTCTCGCAGCATATATATAATATAGGGACGTACATGGAGAGTCAAGGAAACAAATGACACGATAGTAATAAATATATCCCCACATTATGCTCATTTTCTTCTGTCTGTTAGTGTGAAAATGAACCTTCATTAAAAGGAGGATTGGATGGAAGCACACACAGAAAAATAAGAAAAGGGGATTCAAGAATAATTTAGAAAAATATGACAAGGTTACAGTTTATTTTTTAAATTGAGAATCATTAATGACATAGTTGATTGTTAAAAAAATATATACATTAAACGTACTCAATGTATCACTTTTCTCTATTTTTATGATGGAACATAGTTTCTTCATGGGATGAAGTCATCTATAATAGTCACCTATTTTATGTCTGTTTTACCATTAAAATGGAAAAGGAATATTGCAAAACATATTGATGCAAGCACTGGGAGAGCTCTCCATCTGACTATTCTCCATTTTGTCTTTTACCCTATGTGACTCGGGCTTGTTTCAAGGACAGAACATTTTTGAACATAGGAAATTTGAGAAAACATTTATAGTGGTTGAAAAGGATATCTGATACAGCTACAGGTTTTTTCTTTCGGTCAGAATGTGTTGAATCAGGTTTCTTCCCTTTCTGCTTCAAGATTCGAGACTCATTCCATAATTCTGGAAAGTAAAATGATGAGAATATAACATGAGAATATATATAAATATATAAAAAATTATAAGTATGCAATAATAACAAGAAAAAGATACAATTACTATAACATAATTGTTGAATCTTCGACAAAAAAAACAGTGGCACTGGATTAAAATTAGGTGAATACTATTATTCCCTTTAATATTTTCAACACTTCTATGCTATCTATCTTTAGTAATATTTATCCTTTCAATTAGACTTTCAACTCTAACAATGATAATTTGCATGTTATTGGAAAGCACAATCAGGTGTGAACTAAAATTTTATTTACAAAGACTATCCTCACTATCCATCTAGAATTTTTTTTTAGCAAACAACAACACAAACTTGTTGGGGAGAGCTAAACATCAATATATACTGCCACTAGTGGTCCTCGCCTGTAAGCTACTTCTCACAAACAATCTTCAAGTACTCAAACCTCGGTAACATTGGATCTGATCTCGTACGCATGTGGATCACCGCATTGAAGCTCCCCATCCCGGCACACTCGATACCAAGCTAAACAGAAGCAATTAATTAGTGTCACTTCATTTCAAAAATTTGCTGAGAAAATGTCAGGGAGTTTACCTGTTGTAAGATCAATGTTGTGTCTGTCTTCCTCTAGTCTTCGGATCTTCTCGTCGAGATCAGCTTTCATGAGATCCCGGAGTAAACTTTTCTCACTCTGTGGATGAAAGTACAGAAATACTTCATTCTCAAATATAATGTACCAGTATATTTACACAAACACACTACCGGGTAAATACATTTAATAGAAGAAGCTTCTTAGAGTCACAAGCATGTATTATGGACAAATTTTGAACAAATCAAAAAATATACAACACATATATGCAATGTATGATTTTACATATATATACATTCTCTAATTTCTTCAATACCAGTGGTCATACTTTTTTAGTCGTTTTTGTTTTCATAGCTTCTTTTTCTGATTTTTTTTAAGCAGAAAGGGTACATTTTATTTACATAAAGGCATCATTTTTTAAAGTTTTAAATGTAAATACATTACAGAACTCATTCATATGTGTCTAAAGCTGCTGTGTATCATAACTGCAGAATTTCCACAGCAAAAATTAGTAATCTCCTAATTAAGGCCAAATTAGGAATTCTCCTTCTTCATCTTCTTATTTTTACTTTCTTTCTTTTTTTCTTGGTCTTCTTCTTCTTCCTTTTATTATTTTGTCTTTCTTTCTTTCTTTCTTTCTTTATTTCTTTCTTTCTTATTATTCTTCTTCTATATTTGTCCTTTTATGTTTTGGGAGAGGGGTACAAGAAGGAAATAATATGAATAAAAAATTACCTCATGGTTTTCCCTTGAGGCCTTCTCCTCGCTCTGTAGTTTATTCCTGATGTTTTCCATGCGTAGCTCCCTCAGGACACTGGCGATACGGAGCTTTCTACCCTTCATCTGGTCCAGATCATGCAGGGGGTTCAGATACTCATTAGCAGCTTCCAGCTTGACCTCAGTCAGCTTGTACTCGACCTGTTCAACTCGTTCAGAGTACAGCCTACATTCATTAAGGAACAAGACATGTCAAAATTAGTGTGTATGTATTCTTTGGGGTAGATTTTCTATCATGTTTCCTTTTCAGAGCACTTTCTAAAATCATAAAAAGCTACCGTATTTAAAAAAAACTGTCTAAAGCTTAATTCCAACTTACTGTACAACATATTTCTAAAATACAACCCATACATGTACATCGACATACTCTGTCAAATTACATTTTTTATTTTTCTTATTTTCTGATTTGGCAAAAGATCGATCAGAAAAGATGAACAAACAAATGCACTAAATATATTTTACTTCAATAACAAATATAGACAGGGATTCAAGCTATAGTATTTATCAATTTATAATACTTACTGATCTCTGAGGTTTGTGAACTGACTCTCTAAGTCATCCATGTCCTCCATACAAACAGTCCGTCTTCTGTCACAGTCGAGTTCATCGAACTCTGTTCCATTACATAGAGAAAGGAAAACAAATAAACAATCATTGAGTTGGGAAGCTTCATGTATGTTTGTTTTTCATTTGTTTTGTTTTTTACAATACACTTGGTAAATATCCTTTGCACATTCAAACCCGATAAGATGGTTTTGGCAGTGAAATAATATAAAGCACATCTATATTTTCAAAAAGTTAGATTATAAGCACAATTGCACATCAATAATATTTTTCAGTATTTGAGAGCTGTCAATAATTCAAGATGTCCACAGATTTATTTACTAGTACCGTATAACAATATTTAATTTTTACACAGCATATATATAAAATTAGTTTCCCTATATGTTTTGCTAAATCGCCAATATAATGCTACGTCTAGTCTGATATTGCAACTACAGTACATGTAATATAAGACAATCAGAACTCTGAATGCATCTTAAAGGGGCATGTTCCCGCCAGTGTAGTTATCGCTGCTCTAGTCATCGCCATCTTGGTTCCGAAGGTCGACTTCTAATTTGCATACAGCTGTCAATCAAAGTACGCGCGGCCTGGCCTGCCTTCGCCAAGCCAGCTGATTGCTGCCGATCGCGACATCACGAAAGTGGGCGGAAACAGCAGCCGAATCTTAGAGCCGAACTGCGATTGGTATTACTTCGGCACATGTATGCGATAATCGGCATTGTCCGGGCATTCGGAACATGCCATCTGCGTAAGAGCCGTATTCTGTTGATGTCAATAGGCAGCTAGCACCGTCCGCCAGCGGGTACGTATTTTGAACGCCCTCTGGAATACGGGGAACATGCCCCTTTAAAGCTATTGAAACTACAACACAGAGAAAATACTACCAGAAGAAGATGAAAAGAAGAACAAAATATGTAGGTTCATTGCCTGGCCGTTGCTTGAGATTGAAAAAGTATCAATTAAAATTCTACACTGTGCCAAGTCAAATGAATTCGTGATTTCTCTTCCTTGTTTTTCAGAAATGTTGATGGGAAGGGGGTTTATAATATTTCATATTTTATTATCGTTAATCGTAGATGGACACTGTACTTACATAAGCTATATGGACCTATTCAAAACACACTCTTCTTAAAACAAATTGAATTGTCTATGCAAATGAATTCGTGATTTCTCTTCCTTGTTTTTCAGAAATGTTGATGGGAAGGGGGTTTATAATATTTCATATTTTATTATCGTTAATCGTAGATGGACACTGTACTTACATAAGCTATATGGACCTATTCAAAACACACTCTTCTTAAAACAAATTGAATTGTCTATGCACATATTCAAAATAAGCTAAGGAATTGCACTGAATTTTTTTTATTTTTTGGGTGACTTTTTCTTCCTTTTTCAATACAGTTCTCCATTCACATAAATTCAACAAAATAAAAAAAATGGTAGATTTGAGGAGAAAAAGAAAGTAGGCGTCGATGAGATGACATTGATATAGAAAATTTGATTACATGGCTGTATTTTGGAGTCATATTAGCTCATTTACTTTCATTCCCTTGCTAATAATCGTTATTCAAGTTCTAGAATTTCTAGTATGTAGAATGTGAGGCAAGAACTCCTGGCATGACAGTAGAGGGGCACAGCCAATATGGGAGACTATTTCAGAGACTTTTGTCAAAAAAAATTGGTAGATGCTAGGCTATTTGGGAGACAGACTCCCATTGGGTATACCAATTTCCTTCATTTACATTTGCTGGAAAGGAATTACCTCGGCTCAAAATACAAAATATATTATGATGAGCTATTCCTCATGAACAAATTTCCTGTTTGAGTTTGACTGTTTGTTTTCATAAAGTCTCCCAAATCGGTTGTGTGTCTCTACTGCCAGATAACATTTGTGCGCTAGATCTAGATTTATATTTTGCTTGTTTATTTCCTACAAGAACAAAGTGAGATTTGTTTTAATGAATTATTCTTTGCATCATTCCATCCCCCCCCCCAGACAATTGACGAGAGAGAAGATCTAGATCTAGTACGTCAAAGTGATTTGGAAAACAAAACAAGTAGACCTAAACTTGTATAAATAGTGATGTGAAGATAGCACGAGCGGCCGCATCGCATCGCCCCCGTCCACACGCAGTACCCTGCCCAGTATCACAAGATAAATGACATGACAGCTGCTGACGGATTGAAAATTCGCACAAAATAAATCACACAGAATAACAAGTCTCCAGACACCAGGAATTCAAGAAAAAAGCTACCAAGTTAAGAAAGTATCGATTTATACAAAATATCATTTTAAATAGTACACAAACTCATCTTTCCGCCACGAATTTCAGTCACAAAAATACAAAAGTCAACCGAAAAACCACTTCACAGACGAACATCACACAAAAATCTCAATTAGCGGGACCGAAGCGAAGGAATTCTTACCTGAGGAGTCGTCATCACTCCCTGAAGATCCACTTTCAGACTCTTCTTCTTCACTTTTATCCGAGTAAGTTATGCTCATCTCTTCCTCCATGTCTTCAGGTTCACTGTCACAACCCATCTCATTTATTGAAGGCATCCTGGGGGCTCTAAGGGACAAAATATAGTGAGAAATGGACCCTCACGCGGAGACGATCGGCGGTAGCGAGCGGCGGTAGCGAAATTGTCTATTATTCTTTTCAAAGATTTGTTTACCGCCCATGAATGCATGTAGAGGGCGTAGATGGACCGCTACTTGCCAGCATTCGAAATGAGAATACTCTGTACAGTCAGGGAGATGGAAGATATATCCCATTTATACAACACTTTGGGGTATTTTTCATTAGTTTATCAGTGCGGAAGACTTTCACAGACCATTCCTACCATTTCTCTATTTGAATGTTGTTGTGTCATGCTAAATAGGGCGTCAGCTAGCGAACATTAAAGAAAATGTTCCTCAACTTGGTAACATAGTTGTGTGTTGATGTTTTTTGTGGGGGGGGGGGGGGCTATCAAAATGTATATGTAAAATATATATATAGTTTTTAACAAGAATAATGAAACGGTACACCCATGTGCCACGATTATAGGTCACGGTTAACTCGATCCCTTTCCTCCGGGAAAGATTCTTAATGTACACCCCCCCCCCCCGCCCCCTCGCTCTCTCTCTATCTCTCTTTCTCTCTCTCTCTCTCTCTCTCTCTCTCTTCTCTGTCTCGCCCCTTTTTGTAGCCCCTGATCTGTTTTTCAGTCACTGTCCCCAGCTGTATTCTGATGATCCTCTATTATCTTTCTAGTTAGTTAAAAATGATTAAAGCCTGTCCCCTCCCCCTACTTTTCCCCTGTCTTTCTCCATCCTTTCTCCCTCATTCACTCGATCTCTTTTGTCCTCTATACACTCTTTCTTTTCTTTCGTTTATCTATAAATGTTATGAGGATTTCTTTTCATTCTGTAAATGTCCAGATGCTTTTTTGTGCTCTTTTTTGCTAAGCTATAGTTTGGGTATATATACATAATTATATACATGTACTATTTTTAAAATTCTGTAGACCACCTAATCTCAGAACCTTTGACAATTCTTCAGCTATTCGAGTGGTTCGTATAACTTCGTATACCATAAATCTTTTCTTCTGTTTGAATATCATCATCTAATTTATCTCCATTAGTGTAAGCAGCTCAAAACATTATTTGCATCTTGCAACACTTACTATTACTTCCCATGTTATTATCTGCTCTAAACCCCCTTCCTATCTATCTTTGTTTTTCACTCTCTCGTGCTGTTTGCATAATACTCGTCGTATACAATCGATTAACATAATAATTCTATTTTGTATTGTAGCTTTCAATACTAACTGTAACCGTTTATATCTATTATTATTCCCCATTGTAGATCATTTGTAAATTTATATAAGTGAAATACATATTTCCGAATGGACAATTAATTTTTAATTTCGATCTTAGTTTCAGTTAAAAGTTCCAAACAAAAATCTGACCTGAATCTTCAGCCATTTGTAATGATTTTGTCAACACTTCGTGCAGATATACTGTTCGTTCCATGTTTCTGATGGACAGTGCAAACGATTTGAATCCGAGAGATTAGAAAAGGCAGAAATAGGAGGAGGAAGAAGAGGAAGAAGAGAAGGGGAAGAAGAAGAAAAGGAGAAGGAGAAGAGGAAGGAGGAGGAGGAGAAAAAGAAGAAGGAGGAGAAGGAAGAGAAGAAGAAGAATTGGTGGTGGTGGAAATGGTGGAAGAGGAGGAGGAGGAATCTTGCTTCCAAATCTTATTTTAGCTTACAAAATTATTTTTAACAAAGGGAAAATGTACAAGAAATATATTTCATAAGCTTTCATTAACTGGTTTCATTTGCTTTTCAAGTCCTTTGAGTGATTGATGATTCAGTTTATGCGACTGCTGAGAAAGCAATTAAGTGCTGTAAGTAAGTAACCAGAAGGACATACGGCTTTAAATCTTGTCTGATGGACTTGGCATTGCAGACTATGATGCCTTATATCGAAGGGAAACACACGTCATCGACTCGGTTTCGAATCCGGGACCTGAGAAAAACATTGCTCTACCACTGAACTATATTACCATGAACATCGAGTAAGAAGGAGGCTTGCGCAAATGAGTATTATAATCTCTTCACCGTAGATTGGTGTACTTTATTATACAATCAATAATAACTTGGCTATTTATATACAATCCAGCTCCTGATAAAGATAATAATACACACATTGCATGGAATATATCAACATGCACCGTTTGACAGAAATAGTACTTGCTCATGTGAATAAACATCAATTATGTGCACAACTAAAATTTGGTACATTTAATTTATTACTGTTTACCGCTGAACAAAAAGGGGGACCATAACCATGAACATAAATTAAAATCCGTATACACATACAAGCTTTAATTCAACTTAGAGAAAAGAGTGCTTTGCTGTCAAAAGTTTATCCATCAAAATGTACTAGCCAGTTTAAAATGACGTTCCAAAGACTCATTGACTGAATATAATTTGCTTAAAATTATATGATAAATCACCTCCTATACAAATATAAATAATAAGGAAACGAAACAAGAACGAGGGAAAGTTTCACTACATCAACATTTGCAATTGTTCTTGTATATATAGTATTAGTGACAAATTACAGAAAATGGTAAACGACCATTTCAGTAATATATGGGTTTTCATTTCGGTAACTATAAACCATTATGCAATTAGCAAGGAAAAGAAAGCCAAATATTAGTCTAGATTAACATTTTGTCCCAATTCACATTGCTTTGTGTATGTGAAAAAATGTCGAATTCACCAACACCATATTGCAAAAACTATATAAGACACCACGAAAAAATTCACAATTATTTGCAATAAGATTTACCAATTAAACAAAACAAAACAAGTCAAATTGTCATAGTTAGGAAGCATATTCCCTGTTCACGATACGGCTACATGTACGCAATAGAAAGACTCATTTGAGCTGCTGCTGATACCTAAATTGAAACTTGTCATGATGGTGTAAAATGGTTTTATCTAATGGGGTATATATTTGTTTGTATTTTGTTTAGATTACAAAGAGCAACTCCTCAACTTTAAGGTAACTCCGTTGCGATTAGATAAATACAACTGTGATACATGCATTTATTTGCTTCAGATAAAAAGAATTTAAGTGTCGACTTCTATACATGCAGTAGAGTAACTTAATTTCCCTTCCCAATATTTTACAATATAGCTTTATTCATTTCTGAATACATTATACATTGTATGTGAAACACCACTCCCAGCAGTATATGGCGAATGTTGAAATAACTAACCGGAATCAATGGAGGTAGCAGCTACCATGGATTAATTAATTGCATGTATTTAATGTTATTTTATGTTTTTTCGAACAAATTCGAAGAGAAAACAGCATAGAATTTAAACAACAGTTTTCTCAAAATCTTGATTGTGTTTTAATCATATCAAATCACTTTCACTACCATATACATGTAATAAAGGCCTATAGTACTTCTTTCTAAACAAAACTTTTCACAAAACATGAACGATCGGTGGTAATGTTCTAAGTTAGATAAATAGATATTTTTTCAAATATAACTCCAAATTGATCTGAATATAATGTCTTATTTATAAAGATAACTCAGTTTGCAATGAAAGCAAACGAATTTGCATTAGCATGACCATCTCTCTTTTGGTTTTCAAATCAGTTTAACAAACTTTCATATAGGTTATTCTCTATAAAATTATGAATGACATCTATACATTTTGAATCACACACAGACGTAACATAATTATAGCATATCCAGAAATCGACAAAAAGGGGGTAGATCCTTTTCGGATTTGGGGTGGATTAACCAAGCGCAAGCACCACCCCTCACGCTGGAGACGCTCTGCGAATTAGGCATTCAAACAAAGATCGGGGGGGGGGGTCATTCTCCAGCGCCATCCTATGCTGGTAACGCCATTGCGCCCCTTTAAACTGCATGAAATATCGATACGTTGGACGTCGAAACCTTTTCCTTCATTGGAACCGACAATCTCGTAGAATAAGTTATTGTTCGGGCACAAAGTTTAACGTCAGCCAAATTAGGGTGATGTTATTCCTGATTGGAACTGGCGTTTCTGCCATAAAAGTCTATTACCCGTGCCCCAACCGCTGCCATCGTTCGGTTTCTCATCAGATTCCATCTGATAGTCCAATTTCGACATCGGTAGCGAGGCGGCTGATTTTGCACCGATCGAATTCGAGTACCCGCTCTCGTAAAAATCCACGATTGCCTGATTCCGTGATCGGAACGACCGTCGTAAAGTATTCTCCTGACTCTGCAGACCTGACCCGCGTCCGCCTCCAGCGAACACCGAGAAGTCGATCTCCGGGTCGTTGTGGGCACCCGACACCGTGCTCATGCGGCTGGTCCTCCTCGAGCGGTTAAACTCCTGGTGGCCGAAGTCCTCCTCGATGTCCGCTGTCAGGTCTGGTCCACCCCATGTGCGTTGCATGTCAAGGATCGAGATCTGGGTTGATTCCGTGGGGGAGGACGGGGGTAGAGATGGATGCTTTGACGAGGCGATTGATTTGGTCGATTGGCGGCGTTCAGCGGGAAGCATCTCCAGATTGGGTGGCCGCGGGTGTACACCGTTACCCATTCTATAAGGGTATCCATTATTCTCCATTTGCTGAAAAATATTTTTAAAGAACAACACATCATTAAAAAAAAAAAACTGAAAAAGTAAAATATAGACCTGATGAGAAAAGTTAATGTGTCTCTAAATAAATATAGGCAAGTTCAAGGTTTCTGGTACTTTGGTGTTGTATACGTTATACCGAGATTTGTGGAGTTGACATCGAAATGTGACATTTCACTTCATAATTAATTTTGGTCTCTTCTAAGCTCTTAATTTGATACAATGATAAGATATTCTTAATTCTTATGATGTGGTCGGTGACATGGGCTTCGGCTTGCCACCACAAAGGAGGGATTGGGTTTCGGAAGATTCCAAATATTATTGAACATCTTTCTTTATTATATCCGGGCGTATCCACAATTCCCTGATCAAAAAGGGGGTCCAGCTAGCCCCTAGACCCCTTCTGGATCTGCCTCTGATTTAGGCGATATAATTAATTTTGGCAGATTTTCACCAAAAAACTTTTCTATCCGTTGCATATCATGTTCTTATTATAACAAATAAATACAAATAGAAATTTCCTGATGTATACAATTATCATAACTCGTAAACGATCTCACTATAAACAGTTTACCAGAGAAAATAAATGTGGGTGAGGGGCCGACGGTGCCATTCACTGCAGCTTGCTATATACTTATGTCGATATCATACTAAATATTATTATCGGCACAGTCATGTTAGCATATTTTGTCGGTATGTAATTTCTTAAATCAGGGATTAGTTTTCAAGTTGATCAGGTAATACAGCTCTCGAGAGCTTTCACTGAGAGCAGTGACTATTTTTTCCACATGAGAAATAGGTTACCACGTGAAACGTTATTTCAGCAGAGTAGCTATCGGATTTTTGTCAAGTTCGGGGAGGGGCACTATAAGGAGATCAAATTCATCGTTTTCTGCGGTGGAGGGGTCGGGGCAAAGTAAGAAAAACAATTGCTTTCTGAAAATAATTCATTGCTCTTTTATTGCTTTACGTACATGCCATTAGTTCTTATAGAGTATTTTGACACTTTTCTCAATTTTGTTATGTGGAACTATATAAGGGGAACTTTAGTGTTTAGTGTTTTATTATAATGAACTCCGAAATAAGACGACACACTTTCAAGTAGTAACATAAAGATTGAGTATTTCGCCAGGAAGATGCGAACTCTTTATTTTGAGTCCCATCACTTAACTTTTAGTGGGGGGGGGGGGGGGGTGTAGAGGCCAACGATTACCGACAAAACTAGCCCCCAATTACCGACAAAATTAAATGTCCCAATATTTACAAATTCAACCCTATATTAAGTTCAAGTTCATTTATTCAAAACCACACAAAACATGATATAATCTTTTACATGAAAAAGAGACTGGTAATAGTACATCATTAAAAGTGAAGGGAAACAAATATATTTGGGGGCACAAGCCTCTCCCAGCGTCACCTCCCGGTGGCTACGCAATACTTGTAGAGTTTTACGGAATACTTACAATTTCGTCATCGTCTTTGTAAGCTGGATTCCTTATGGCAACGGATCCTCTCCGACTCCGGCTCTCATCAAAGAGTATCTGATCAATGTCGGTTATGTCATGTTTTCCTTCGGGTCCTTCCGGGTCATTCCTACATTTAGAAATGGAAGGGAGGTATCAAGAAAGAGCAACAGAGAGGGTGTGGAGAAAGAGAGGGTGAAATGGAGAGAACGGTGGGAGACCAACAACGAGACAGAGAGAGAAGAGGGAGTGAGAGAGAAGGAGAGAGGTGGGAATGAAAGAGAAAGAGAGAGAGAGAGAGAAGTATAAGAGCAAGTATAAATATTATTATATATTATATATAATATATAATTATATACAGTTAACAACGAAATTATTCATACCCTTACCAACTCTTTTGTAATTCTTAAATTATTTGAAAACATTATTTTGTCCGAGTTTCATTTCTTGAGAATGTGACATAATAAAGCTTACATCTAAAAGTATTCAACAAAAGCCGTAATTTGACCAATCCACCTTTCATTCTTGAGCTAAAAAAACACACAAAACCTCAAATTTACAAGGGGTAAGGATAATTTAGTTGTTTAATGTATTATGTTTGTGTTTGTGTGTGTGTGCGTGTGCGTGTGTGATATAAAATGCGAAGGGAAATACTATTTTTTTAGCTATCTAATATTGTACAGCTTCGCGTTATACTGTGAATTCAGCACCAAAAAACAGCAAACATCAGAACTAAAACCAACTATTTGTGCAGGTCAAGGATACTAAAAATGTAATGCTATAGCCTTTATAACAATGAGGCAGCAATATTGTGGTAAAAAAATGAGAATGCATGCATGCAAGTATATGTATATAGCTGCGAGGGTATTACTTACCAGTCCACTGGCCTGAATATTCTGTCGCGACCTGCTAATGACTGCTGTAATTGCTTCGACTTTTTCGACTTTTTCGACAACTTTTTCACATTGCCCGCATTCTCATCGTCGTCGTTTCTCCTATAAGAAACAAATCAAAAGATGCAAAAATGTATATAGACTTCGAAAAATAATACCATTCATGAATTTACATTTGACTCATTGCTGTAGGGGGGGGTATAGATAAGCCGAGGGGGTGAGGGGGTTGGTGAGGGGGGATGTGACCCTATTATTGGCAAATGTTATATGAAAAAAAAACTCTTTTTAGGGAAGATTTTGCCTGAAAATCTCAAATTAAGATTAGAGAGAGAGAAAGAGAGAGAGAGAGAGAGAGAGAGAGAGAGAGAATGTGAAATGAAGAGACAAAGGAAGCAGAGTGGGGTAGAGAGATATCGACATACATTGTTATCAAGGTGAGGTGACAGGCGACGTAGTAGCAGACAAATAAAAGAAAAGAAAACTAGACAAAAAAAATAGATGTATTTTTAGAGACAGAGAGGGGGGGGGGGGGGGGGGTGGTCACGGGGCAGATTAGGGAAAGAGAGTAAGGGGGGGTACAGCTTTCTTATAACTCGCAAAAACGGTATGGAAGAGGTGTTGCGAGAAGCCCAGCTATATTGGCGGGCGCAGGGGAGGTCACTGAGGGGTGCGTATAGGTTGATGAAAGTCCATGGAGTGAAGCGATATTGCGGGTGAGGTCACATTGCACCCCCTCCCCCTCTTCCAATCTCTCTATTTTTAAACTCCCACTCTCTCTTTCTTAACCTCTCTCTCTCTCTCTCTCCTTATCTCTACCCTTTCTCCATATATCTACCTACAGTATATTCATGTATCTATCTCTACCCCAGTTTCTCTCTATCTATATCTTTCTTTCCCTCTATTATCTTTCTCTCTCTCTCTCTCTCTCTCTCTCTCTCTCTTTCTCTCTCTCTCTCTCTTTCCCTCTATTATCTTTCTCTTTCTCTCTCTCTCTCTCTGGATCCTTCTTCATTTTCGTTTGTTTGCTTACTTGTTCTTCATTTTGATGAAGAAGGTATAAAGCCAGCAACCCGGCAGTAATGAATAATTAAAACTTACTTTGACTTTCGATGGTACATGCAACCGACGATGCACAACATGATGATGACGAAAAGGAAGAGTGTTCCAGCAACTGCTCCGACGATGATGATGATGGTATCTGTGCTGAGTCCACCGCTTGGTGGTGCAACCGTTGAAGGTTGATTAGTATCTGCATAATGTAATCCAAATCAATAACAATAAGGGTCATAGATATAATATTGCATCAGGTACTGTGTAATCGTATACAACATCATTGTTTGACATTGCAGCCATCATCAGTATAGACATAAGATCACGTTTACATGTTATTATGAGTACAATCGTATATGAACAGGTGATGAAAGTTACGGCTATAATATAGCTATACGCATAGCTTGCTATGAATATAGTCCAGAGACACTTAATTCATACTAACGTTTCCTCTTTATGCATACAATTTCGTCGACTGTCCTCATTCCTTAATATTATCCTTAATATTAACTATGTAATTCTGTTCTTAATTCTGCATTGTTAACTCACCAGGTGCTGGTGTGTCCATTTGTAAAAGTGACCTGTTAACGAAACAAACAGAAAATGTTATTTGGTTAAAATTTTATAAGTGAATCTAGGGTTTTTGAAATCAAAATCAAAACATTTCTAGTTAGGCTATTTTACCATTTAAAAATAAATTCTCCCCCGAACAGAAGATGGGAGGGGCGGAATGTACCTTGACTGCTCACATCTGAGTTTTTTTTCCCAGGGGGGGGGGGGGGGGCACACTCGTGGGCTTTATCTTAGTGCTGGGTAAATCACTCTATCTAGTAGAACACTTTACGTCATCTTTTTTCCCCTTTTTTCGGACTTATTTCCCCCACTCACATTTTAGAGATGGACACGAAATATTTGCTTTAACAAATTATGAAAGGGTTATTTCGGGATATATAACGATCATCAGCTGAATAACACTACCACTATTCTTTTGATAAATTATTTGTCTAGTACAAGCATGTATGCTTTCTGAGCAGCCAGGTAAGATAACCACCACCATTCATTCAAATACAATTTTTTTCACATATTGCGGTGTAAATCTAAACCCGGAAACGATCGGGTCATTACTGTATGTTGGATATCTCGATCATACCGCTGCATACAGCTAAATGCAATCCGCATTTAGATTCACAAATGGCATTTCCAACTCATTCAATATTATTGATGACATCTTAACCCCCTTTATAATGGTAGAAATGTTAGCGTTCCAGAAGACTGAATGTCACGCAGTATACCGCGTTATCATATTCTATGGAGAAAAATGTTTAGGAAGTTACTCTTTCTACAAAACAACATTACATTTCCAAAGGCGCCTCGGGCATGGGCTGGAACCAGTGCATGTCCCATTTTGCAAGGCCCAGAAAATGTATTTTAACGACACATAATTATGCTGCCAAGGTGCATTCACTGTAACGATGCTTGGTTTAAAAAAAGGCTAATGAATTAGTGTATGACCAACTTTGGGTCAATCATAATTATGTCTAACTTGATTTTTGCGCGTAAATTTATATATTTCCTGATTACGATATTTCCCAAACAGATTGAATAGAACATCAGTTTTTCTTCACAATTTCATTATGGTTTAATTGATGATGTAATGAGATCTTGGAGTGCGCGCCGACCCATGGATATTTTGTATGTAAACCACGACTTGACAATTCTATTTGTCAGATTTGTGTTCTTCCTAACGGTGACATGAGTAAGCTTGTCGGTATTTACAACGCCAATGTTTTGTATGTCCCAAAGAAAATGTTGTATTCTTATGATAACCCTTTAACGCATTTGTTAATTGTACGGGCATCAAGAATAATGAAATACCATTGCGATTCAGAATGGAACGCCCTGCATTCAATAAGCGCATAATCCGAATATTTCACGCCGAAATCGGCATTCCACGGCATCCTATTGTCGGCTCTCGAACTACTTGTTATAAGTTCACAAACCATCCCATTCATATAATTCTTTTGAAAAATTCCACACAAAATTGTCGATGTGTTGCATTCATTTTACCATGTTATTATGAAGAAGCAACTATAGAAGTTGCCATATTTATGGACATGTTCACAAAATATATCATTCTTATTTCGGTTTTACACTGCAACCATCGCAGATAAAATGATTGAGTGAGGAAAAAATAAATAAAAAGGCTGGTGAGAATTCGAAACCAAGTTTGAGATTTCTGTGATCACTATATCTATATGGATAGAGGAAATCTAAATTGGTCATTTGGTTAATATGTTTTCTCGAACGGCATAACAATTCCCCCCTGTAAACACATTTTGAGTTAAGTTGAATAACACTTCAACATCAGACTCTGAATGGGATACACGTCCATCACTACTCTTAAATCTTTGTCGTAATGTGTGCTTTACAGATCACCAAAACTGAATGAAAGGCAAATAGAGAGAGAGAGAGAGAGAGAGAGAGAGAGAGAGAGAGAGAGAGAGGGAGAGAAAGAGAGACAGTTAAAAGTGTTGACGTCACAGAAACCTGTCGCTGGGTTGCCTCGATCCATATCGACGACCCGATATTATTTTGATCAGGCTAGATTTGCTCCTGGATCGAGCTATTTCGTAAAATTAATCATTAATAACGGCTACGATTTCGACTTGAGGTTAGCTAAACGGTTATACAATTGGAATAGATATAAGCATCGTCTTTGGTCAAGAGCTGAGCTTAAGAAATTGACCGTCCACAGAGTAAATGTCACCGGAACATGTGTCATAATTTTATGAAAAAATACGAAGGATCATTGAATGAAATAAAAGCCTTGAATTGGTAACTAAAGGTAATAATTATATTTCTTTGGTATTTATTCCTTAATAGAAAGACACTGGCAGTATTCCTTTTCTCGTAATAACTTATAATTATAAATCTTTAAGGCTGACGTACACTTTGTAGTGCCAAATAAATATATCCAACCTTTAATTTCCGCAATTCAGGCATATAACCGACAGCTCCAAATGCAATGCTCACACAAGAATTGGTCACCAAAATCCTATTAAACGTTTAAAAATATTTGGCAAAACACTTTTTAATTTTCACGTGTACGTGTTTACTTTGTTCATTATCTGTACAATCTGCAAACAATACAAGGGCGTGTACAAACCATCTGCATGTTTTTGTCAAAGTCCCCCAAAACGCAAACATTATCACAATAGAGAAATGAAACCAGACTTGTCGCCATGGTAAACGGAACGACGCGGTAGAATTGTCACGATTTTCTTGAAGATTTGGCAAATACGACAGATAAACACGCACATGAAATTGCAGGCTAAGTATTAGATCATCCTCACTGCACATTCATCGTTATTAGCTTAGCTATTTGCCTCAAAACAACATGGTTGACGAAAACTATGATTGTTTTATAATGTGGGCCATATTCTCCAGACGGGCGATTTAGCCAAGAAAGATTTAGGAGTATTATCACATTTTAGGCCTATGGATTATGTTAGTGATCTCTGATCATTTAAGTTCCCAAATACTATCTGCATTAAGGTGTATATAATATACGACTTCTGAAAATGACGATAAATATAATGGTTGAAGAGTACACTTTCTCCTGATAAATATCATGAGTCGATTTTGATGGTACAGTACAGGCCACTTGCAGTAATTCTGAGTATCATCGATTAGATATTTTAACCTCAATTCCTAAACCTGTTTGCATGATATTCTAAATATTTGGCAATGACTATAACAAAAAGAAAACAGAGCGCACCCTTATAGCAGATGGTCAGTATCATATTTTCCTTCTCGTTTCTCATAAGCAAACTAAATATACTTTAGCGTTGCACTGCAAGGATGTGTGCAAAGGGACCCCCCCCCCCCCACCCACACACATCATGGTCACAATTCTTTCTTCTTGTATTAATTGGCCAAGACGCACAATTACAACTTTATCTGCAACTCTGCATATTCAAAATTCTGTCAAGAACCTTTTTTTTGGGGGGGGGCACATTAGTTCTCAAACATGATAAGCTTTCTATACCTCAATGTTTCATACCACACGATCCAATTTACTCCACTTAATACAAATAGAATTTCCTATCGTTTGGGCTACTATGTGCAGATGTATCAAGTAAATCATAGCCTTTAATAAATCGTTTAGAATGGGCCAATCGGGTGAACACTTCCAAATACTATAAGCAAGGGCAAGCTTTTGAACAACTTATCGCAGATTGCAGGATCCCTTTCTGAAATCGAAATGCCAAAATATGCCATCGCACAATTGGCAAATTGATTCTACTTTTAAAAACTTCAATTTGGCTTTGTTTATTTTACAGGCGTTCCAACTTCATGACAATCGTTTTGTTAGGGACAATACGAATCCACTGAACTGTACAAAGTAAATACTAACACTGTCTGCTAAAAGAGAGATTCTGCTAAAAGATTGACCTTTGACTTGTCAATCTGAGTTTTATAAAATCATGAAGATATAACAATTAAAATGAATTCATCACTGATCATTTCCTGGTGATGGTTATTATATACCAAGGCGGTAAAACGACTAAGGTTTGATAAAATATGAATATACTTGATTGAGCAAACTGTTTGATTATATAATCGTGAAATGGTACTTAGCAAATGGTTTGCAGGCAAATTAAATTATATCTGAATATCATATACGTATTTGATAAACTAAATAATATATGCAAAGCCCCTGCATCGTAAACACAATGCCAAATGTCTAAATTAATGATTGGTTCTATCTGACCTGATGTTCTCCATCAATCGTGATACAATTAGAAAATTTATGAGAATTAAAAAATATATAAAAAATAAAGTAATTTGACGATATGGTTGTGGAGTTTGTTAATTTCATTTCTACTGGGATCATACAATCGAATACTGGTTATCTCTCAAGTATAATAACAGATTTGGAAAGGCGACGGCGTTGAAACACAATGGGACATTGTCCAGTCAAGATTCTACCTCTTGCCCCTCTGCATCCCTGACTTGTATAATGATTAGAGAATGATTAGAGAATGATTAGAAAATGAGTGTAGGAAGATAGGAAGATCCAGTATTCTTCCAGTATTTGCCGTAATGGTAATTAAAAGGTAAATGTAATGTAAAGTGTCCGATCTTCGTTCAAAAGGTGTACCCAAGGTGAGAGATTATACTGATAGAAGTAATATAAAAGTAATCAATACAATCAATGATAGCATCCATTGATATCTACATGTGTGTACAAGCGGTGTATAGAGAAGTGAATAAGTTTGGTTGATGTGAAGGTAGTCCATACAACAACAATGCAGCAGCACAAGTAGTAATAGTAGTAATAGTGATAATAGTTCAGCTATAGAAGATATTGTAATGGTAGAACTAGAATTAACACTTTCCATAAATGTAATATAAGCAACTATCGAATACATTTAATACGTAATGATGATACCACCAATTATTAAAGATCACAATAAAACAATATAATAATTAGAAGTAGACATAGTATTATAGAAGTAGCAATAATTATGTATAAAAACTAGCAGTAGATGTACATGTATGTAGAAGTAGATGTAAAAGTAGTGGTAAATGTAAAAGTAGAAGCTAGAAGCAAAAATAGAAGTAGAAGAATTATAAGTGCACTGGTGACAGAATTTGTAGCAGAAATGATAGTAATAGTTTTATCATCCATTATCGTATACTATATATATCATATTTTATACTTTATACATTTCTTATAATTACTATTATCATTCATAATATTATCATTGCTTACTACTACTACTTCTACTACTATAATAATGATAATATACTAATGCTGCTACTACCGTACCAGTAAATGGTACACTACACAATAATACGTCATTTAAAATTCCATGTATTCTTATATTGTTATACATGTCCATAACAAAATAGTTGAAGTTTAATCGAATATGAATTTCTATTTATAATACAATTTTGCAATAAGAGTGTGTACTTACGGGTTAACGTATTACTGAAGCCCAAGTTTCGCAGTCCTTTCGGTGCTCGGCTCAGGCAACACTGAAATGTGCTGCCCAGAATATCTCCTTGGTGGCAAAAACAGGGACGCAATACGTCACCAGTTCCTCAAGAGTCAACGCCAGTTCAGTGTTACTCCCTCTTCAACTTCTCTCTTCGATTAATATTTTTATGTAATCAAAACAAAGTTTAACAAAACAATGTCTGTGTATATACGTAGTCTGACGTACGACGGGACAATATAAGTCTGCATGTATATTGTGCAAGTACAATCCATGTGTGAAATACTTGCCGTGTTGCATGTGTGTTGATTATTAATGTGGGCGAGGGAATTGAAGGTTTGCCCGGCCGGCCAGGTATGAATAGGATTCCTTGGGCGTACCCCGTTTGAGGAGTTACCGGAGCAGAACGCATCTCTTTTCAGGATGGGTACACGGTGGGCTCTGAAAAAAGAGAGAACTATGCTCTATTGTCATGCAGATTGAGTAGGCAAACAAAATGGGGTTAGGATGACCTCACTACACACCTAGCCCCAATATCCTCACAATTTAGCTAGAGTTGACTTTAAAGATGAGCTTTGAATTCGGAGTTGGGTTGCTGGGTTTGAGGAGGGCGGAGTCCAACTTGAGGGTTTAATAATATAATGACACTCATTTACAACTGGGATTAGTATGATAGAAGAACGGGTTGCAGTATTTAACAAATAGAAATTTGATTCAGAAATGGAATATATCTCAGTCGGATATAATTATTATGTCCATGCAGCGAAGGATGAAAACGGCCGCGGCCGCTCCTGGCGCCCCCTTTAGAGAGAATGAAAAGAGAAAAGGAATGGAATATAGGATGAGGAAAAGTAAACGGGAAATAGAGGAAGGGAAGAAGGAAAAGAAGAAGAAGAAGAAGAAAAAGAAGAAAAAGAAGAAGGGAGATAGGAAGGGAGGGAAAAGAGAGAGAGAGAAAGAGGAAGAGGGCAAACGAGGAAAGGGAGAGAGAGAGGGCGAGAGGAGGAGGGGGGGGGGGGGGTAAAGATGGAAAGATAGGGGAGACAGAGAGAAAGAAAGAAACAGTAGGGGTAAGGTATCGGGGATCCCTATACGATGCTTTCTTTATGGAGGCATCGGTGACCATAATGATAATAATAATGATGATGATAATAACAATAAAGTGCATATAGCGCATACTAATTTGTAGAATTCTCTATGCACTTTACATTGAAGAAAATATACATTGTATCAGAAAATAGAAATGTATGATATTCACCATGAAGGGGTGTCCGGGGCCAACAAAGGGGAGCAGATATGTTTTTTAGAATTCAGTCAATCAGTTTTCAAAGAATAAGAATATTTGCATCATAACAAGTCCTAACTCCATATTTCCATCTCCACCCTCCCGCCCACAATAATCGCCAGTGTGGGATCGATATACACGCCTCAGCCAAGATCAGTTGAACTTATTTTGAAGAAAAAAAACCGTTACTCCCCCCCCCCCCCCCCCCCCCCCACCCCCCCCCCCCCCCCATGGAAATTTCTGGATCCGCCAGTGATACAAAAAAGTGGAAATGTGGACGAAAACTTCACGGAAATGATTTACAAGGTAACAACACTAGTATCCCAGTCCCAAACAATCCAACTGTGCATGATGGGCTACAATGGTCGAGTATACGGCAGAGCGTATCGCAAATTAGGAAAAGGGAAGGTATACTCATACAATCCGATCATAACTACACAATATTATTTCACACGAGGTCAGACGAGGGTATATTATAGGCCCTTATGCAAATATGAGAGAGAGAGAGAGAGAGAGAGAGAGAGAGAGAGAAAGAGAGAGAGAGAGAGAGAAAGAAAGAGAGAGGCGGAGAGAGAGAGAGAGAGAGAGAGAGAGATAGAGAATGGGGGGGGGGGGGGGGGTGTCGAGACTAAGAGATGTTGTTGGAAAAGGGAAAAGGGAGCCCTACAAATTTGATGGCAAAATTTTGATAAAATTGTATCAAATAAGAAAGGGAATGTCATCTTAAACACATTTCTGATTTTCAAAACAAACGTGTTTGAAGTCGATTATTGATATTTAGGTTTTCTGCGTATAGTAGAAAACCCAAACAAAGTATTCCTTTATTAATATTTGTCTAGCTTCAAACACAATTTTTTTTTTTTTTTTTTTTTTTTTGGGGGGGGGGGGGGGGTTCTTTGCAGAAGTGTGACTTAAATGAAATCCACATTCACATTAGAAAACAATTTAAGTGAAATTTTGCCAGTCAACTTTTGGCGAATGTGGGGCTCCTAACACTTCAGAGGGGCAATAAGAGCAAAACTGTTTCATGACTGTGTTGGGATGGGTGGAGAGAGAGAGAGAGAGAGAGAGAGAGAGAGATAGTGAGAGAGAGAGAGAAAGAGAGAAATAAAATAGAGAGAGAGAGAGAGAGAGAGGAGAGAGAGAGAGAGAGAGAGAGAGAACGAGAAAAGGAGTAAAGAGAAAAAGAATATTTGTCTTTTAATGCTTCTGGCATAAATAGTGAAGGGAAGAAAAATGACAAATTTTGCGTTATACATTATTTTGTTTCACATCATGATTGTGTTTCATCATAAAGAGGGGCACTCTTTTTCCGACTGGTCAATGTGCAGGAATCTGGAAGTGATTTTTTTTCACTGGGGTCTATGAATGGCATTTCACTCCCAAATTAGCAGAAAGGCACGCCAGGCCAGCTCCTCCTTCATCACAACACCCCCCCCCCCCCCACTCCGAGAACGGAGGGATACCATGCATGTTCCCAAACTGTCCGGTAAAGGGGTGCATGAAAAGTACCCCTTTACCCACCTTGTTGTTGTTGGGGATTAGATGGCGCTCTTCAATCTTGACAGATTATCTGCGCCACGGCGTTCCTTCTTTGGTGCATGTTCATCTTTTCGAACTTGATCTCATGGCTCACTTTTAATGATGGGGGTTCTGTCTTTCCAGACTTCTGTTTTCGAGTCATGACTTGGCTCACCTGTCTCAGCGAAGTGCTACTGTGCAAGATTAATTATATTTAATTTCCCTTCACCATTAGTCGTGCATTTTAATCATAAGGATGTTATCCTTATGATTTTAATACTTATGGCATTCAAACATTTCAATCATAATCATAATCATAATATACTCACCGAGGAAAAAGCACTAGATCTCTATGAACATTTCAAATCTGTTTGTAGCTTTAATCTAAGAGGACTCTAAAATCCGAAAAATTCCCTTAGGGGGGGGGGGGGCGGGTGTTTTCAAAAGGAGGGAACAAACATACGCGTACCCTATAACACTGAGTGGGGGGGGGGGGGCATCACAAACACACTTGAATTCCCTACACCGCCCCTCCCTCAACGAAAGTTGCAGGGAATGCTGCAGCATACCCCCCCCCCATTAATTAGATGTAAAGTCGAGACAGCTAGTGCATTAAATGTGCTCAGTGTATTTGCTTCTCCTTTGGATATTTTACTTCTCACTTTAAGTTTTGTAAATTGATTATAATTATGTAATGCACTTTGATGAATTTTCAATCATTCATTTGTATTTGCATCTCCTTTTCCGGTCTCAATCCACTTTAATTCCTATTGATTGTTTATAGAGTTGATGATTTTCAATACATTCGTTATTTTGTATCTTCTTTTGATACTTTTTGTATGTACTTGAATATTGAATATAATCCCAAACTGTGTATTCTATTCCGATTAATTCAAATTTAATTGAATTCATTTGCTTTGTGATCATCCAGACAGTGCCATTTATGAGGCTAGCTGGCCGGGGCAAGTGGCGGATCCAGGGGGGGGGGGGGCAAGGGTCCCGCCCCCCCCCTCCCTGGAAAAAAAAGTGCATTTTTACATTTTTTAACGTTAATTTTACCTTTTTTTGGAGATGGCCTCCCCCCCCCCCCTGGCGCTAAAGGGGGGGGGGGGGTGCAAATTTTCAAATTTTCGAGGGCCAAAAAAAAAAAATGAAAAAAAATGAATGTGCTCACCTTTTCATTCATCTTGATCCATTCATAATCATTGTACATGTATATATTTAGAAATGCCATAGAGATATCTCTATGAGAAATGCAATGAACACAGTCAGACCTGTCTGTTAAGGCCGCCCAAGGGAAACACAACATTTTTAGAAAGTTTTTTAACACACCGATTTCCTTGAAGAGGGAGGCATTGCGGGTGACAGATGGCCTTTATAGATTGGTGGTCACTAAGCCGTCTTATGGCTTATGGATCCATTTCCATCTAGATCTGTAGCGCCATCTATACGGTAAAATTGTAATATGATTCATTGATCCGTGATCCGCGATCCGCGTGAGAGAAAAGGTAAACAACAGATTGCGTTAGTGAATTTTTATTGTTCTCAGGTAATTTTGCCGAGTAAGTATTTGTACGTATGTTTTAATGAATATCGACACTCTTGACATTTACTTCATCCGTGAACCCTGTAAGTAATTTAAGTAATGTAATTCAGTGTAGCTGCACTGTGACTGGGACACCGGTAAGTTATCGAGTATGAACTTTCCGCAGTGCCTGCCGGCCGGGGCGCCGTCCGGCCGGTGTTCGCATTCGGAGCTGTCTCCGCGCGCTGGTTGGTGTTGCATGCATTGTCCTTTGTTATTGTTTATCAAGTAATATAGACTGGTAAGGCATGTAGGTGTTATCTGTAGCTCGGTTAGAATGAGGTAGTATATAGTTTAACTTATTATTTTGTTTGTCTAAGAGTAAGACAAAACTCGAGTCAATTATTAAATTAGATTGTCATGTCAGACAATCAAGTAAAGCCAGGGTCTACATACTTAGACTTGCAAAGTGATACCAATTCAATCATTAATGGAATTGAATGACCTCCGCTAAGATTAGCCAATAATTACCAGATTACCCTCAGCTAACAATTACAGTCCATCTCTATACTTGCTGACACCAAATAGACTAAATTAAAATCAAAGCAGTATGTTGGACAAAGATCCGTCCCTAGACCGATCTAGTAGCTTAGATAAACTAATTCATCATTTTTTTCTTCTTACCAGAACCAAGCCCGAGGCAAGAGCCTTTCCTTCGTTGTTTAATAAGCTGCAGAAGCAATTCCTGCCTGACATCAACATCAGCCATTCAGGTGCTTCTCTGCTAAAGACAATCTTCTAGACAGACTCTTAAACCATGTTCGACCAAGGACCACTGTCGATATGGGTGCGATTCTACATCTATGCAATCCACGGCTACTTCAGCGAGGTGATGTTCACAGCAGCCTGGGAGTTTGTCGTCAACCAGAACTGGAAGTTTCCCGGAAACACGAGCGTTTGGTCCCTCTTCATCTACGGTGGCTCCAGCTTAGTCATGGAGCAGATGTACCTTCGCCTGAACGGCAAAGTGCCACTTCTTGTCCGCCTTCTGATGTACTCAATGTGGATCTATCTGTGGGAGTTCTCGACAGGGCTTCTTCTTACACAGTTCAATGCTTGCCCATGGGACTACACACCGTTTGAGTGGGACTTTCTAGGCTTGATAACACTAGAGTATTTCCCATTTTGGATGTTAGGTACTCTAATCAACGAGAAGTTCCTTATGAAGCATACGTTCAGGTTACACTTTGTGGACACTCCAGATCCTGCACATATAGAACATGCAAGTTCTAATGGATGTGAGAGGAAGATAAAATGATAAATCCTTGTAATTTTAGTATGTATGTGTTTGTGTGCTAGCTGTAATGGTATATACAAAGGCGCTTGCTACATTAGTCAGCAGTTAATTTTGTTACAGTCTTTGGTATTTACAGTCTTTGGTACTGTACCTCTGCATACCTTACCACAAGTACATTTCTGCATTTCTTATTTCCATCTGAATCTGAGATATTCACAGGTTCTATCCACATAATATTGTGTCTTAAAAGAATATCACATATAATAGTATGTTTGTAAGGAAATAAGTTAGTCCTTCCAAATTCATTCCTTCCTATGCACAACGTTATTACTGGCTTTTAGTACTTTTAAACCATTTTTTTAGTATTGCTGTTTCTAGTTTTAGAATAGTTGGTAGTTATTAAGAAATGCCTTTATGTTATTTTCATCTCCCCATCCCAGTAATTTTAATTGCAATGAACATTGCAAGCTATTTGTTTAAAATGTGCTTGACGAAAAAAAAGATGCACCACGGCAGGCTTGATAGTTGATAGGGGTCTGTACCATGGTTTACGGACCTTCCACTCACCCGAGTACATCAGAGATGTATATGGTTAGGACAATCATAATAACTATCTTCCAGTCTATACTACTCCCCTAGGACATCTACCTCTTGAACAGTTACATCTCTCTTTTAAAGAAACTACCCCCAAAGTTTCTGCTATAAATCATACCACTCTTTGATATTCAGTACCTCCTACTCCTAGTTAGTTGTTCATGATGTTTTAAGGGGCAGTTGTTAGAAGGGAGGGCTAATTGTTCAATCCCTGGGTTCAACCTATTGTGACACACAGTCAAAATAAGGACCACAGTGCAGTGTGTGCCATAGACGGAGCTAATCATATAAAATACTAAAACATTCAATTTTTTTTCATTGAGGCTAACAGGGTGAAATTTGTTGATACATGCCCACTTGAGTGAGCTGCCGTACTTGTACTCAACTATGGATGTTGTTATCTCAACGTTCGGACCAACTCTTAATCAAAGGATATTCCTTTTAAAAGTATATGAATTTGAAGTTTAGACAAGAGCTTACATATTTGATGAGTGCTAATGATATTTTTTACGGTGTAGGTCAACATAACTGATTGTGTTTTGATCTAACCATGCTTTGACCTAGACTGCATGTCATTTTGTCTTTTATATTTATCTGATTGAAATTAAGATGTGTTCCACTGAGCCATCAAGTAATTGGGCTACTTATGAAAAATGATGCACCACTGTCAACCTGAAATACAGAATGAAGAGTTTTCTTTTGTGGTGGAAAACAAACGCAGTTCTTATTGATCCATTTGTAGAGGATTTACTCATCTTACTGAAGTTTTGGTGCCAGAATGTTGATTGTGATAGGTAAATATTTTATAATACATATATGTTTCATATTGTGTACTGGTGTGCTTAGGCACTAAATTAACTTGTTCTACAAACAGTTTAACATTTCTCTCATAGTTTGAGTCATTTTTCATGTCTAGTTAGTAATTACATTAGCATTATTGAAAAATATTTATTTTAGTTGTTCATCATTAATGAAACATGTCTATTTATTCCTAAGTATACGTTGTATCTATTATTTCGTGCTTATACATCTACCTATCTTTCATAAAAAAAACAGAAGAGAATTAAGTTGAACTCTAATTTGATATATATACCCGGTATATAGTTCCCACTGCAGTATGTGCATGTACAAATACTGTACTACATGTACGCCTCCCTACACTATATATCATCCGTTGAGAGCCAGAATGATGTCAACTTTGTCGAAAGTTTGCTGTAGTGCCCTTCTTTCTGGTTCTTTGCCGGCAATGTTTGGTTGAAGTCAGATTCACAATCTATTATATCTTTTTAAAGCCTTTCTATAGAACCCGACTGACCATATTTCAGTAGATCCTGAATGTGATATTGTTACTTTTAGCAACAATGTGTGGAGATAATATTCTTTTATATCCATCTGGATTTTCCGTTCAAGAGGGAGTTCAGAATCTTATTTTTTAATGACAAAAAATGCTATTATTGGCTGCCATTTAATACATGGACCATAGCTGTTTTCATTTAGTTGTAAACGTGGACATCTACTATTGAAAGTGTTCTTTTTTCACCAAATGATTTGTTGTTGAAAGATTTTATGCTCATTCAGATTTTTGGATTTTTAGTATACCACATATATGTAATGAATAATGTTTTTGTAAGATTTAACTTCTGTAGAGATGACTGACTTTTTACTTGTCATTTTTACTTTCATGTTTCTTCTGGTATTAGTTTTTATGTTTTAATTCGATGCACTTTGCTTATTTTCTGTTCATGAAGTTTTATGCACAGATTTTTCAGGGTACATTTCCTAGATGTTTTTTGTCTGCCTATTTATCCTTGGTGCTCTTAGTTTTAGTATTTGGTACACAAAAAGTCAAAAACCTCTTTGCACAAATTTGTTGAGATGGTCGATGTATACTATAGTGTCACCTCTTATAATTGACAATGTTAAATTGTGATGTAGATTCTAAAAGAAATATTCCTTTTAATCCATTTTAATTTATTCACGAGTATGTATAGAAACAGTTGCATATGTGTATTGACCATCATTGTTTTACCTACCGGTACATGAAAATATTTTTGTTTAGTGCTGTTGGTAGTTTTGGTACTTTGTAGTCTGACCCTTTGGGGCAAGGAAAATTAACATGAATCTTTATACAAGTGATTTGTCACTTTATGAGTTTGTGATATGTCTTTGAAGAATTTTGCTGCATTGTTTTAGATTTTGCAAGACAAAAATGGAGAGGTATGCGAATTTGAAAGAAAATGTATGTTACACATGTACATACCTAAAAGAAATGCAGAATGTATGTAATAACTAAAGTGTTATTGACTGATGCAATACTAGTTGTGATGGACTGAGCAATACTCTTCCAGTAAATATTAATAGTTGTAAATGGTTATATTTAATAATTAATAAAAACAAACTTTATTAAAATTTAGTGTCATGTTGTATCCAGTTGTGAGTAGAATTGATTTTTGATCTTCATCATTCTAAAGCATTCACTGTTTCAAAATGATATAATAGCAAAATATGAATTAGGAGTAGGTTGGTGAATTGTTAGGTAGTTAGAGTCAATCAAAAATGGGAATAGTAAATCATAAATAAAGTAAAACACTGAATGTTAATTAAACTTATTTTAGTATTAAAACAAAGGGAAATTGCTAAGAAATTAAGGAAAAAAGGAAAGGTGGGAAAAAGGAAAATATGAGAGATTGAGAGAGAGAGGGGGGGGGGGGGGGGATGAATATAGCTGGATCAGGGGGGGGGGGGGGACATCTGTTTTTAAAAGCCCCCAACTTTAATTTGAGTATCACAAAAGAGATGTCCCTTCAAGACCAACACAGCTGTAATGAGAGTGTTCGTGCACCTATGTTCTCTAAGTCCAAGACTAAAAGTGGGCGTTATTAAAATTAAAAAAATGCCTTGAAGACCTTGTGTCGTAATTTTGTCTCGTGTATTTGCAATAATCATCAAAATATCTTATCATCGACACAACAAAATTAACCCCATTATCATCATCATCATCATCAACTCTACTGCCATATAAAATATCAGACAATTGCTGTATTCACTGTTATCTCTCACACAAAGCAAATTTTAATTAACTCTCAATTTCACACAAAAACACGCAACTAAAGACGGTTATAATTTCACTTGAAACAATCGATCTGTATTTTTCATCATAATAATAAGCACACTCGTGACACACAACTGATTGAAAATGAAAATCATAAAATGAGATTACAATTTAACGACAACAAAATCTAAATTGTACTATCAATGGGCAAAACAACAAAAAGAAATATTACATTCATAATAGCACCTTGCCCTGATGATAAATAAATATGAAATACTGTAAATACAAACAAACTAAATGGCAAACAAATAACATATACACTCTCTCAAAGTAATTTCTAATCACCAACATAATCTAATTGAGATTCAGGAATACATCCTATTGGCCGGTGAGTTTAGAACTCTTTTCATATTGAATAAATACATCTCAAATTAAATACAAAATGTCTGGAAGCATGTATTTTTGTGAAATCCAGAATACAAATAGTCATTTCTCTACACTATATACAAGTACATGTACATGTCTTTGACTGTTTGCCAATGAATACCAATAGAAAAAAGGTTCTGTACAAATGGAATGTTTTAATAAATAAGAGATTAATCATTGTACAGGACACCACACGTCATTTATCATCTCACATTTCGATGAGTTAATTGGCAGTTACGGTTTGTGCATTACAAATAAAGAGTCAGAAATTGAATACCAGTTTAGCTGAACAACAAATGGGCGAAAGGACGTACCTTTACAATAACAAAATTAAATGTCCATTCACTGCTGATTGCCATGACCTATTTTGAATACTTTATGGTTGATAAGTGTATACACAAACGGCGTACTTTATATTCCTTTTATTCATGATTCAATTTGACCCGCACTCCTTTTATTTTATAGAGAATCAGATGGTTGAGAGGAAGAAGGGCATTCACTATAAACATGACTGACAAAGAAAGCGGACAAAATATACAGTTCCTCAAGTAGACAAAGGAACATCCCTTCACTGCTATTATGTAAAAAGGTGAATATGCATGTGACACCTGTTCTACACATTTTTACATAATAGCAGTGAAGGGATGTTCCTTTGTCTACCTGAGGAACTGTATATTTTGTCCGCTTTCTTTGTCAGTCATGTTCATAGTGATTACCTCTGTGTAAAGGGTATACACCGATTCGGTTTGGGGGTTTTATGTACCTGCCCGCCGGTGGCAGCGCTATAACTGGGGGGCTTCTCCGATGCGCTGCAATGCAATGTAAGCTAGCTAGCTGCAGTCAGACGCCCCCCAGTTATGGCGTCACCTTATGAGGGCGCACTTCCACCAGAAGTCGCCCGAATCGGTGTATAGGATAAATACCCTTCTGGCTCTGGAAAGATGAAGTTTCTGAAAAGCTTGTTGTACATTTATGAAAATATATAAAATATCTGTATTAAGTAGAATTAGTCGCATTGAATATGTATTTGCAGAGGGTTTAATCAAGAATTTGATGTTATGATAGTCATAGATGACAATATATCAGTGTCTGTATTAAGTAGAATTAGTTGCATTGAATATTTATTTGCAGAGGGTTTAATCAGGGTTTAATCTTATGATAGAGGACCTTGGTCATGATTCATCAATTAAATAAAAGTACTTTGAGTCATTTAACATCACAATAAACTAAATTCTATATCCTTCAAAACATGCATTACAATGAGTAGAAAAGTTACTTTACATGTTTGATTTTATTTGTAGAAAATCAAAAGTATCAACAGTAGAAAAAAAGGATAACATTGGCTAATATTGTACATATTGAAAAGAGTTTATCGATTCTATGTTTCCTACAATTCATTTTACATCTCAGCTGCCAATATCAAGGTGATTGTAAGAGGTTGTTCTGAAATTCATTGAAATTCATCGACGTAAATATATTTTGATAATACAAATAACTTTCAGAAAATGATTGACGAAAGTCGTATAATCGTACTATATGAATGTGTTATAATCACTTCCTCATGATGCATATTAATAAACCTGTCTGTCATCTGTTTAAACTGCATCAATTTATTCTCACCCAACTTTTGAAAACCCCAAAACTTATTTGAATATAGCATCATAATACATTAAGCTATACTTTTCATAGCAAATACTAGTAGATTCCTCCTCAAATATGTAAATTAAGTTTTTACTTTCTTCATAACATACGACTTATAGAAAAGATGTAAATGTAGAAAACTTGCTTTCAAATAATGGAAGCTTAAATTTTGTTCTATTTTGTTCTAATATTGCATTTTTAGTTCAGCTGATTTCAAACGATATGATATTCTGACAGTTTATATAGATGACGGTAAATGCTCAAGAAAACTGATCAGAAGCAGAGTTTGCCTAGTTACTATGAACTCTAAAGAAATAAATACCCTGATTGAATACATAAGTTTTGACCTATTCAATAACATTATCTATGTTGCATTGATTTATACTATCTTTGAAGAACCTAGGTAGCTACCTAAATATGTGTTTCCATTCTGCATTTTGAAGTTTAAATCTATAAACTAATGCTAGTTTCCTATCACTAAATTGCATGGCAAGTTAAACTGTCAAGGTGTTTCCATTATGTTGCTTGAAAGATTGCTTGAAATAGAGTAGAATTTAGTCAATCTTGGTAAGAAAGATGATTGAGCTGGCAATCATGAATATTCATTAGCTCATGAATATTCATTAGCCAATTATCACATTCAGTCAGGGGTGGTGCTTCTATTCAACCAGTCAAGAATGGTGATAAATCAAAGGCTGAATAAATCCTCCACTTCAAATTGGTACTTTCATATTGTTTTATTTCACTGTTATTTGAACGCAAAGAAATAACTGTTCATACGGAAAGATGGAGAAAGATATCAAGATGAAACACCTCCCTTCATCTATATCATATATTCATAGGTAGATGATAAAGTTGACAGAATTTAAGGTAAATTCCCCAAAGGGGATACATTGAACTTTTCGTGGCAGAACACACCCATTTCTCAGCAAGGCGCACTAACTTTCTGATACCATCAAAGGTTTTCAAACCATTTCAAGGTAATGCAAGGTCAAAGGTCATACTTCTGTTCAATAAAGATTGTAAATTTTGTGACAAAGATGTGAGGTGGCATTATTTGAAAACCAGTGATGCTCTTGAGAGCAAGTGTGCACAAATATAGCTATAGCTACAGGGTGTATTGAGGGCTGGTTTACTGTATATTACAGAAGTGGTATAGGTAGCTGGCAGCTCAGGAGCAAAATGGTTGAACAATGGTACTTGCGTAGTTACAAACTTGCATTTGACGGTTAATCTTTTTAGCATGAAGGCACAACTGGTGATTGATGTACAAAAAGTGTTGATGTTCTTTAGGTTGAAGATCACAGCGAGGTGGAAGTGAACAATATGTCTCTCACATGGGCAGTAGCTAGGCTGCTCTGCGCCCTGATGATACTGCTTGAGTCACAGGTCACCAACCTTGGATTATTTATAGCAGTGAGAAAGAGAGAAAATATTTCTCACATCTGCATGTGCATTATGGGCAGGTGGTGGATGAGAGCCCTGATAGATGTACATGCAGGTGTGGGTCCCGGAAAATGCTCCTCAAATCTACTTTCCGAAGGGCCAGATGGTTACATGAGGATATGTGTCCATGAGTTTGGGATGAAGGTCAACATGCATCAGGATTAGTGAAACTGCATGATATCAAGTCAACACTCTGGACGATGTGCTTTAGATCCGCTTAGATAGGCAGTGCCTGCTGCTAAGAGTATTGATAATTAGCTTCAGTCGAAGTTCACCTCAAATGATTTATCTGTGAGAGGTGGCCGGAAAAAAAGAAGTACTTCATATCTCCAGTCTGCGAAGGTTGAATGCAGGATCCAGCCATGATGACTAGCTCCGCCTCTAATGGGTCTTGAGTCAATCAAGCATCTCCAATCTGGATCATGTTCCTTAGGTCCGCTATGCACAAAGGCAGCCTGCTGCTCAGGGCATTGATCAGCTTTGGCTGCAGATCACCCTGGAGATTGACCCGTGAGAGGTGGGTCACACGGCAGTGCTCCATGCCTGATCCAGTCTGCAGAGGTTGGATGCTGTATCCTGCCAGGAGCACCTCTGCACGGAGGGTCTTCTTCTTGGGAGGGATCCTCGGGTGCTTGATGGATTCTGCAACCACCAGAAAACGATCATCCTGTTAGAGGAAACAAAACAATTTTGTTTAACAATGTGACCCACAAAAAGCACAAAAGAAAAGCATTGATGCACCATGGAAAAGATGAACAATCATTTGAAAGCAAGACCAAATTTCACATTACCACACATTTATGCTCCAAAACATATGAATTCCTAAATTAAGTTTACATTTCTACATACTTATTAGTGTAGATCCATCCATGTTAATAATATAACTAGGAATGGGGGCCAATAATTGAGTTAAATGTACTTGTTTTGCACGTGTTCCATAGTGCAACATACTCTTTACAAACTTCAAATACTGTTTATAGTTACCTAATTATCCAATTCAAAGAAAATAGATCATGCCTACCTCAATATCACACATAAACAATGAGGAAGAGATGGGGGAAAATATCAATTTCAGTCTTCACCATGCAACAAAATCCTGGGCCTCAATTGTTTTATAAAACACAATATCAATATTGACTGCTAAAGATCTATGACAATTCTGCTCATAGCCAATCAAATGTAAGGATTTCAGTGGCTTATAAAAATTATTGCATCTTGTTATAGATAACAAGGATTATGAAACAGGGCCCTGTACTGCTGCATTATTTGGAGTATAATAAACACATTAGTGTGACAAAAGTCGACTGAGGCAATCCCGTTTGCATCATCGGTCTACCAAAGCAAGCAAAGAGTTACAGCGTTGGGTACAAATTCAATTGGTGCATGTCCAAATTGCTACATTTCTAACAGTTATTTTACCATTTCTAATGTCTTGATGACACACAGGCAGTCTCTGGGATGTTGGAGAAGACATTGGTCAGTCTTGAAGACCATGTACACCACCTGAAGATCACCTCCAAAATCCTTCTTCACTTTCACTTCCTGAAGAAAAATAAATAAAAGAAACATATTACATACAGTCAACCGGTACATTTAATAGAGAAGTTACTTCATAATCAGATTGATATCCTTAAATTCATTGGGGTACACAATGTTCATCTTTATTGTCAATACAGAGTAGCTGACATTCATGTTATTTACATGGTACATTTACAGACGGAAACAAAATACATTAAAACAGAAACCAACTAAAACAGCTTTTTTTGCTTGAAAACACTTGAAACAGAGACAGGTCATATAATGGTAATATTATGCACCTTTAGAGTGCATAAAAGATGACTTTACGGTTATCATTAATACAGCATGATGCATCATCATTACATTAAACACTACATGAATGAATGAACTACTTTCATGCACAATGCAATAGTACTTCTTGGACTCTATACAAGTACATGTGCCTTGTAAGAAGTCCCAATTAGGTTTCTTTTTAATATCTCATTTTACTTTTAGATGTGGGGACTGATTGTTGGCCAAGGAATTTGACAATCTTGGGACACTTATCCTCTAATCTCCCAAAACTATCATTTGCTCAAAGCCAGAAGGGAGTTACTTGTTTATCTGTGTTTATGACTAAGTGACTTTAGGCCCTTCTGGCTCCAAACAGACGGCATCATCTCCCCTTCCCCTATTAGAACTTACCTTGAGCATAGGGTCATAGATCTGTCTGCACATTGGATTCTTGACGTAATTAAAGACTGTTCTAGCAGGAGCCTTGATGATACCGATACCTATATAGCTGTTGATGGGACTAGTGGGTGAGTGGGTCTTGCAGAGCAGCAGTATGTCACGTTCTCTGCCTTCATACCTAAGGTCAAAGGTCAATTAGATGATATCTTAAGAAATTAAGGCCTGCTGTACATTGTAAACTATTTAAAAAGAAAGAAAAAAGGGCCAAAAAGATACAATGAAAGCTGTGTCCGTTATACTCTAGGTTTGTGTATAATTTTTTCATTCATCTATTATTAAGTCTTCTTCTACCAGGGTGGATTTATTTCAGTGATTTCAACACTGATAACTTTCAATTTTCAAACAGTCTTGTATATGAAAAAGGTTAATTTTAGAGGTACTCCTGATATGAAGGACTTTTCAAAGACTTGTTCTTGAAATGTGCATAAATGTAATTGACCAAAGTTGTTCAAAATTAGAATATTTCAGTATGTCTTTGTTCTCATGTTCCAGATTGATCAATTTGCATCAAGACATGTTAAATGTTGAATAAAAGGATTTAATTTCTATACAGTGCGTCCCAGAAAAAACGAAACCGAGAAGTATCGATGTTTTATCATAACTTAATCACAACCATAATGAATGTATGATACATATTTGGAAAGCTTAGAGTCTCCTCTTTTAGTTGATGCTACTCACGTGATGCATATTTCACGCATGAGTGATTAAAAGCAATTTGAAGGAAGGAAACCAAAAAGACATTTGGCGGGCGGTATCTGAATTTCGAAGAAAAATTCACATTTCTAGAAAGTTGAGTTTCTGCCCTTTCATATGACACCTCAATCAGGAAAAATGAGAGAGGAATGACAAAGTTCTGTTTGTTTAAAGTAGCCCTTACATTTTCATAATTTTAACAAACGAATTCGTTTTCACTGGGTGCCTGCCGTAGCAAAAAGCAGATTTGACAAAAGACTTAACTCCGTTTCGTTGACAATCAGCCATGCATGAAGACTCTCGTCTACGGCTGATTGTCAACGAAACGGAGTTAAGTCTTTTGTTAATTTCGTTTATTGATACGGCAGGCAGCCAGTGAAAACGAATTCGTTTAATAAAATTATGGAAATGCAAGCACTACTTTAAACAAACAGAACTTTGTCATTCCTCGCTCATTTTTCCTGATTGAGGTGTCATATGAAAGGGCAGAAACTCAACTTTCTAGAAATGTGAATTTTTCTTCGAAATTCAGGTACCGCCCGCCAAATGTCTTTTTGGTTTCCTTCCTTCAAATTGCTTTTAATCACTCATGCGTGAAATATGCATTATCTGAGTAGCCTCACATGAAAGAGGAGACTCTAAGCTTTCCAAATATGTATCATTCATTAATTATGGTTGTGATTAAGTTATGATAGAACATCGATACTTCTCGGTTTCGTTTTTTCTGGGACGCACTGTATAATCTTTCTGCTTTTTGATGTACATGTACATGTAAGAAAGCACTGCCACCATTCTCAATTTTCTCAGATTATATTAAACAGAGTCAATGCCCTCAACAGAGTAATCATATATGAATTACTGCACTTTTGAGTTCTTAATCTTTTTTTTAATATAGAAACATATAAACAGGGGAAAGAACCATTGGAGTGATTAAAAAGGTTAAAGTTCAAGAAGAATATCTTGTAATAATGTTACCTCCATCCTCCCTCTTCCTCTGGCTGTTGGGACTTACTGGGGTCAAAACTTTCGCAGGGGGCCATCTAGGGTAAAATAATACAAGATAGTAGTTTGTCAGACAAAGAAATCAATTGTTTATATCTGAATATGGGCAAGGGCCTGAATTTACACACATATGATTTTTCCCACATCTTTACATCCATGGAAGGTGTAAAGATATTGATAATAAACATGATTGCAAAAATGACGACTAAATTATTATCTTCATCTTGCTCATCACCATCAGCTTTAAAACTGTCATCAAAATATTAATGACATAGTAGACATATTACAATTATACAATAATAAAAGCTACATTGGTACAATACAGTCACATCTAAAAATGCAATAAGATGTCAACATTATACTCATTTCAAAGTATCAACAGGCCAGCTGGCCATAACTGCAAGATTTGACAAAATGTGCTTTAGAAAGAATTTGTCTCACTCAAATAGTTTTAAGAGGATGCACAATAAAGTTACCAGTAAATGTACTTGGATTTTGCTAATATCAATGTTATGATGTCAGAATTCATGTAAAATAATGTGCAATTTTAAAAGTGCATAAATAAGAAAAATTATAGATAAGTAATACATCTATAATTAAATACAAGTCTATATGAATCAACATGAAACTTGAAACTAATAAAAGACAAATCATAAATTGCCAGTGCCATGAATAAACAGCAGATAAAATATGGGTGCATATTTTTTCCTACCTAATGATACAAATGAAAATACATGTACATTCTAACACTTGTTCTGGTTTAATTAAACAATAATACTAATATTTTGTTATCATAAAGGCATGCTTATTCCCAAGAAGTGAAGTATATATGGGAGGGATATGATTTTTAACAAATGCAAAGAAAAAGAAAAGATGACAATATAGAAAAAAGAAGGAATAATCATAGTAAGGTGCGTAAACTGCCATCGAACAGATTTATGAAAATAAATATTTAACAATGTGTTAAAAAAGAAGGACAAAATAAACATTTTGGAAATAATACATGGAGAGAATAAATCCAGTGAAGAAAAGAGTAGAGAAGGAACAGAGAAGGAACTGAGAGGGGAGGGGGGGGGGGGTGGGGGTGGGAAGTGGGGGAGTCTGAGAGATAGAGAGAGAAAGATAGAAATGAGAAAACAAGAGAGAAAAGGAGAAACAATATGAAAAGAAATAATAGAAAGGGAGAGAGCAGGGGAAGAGAGTTTTAGAGAGAGAGAGAGTAATATTGTATAGAGGGATCAGGATATGGATCCTCAAAATTTATTTCCTGATGCACAAAGACACCAAAGCTAGAAAATAAAAGCCATCGCCATCAACATGTTACATAACATAGCTTGATTACAAAACTAAAATCATACAAAGAAGAAATTGAAGGATAGTATTATATGAAGACATTTATGAAGACACACACAATGTGTGGGTGAAAAGAGCACTTAGAAGAAAAGCAGTTCTTGTGGAAGTCAACTATATATTCCACTTGTGAGATCTAGAGTTTGAGAGACAATAAATGAACAAGAATTGAAAACCAAGCACCAAGAAAGAATATACGGGTACACAAGATCAGAATATAGGTACATATATACCGAATTATAACAATTTTATAACTGACAGACGAGAAATCATAAAAAGATCCTATAGTAATGCGAGAGGGAAGGGATACAATGGTGAAGGTATTATGATGAAAGTATTAAGCAATGAGAAAAACATATTTTTCATTTTTATTTTTATTAAGTGTAATACTGAGGAAAAGCAGGGTGCATTTTGTTATGAATCAAAGTGCAGAAGCTCAAAGTATTAAAGAACGTCAGCTTTTTATATATTTCGTTGGCTTCTTGCACTCTCCACTTTTTTGTTCTTTTTACCTCAGACACAAGAGTTTGTAATGCTGTCTCCGCCACAAGGTGACATTCAGGACGAGACCAGACTAAAGGAGAGTGGACAAGACAGGGACAAGGTCGTGGACAAGGACGTGCACAAAGAAAATGAGAAAATAGAACGAAACATCATGTGACAAATCGGTTATCTCAGAGTGAAAACGTTTGCAAATAAATGCTTGCAGCAGTATATCTGTGTCCAGACATTGGATAAAGTGTGGGGAAAGGCAGAGTATATATGAGTGATCAAAACATGAAAAAGAATACATACATTGATGCATAAAGATTGCAGTACAGAATATATTGTAAGGGATAAACTTTCATTGCATAGTGATAAAATATTCACATGTCTATCGATATAAAATGACATGTACAGATTTAGAGGCCACTCAATACTATAACAATGATGTATGGTAGATGTTTATGTATCTGTGTACGAACAAAATAAATTTCCTTTATTTTGAACATATTAGATGATTAATGCTGAGTGAAGGGGGAGGGGAAGAAGAAGGAATTCCAAACATGAGCAGGATGAATGAACTTGAGCATGTACATGTACAACCCTGAGTTAAGTATTACTGGTAATATACTATTGAACAATAACACTGTACATATCCTGTGGTATATATTTTTGTAGCCTTCAAGGGGGGGGGGGGGGTAGGCTGTGTCCATCCCATGCCTATCACATTAATTTTTAGTGGCTCATGTGCAATGGCACTGTTTTCAAAACTGTAATTTAGTGATGAATCCAGGAATGAAGTTGTTCACAAAATTTCATTGACTTCTAAAAATTGTTTTGTTGAATGTGTATGAGATATGTAGCTTCCTATGTAATGTGCCCATCACAATTTTGTGAGTTGGAGAGACTTGTTAATTTTGTAACATATATATTCACTAGCAAAAGTAACAGAGGATCCACAAGTATTGTTTGTTCTTGACTTTGCCTCGGTGCCCAAACTGAAAAGGTACCATCTTTGACACAAACTGTTTACTTTTTGTTCCATTATGCCTTGATGCTTTCTCATCATGCATTTGTACAGCCACAGACCTTGTACATGAACCAATCAATGCAGATCAATACTTCAGATTGATTTTCTCCTTTACCATTCCTGTATTATAAACACCTTAAATGTTTACATTTAATTTGTAATGCTTCGAAGGAGCTGTACTATATTGATTATTTCATAATGGGACCAGCTGAAAGCAGATAGCTACTGTCTGGTTGTAGCGTGTGATGTATGTATGCATGCCAGCTGTTCACTTCCATTGAATTAAAGTCACACATCACTGTATTCAAAATAATGCATAAAACAGATGGAGTATAACAATATTCACTGTATAATTCTATATCATTTGTTGGGGTACGGGAATGGAATTCCTTGAATCATGACCTAAGATCCAGTTCTACAATTACCAGATTTAAATCAATGTTTAAAAAAAGTATTTTTCAATCCATGGTTGAGTAGGTACTTCAGTTTCCCATCTTTTTTCTACCTTTATCTCTTTCTGCTCTATTTTTCGCTTTCTTCTATTCTTTCTCTGTAACCTTCTTTATTGACGTGTGTGTGTGTTAATGTACCGATGCGTACTTGTATTATTTAATTCCTTTACTTTTTATTGTTAATTTATGTGCATTATCTTGTTATTGTTTGTTTGCAGGGCCCCGATTACAAGCAGATTCCTGCTTCTTAGGGGTTCTAACCATTATATTGTATATTGTATATTGTATTTTCATTGTAAATTGTTTTTATACTGGTTGAATAAATGAAATGAAATGAAATGAAATGAATATTGCATGAGCATGTACGTGTGTTTGAGAGTGAAGGTTTGGTGATTGGGTGATGCATGAGTCAGAGTGGATATGGGAATTACATTTGTGGACATGTAATACTTCTGTTGCCATTCTTGCAAAAAGGCCCTTAATAGACACCCAAGTGGTAGAGTCCCGAAGCTGTTTAAATTGAAAAGGGGACTTCATGAAGACAAGGTCGAAGGTCAGAGGTCACATCAAACAAGAACTTATAATACAAACAAACAATCAAGCACTCACATAAAGATTTACCATAGTCTATACTTCTGCTTTCTGCAGATTATATCCGTTTGTAAGTTTTTAAGAGAGAAGTAGTAAAATATTCATGAGAAAGTTATTATTATAGAGGACTTTGTTGTCACTTCAAATTACATAGAGAGCATGTATTTTGTCACTGGTTTCTTCATAAAACTGATCCACTGGCTCAAAATCACAAATATGTTGCTTGGTTCCACTTTTGTATTTTATACATTTCTTAAAACCAGATAATCTCATCCTTTTCTATTTAAAATGAAAGTGTCAGTTCACTTTCAAATCAATGTAAATATTTATTTTGTCTTAGAAACGTTAATCATTTAAAACAAAAAAAATTGTGGATGCGATAGGATGACAATCAAATTTCCATTATAACCAAAAGGTATATTGATTATTGCATCTTATTCACACTTTGTTGTTTTCTGCTGGATTGCCAGAACTGCAACTTACTATTAGTTTTGAGCCAGGATTTCTCAATCTCAAATGGGTAAAGTACTTATACAACATCAAATGTCATAAATAATTAAGAAAATAGTGTTTTGCTTTTTACCTAGTTTGGATTCCCTGACTGTTGGAAGCTCTTGAAAGGGTTTTCCTCCATGGGGTCGTCTGTTCCTCAAGCTGGATTTAACAGGAGATATCTTCACCTGGCTGCCTGGGGAACCCCTATAACTTCCAATGGAACCACCCTCATGAGGTCTGGTTACGCCTCTGTGTTGTGGTGTGGACAGGTAGACTCCACTTGGTTGCGGGGTGGGTCTCCTGTTGGGAGGGGCAGACAGGCTCCTGGATGATCCTGTGCTCTTGAGTGGTGAGTACTTCTGTAGTTGGACACTTCCACTCTGGTGTAGGGGTGTAACTTCTCTCTTTGAGTCATCACCTTGGAGGGAAGAGGTAGTTGGTGGGTAGGTCTTGGTCAAGGCATTGTGTGATCTTGGTGGGTCTTTATAGAGGCTATAACCAAACAGTGACCTTGGACGGCTCTGACTATCAGTCCCGCTGGGAGGTTCAGCTCTTGAAGGAAGATCATACATCTCGTAATAATATGGCTTGCTTGGTGATTCCTCCGAGGGTTCTTCATCGGACTCGTTCCCTTCCCTGATTGGACTGATCCCTGCTGAGGTTGTTGCAGAGGAAGGAAGGATAACGGCTGCAGCAGCACGCATGGATGCAATCTCCTGATCAATGAGGTCCTATGGTAAAATTAGCAGTCGATCAACACAAATATGAATTGAATTGAATTGAATTGAATTGAATTTATTTATTCACCACCATTGAAAACATTGAAACAAAAGATAAATGTACAATGACAATGTCAATATAACATAAATGCATGACATGAATTATAAAAAAAAATACATGTTCTACAGCGATATACATGTACATTATGACAAAGATAAAGTAAACTTTGCTTCAAGAGTAAAACAATAAATGACTATTTACAAATACAACATATTGCACAAGCAGATATTATTGAAGACAGGAATAGGTGAAATAGAAATATATGGTAGTGGTACCATCACACACCACATTTGCACTTTCACAAGAATAGTTACCAACTTTCAATAAATAGCAGTATTGATATCAAAGGTGTTGTTTAAGATGATCAATGGCTTTATATTTTACGTAACTTTGAATTATATATGAATAATTCATATACTTCATGAAAAAAGGTGCTTCTCACTCTTCTGTCAAAGAACGTAATTATTTTATAAGAAAAGCATAACTTACCTCATCTGATCGTTGAGGCCTCTGTTTCACAGAGCAATCTCGATCTTTCTCTGCAGCAGATGCAGGATGATGTTTTCTGGCATCCCCACCACATGCATGATTGCCTGACATAGCATCGGCAAACACACTGTCTTCTCCATTTGAGTACCTTCTTCTTGATGGATGGAGTTCTTTTTCTGCCTTGGAAATCTCTGACTGGGACGTCCTCCTTGCCTCCCGAAGCTCATTCAGGAAAAGCTCCATGTCATTCTTCTCTGGGCTGAATGTAGATGAGCTCCTGTGGTTTTCCAATGGTGTTTCTGATGGATACACAGAGTACAGCTGAGGTCTTGGTGACGGTGTGGATGGGGTAGGGCTCGTTGGGTTGGATGTTGCCTTGACCACATTCTCCCTGACACGCTTCAAGAATTTGAGATGTTCACTTGGTTTGAAATGACCTTTGGGAGATGGGGACTGTTCCCTTGGAGATGTCCTTAGAAGTGGTGTCACAACCCTTTGAAGTGGTGGTGGAGTCACTGAAGAGGGTGAACTTTTTAACGATTGTGGACCTGAAGGTGATTTCCTCAGAGAAGAACTTGGACTTCTTCTACTTTGATAAACTGTAGATTTATAACTAGTGTTATTTTGATTGTGAGTTATTTCTTTCTTATCTGCTGAGGGCTGTCTATGTTCTGCTTTTCCATGTTTTGGTTTTGTTTGGGTCTTGCGATTTGTCCAGTATTCCAATGGGAGATCATCATCAAGGAACCTCAGAAGTGCATCAGTCTCTCCTATACCATGCATCACCTGTGCTTCTAATAGCTCTATGGATATGTCCCTCCTGTCCATGCTTTGACTGTAGTGTCCACACACAAAATTGTCAATTTCAGAACTACTTGCAGAATCCCCACTACTGTACCCATTCAGGACACCATTACTACGAGGTTGTGCATTCTTGTTGTCATCACCTGAGCCTTTAAGGCTGTTTGATTGTTGTACATTCATTGGAAGAGAAAGGTCTACAGGATCTAGTCTACTTGAGTTTCTTCGTTGAAGGAGTCTCTCATACTCTGACTGTAACTGCCGCATGTCCCTCTCTTCATCAGTAGATGCAGCATTGAGCAGAGAATCCATGGAACCTGAGGGAGTCTTCACTTGATGCAGGTGTGGTATCTCACTTGCAAGGCTATAAATACCACTGCTTTCACCTAGACTTGATCCTGTCCTCTCAAGGTTTCCATGCCTGTTGCCTACAGGAGGAAGGGCCACTCCCGGATCCTGTCCGCTGCTTCCTGGTATTTGATTAATATATCCAGGAGCATGTCTAGATCTTGCTGATGGGCCTGTAAGAGAGCTAGATGGATCTGTCCCGTTCTGTTCATTGTCCATGGCAAATTTCACAGGATATGCTTCCATTTCTGCAACTTGTGGATGAACCTTTCCTTCAGGTCTCTGCATAAATGCATCACTTGGTTGTTTTGCAATCACAATGGGACTCTCTGGGCTTTGGTGTTTGAATCCAGGAAGTGGGATCTTGTCTTTCTCGGGGTGCTTGCTGAGAGGCAAATAGTTGATCTCTGGTTCAATTTCAGATTCTGCTAAAATCCATTCCAACTTTGATGGTGATATTTGTGGCACATGTAACCTAAAAGACTCTGCTTCGTTCATCTGGTCTTCCATCGCTTTTGGATCGTCCTTTCCCTCTCCTTGATCTTCTCCTACAAAACCAGTACTGTGATTGAAGTCAACTGGCAAAGAGCCAGAGTTAGCATTGCTGTCATCAGTGTCTCCCTGGAGAGCTAACAATTCAGGTTCAGTACTATCTGCAAAGAGGACTGAATCCAAGCTATGTGTACTTGCATGAACACTTTGATTTTTCACATCTTTCTTGTCCAACCTAGACCCATCTTCCTGGTCATTAGCACCTACAGGGAAGTCCAATTCAGAATCGAAGCTGACATCAGAAAACTTTGAAAGGGTGGCTCTTGGTGATTGCCTAATACTATCAGGGTCATCATTTAGATTGTCTGCTGCTATTTCTTCACTACCAATGTCATCTTCACTATAGTCAGTGCTACTGTTGTTGTTGTTTCTATTCAGAGGCTCATCCCATGTAGATTGCAGTGGCATGGAGTGCCAATCATTATGGGAGTTGGTACCCATAACATGACTGAGAGGTAACTTAGAATATGTTGCTGGGCTATCGGTGATTGCGGTAGGTCCTTCTGACCGAGCCTTGGTTGAGGGGGCTGGCTTTCTGTCAAATGGCAATCCACTTCTCGGAGAAGGAATCTGTTCAAGAGCTGGTACCATTGGCGGTGACATACTTTCCTTCTGCCCAGGCAGGGACAAGAATTCATCATCTACTGGAGACAGTGTCTGCAAATCTTTAGCTGTATCAAGTTCCTCCTCATGATTTCTCAATGGTTGATTATATTTTGCAGGAAAATCTACTTCATTAACTCCAAAATCAAATTCTCTTGTTCCTGTTTCAGAAAGTGCTAGTGGTGATAATGTCAGTGCAGCTCTGTTTTCGTCTGGATATTTTTCAGTGTCTTCAAGTTGTGGTATCCTTGGACTGCTGAGTTCACTACCTATTACATCAGGACTGTTACCATGTGGTGATGAAAATTCTTCTGCTGCATTGGAAGCACTGGGTGGATTTGAAGATGGTCTCTCTACAGATCCTACATCTGGATTCAGAAGTGCTAGTTCATCTGACCGATTCCTCTTCTGAAGTTTTGCAGCAAGTCCCTTGACCCTGTCCACAGTTTGTTCAGATAATCGTCTCTTGTGCATGAGGACAGCAAAGAGTTCCAATTCCTCAGTGTCCATGTTCTCTGACAGCTCGTCCAAGACCTCGCTAGCTTTTCTCCACGGGCCAGAATCACTATCGTCAGTGGATGATGGACTTGATAGACCACTTGGTGACAGTTCAGTCTGGCATTCTTGGTTGTTTGACTGAGAAGATAAGTTGGCTTGGCTCTCCTGCTCATTGAAAATAGTAATGCTTGGTGTGCTTGTCATTATGTTCAGAGATGAAAAATGCTCTGCTTGAGGGAGATTTAGTTGAACGATCGGGCTCGTTCCTACACTTCTGTTTTCTGACAAATATTGCTCATGTGTTGGCTGTTGTACATTGTTGCCATCTCCATGAACAACAAAATCTGCAACACCAGAGTCTACTGCAGAACCTGGCACATCAGGTTGTGTCAAGACCACTGTTTTTGTAGCTGAGCTTTGGTATGACCTTTCACTATCTTTAAAGCCACCCAGCTCTTTATATGGAGACGTTTGCACACTAGCATTGGTAGCTGGTTCTTCACATGGGAATGTCTGTTCATATGCTCTGTCTATATCATTCTCAGGGTTGTTTGAAATGAGTTTTAAGTCATCATCAGTGGCAGTTGATGCATCCAATACTGATCTCTGCACTGTTAGAATTTCAAATGGAGATGTTTGTGCACAGACAGTGGAAGGGATCTCTTCAACATCTTGTACAGGTTCATTTGAGATATCATTGATACTATCATCAGTGGTGGTCGATGCATTCACTATTGATCTTTGTGCTGCTGGAATTTCTGGAGATGTATTGGTAAACATGTGCTTCATTGGGGCTCTCTCTCTAGCTCCTGCAAATATCTGAGCAAGCTCATCGTCCGTGCTCTTCGAGCTGAGCACAGGAGAGTACGCTGGACTTACTCCATCAACAGCATGAAGGGGAGGGACATGTAGGGACGAGGTAGTCACAGGGGGATCACTTTGTGCTTCCTTGTGAAGATTAGCTATTGGTACTGTCCCTTCTGTTTCAATGGGCAACACAGTTGACTGGTTAATCTTTGAAGAAGGATATTCATGTTTCTGTCCATTCAAATCACTGTCTACAGTTTCCTTCATAGAATTTCTGTTCAGATCCTCAACCTGGGTACTTGTAGGTTCCATTTGTCCAGCTGCAATGATGAGTCTCGGTGAAGGCGTGATTGGTTTAAAAGAATGCATGCTATTAGGAAGCTCTTCGGGAGAAGTAGATCTGTCTTCTATTCTACGAGGAACCAACAAGTCCAAATTATCATCTGAGTGGCCTTCAGCCATATCTGTAGGTTGACACTGAGTTGACTTGTCAAGTGCGGGAGTCACTACCACAACACTATCCTTGGATGACTGTAGAAGTGTTGAATCATTGCTGGAGTCTGTTGTAAATAGGTGCCACTTGACTGGTTCATCATTGGATGGATAAGCTACTTTGACTAGGATAGGTTCTTCATGGACAATAATTTTAAAGTGCATTTGCTGTTCAGCATGAGGTTCTTGTGTTCTGATATCACTATCAGGCTGTCTAAGATCGTCGATCGTGCCACTTAATGCACGGGAGACCTGCTTGGTTCTTACATGTGCAGATTCATTGTTAGCCAAAATACTTTGATCATCTGTATTCATTCCTTGATCTTTCTTAAGGTTGATCTTCATTGTTTGGACTTCTTTCTGAGCAACTGGATCATGAGCATGTCTGTTGCTTTGAGTGTTATCAACCACAGCTGCATTAGGTTCAGGACGATTGGGGTGTACCAATTGGATTCTCTGCTGTGCTGCTTCCACTGTTATAGAGGGCTGTGGATCTACACATTTCTTTTCTTTGTGCTCTGGCCTTAATACATCCTTCCTCTTACTTTCAACGTCAGAACTTTGTTGTGATAGGAGTCCCTCAGATACCATTATTCTGGAAAGCATTGCTGGCACGGACTGTTCAGGAAAGTGGATGGGATGCTTGGTACAAGTCTCTCTTACATGGACTATGGGCAAATCTTGGGTAGTAATTGTTTCATTTCCAACACATCTGGGCTCCTCTGATCTGTTCTGGTCATGATCAGCATTTCCATGATATTGAGTGCTGATATCAATAACTGGTGCCTTAGGGTCTGGCTGATTATGATTTTTACCCAAAGTCCTCTGCTGCAGTTGCGCCTTAGTAGGAGATGGTTCTGAATCTGTATTCATTCTGTCATTTTGCTCAGGCCTACATGCTTTCTCTCTCTTGGTCTCACCATAAGATTTATGTCGAGAAAGGGGTCCTTCTGTTTCTCCTAACTTTGAAAGCATTGCTGGCAGGGAGTTTTCAGGCAGGTGAACAGGATTTCTGGTACAGGTCTCACTAACTTGATATGTTGATATGTCTTGTTCAGCCATAGCTTGGTCTTCATCACATATGGGCTGCTCTACTTTACGTTGATTGTGGACTGGTGATTGACCATTTGGCTGTTCAACTTGAGACTCATATTTCCCCTTCAGAGTGTTTTCAAGATTGCTATCATTTTCCTCCGCCCTCTCTTTTTGAGAAGGTGGAGGAAAATGATAGCTCACTTGGGAGGGCAAATGCACTATGTCAACTGTGATCTTTTCTGATAAATGCCTCTTCAAAGGTTTGCAATTATCACTGTCATTTGTATAGTTGATAGGACTGTCGTGAACTCCTGTGTATTTCAATGGCAGTTCCTTCTCTCTTTCATTAGCATCGTCATGAACTTCAGTTGATGGAATAGACTCCTCATGAATATCACTATCTCTTTCAATTTGGCTCGCATCATCTTCGACAAACAATTCTTTTAATCTCTGGATTGAAGAAACCATGTTCTGTTCCAGCTGAACCTTTGAAGAATGAATAACCTCTGTAACCCTTGGTGTTAGATGTGGAATGCTGTATGGTCTAGAAACTTCCAAACTTAAATCTTGGCTTTTGCCTTCAGCTGGAGATGGGTTGTATTTATCTGCCGGTCTGGATTGTCCAGCATCATCAACGCACACTGTTCCAACGGGAGACATGTCAGGGTGTTTCACTTCAGGAACTTTGAAAGGGGTCATTGCTGATTCTCGAATTTGAACAGGAACCTTGTTGTTAACCATTGATGATGGCAATGGTAATGCAGATTCATCAATGTCATATGGGGTTGCTAGTGCATCAACATCTTTCTTCAGCTCTTGAATAGAATCAATATTATGATTTTGATCCATATCCGCACAGCTTTTCATAGGCTTAGGCTCACCATCGACATCGACTTCAGGAACTTCAGGAACTTCAGGAGTTACTGTGCCGTTCTTGCCCATTTCTGAAGAAGAAGAGCCTGTTTGTTCATTGATGGTAGAATCCTCTTTCAGGGTAAATGTGCTTGACTTAGGTGCATCTATATCCAGCTTACTCAATGTGAGAGCAATGTCTTCCCTTGGATATGCAAGTTGCATTGATCTGGTGATACAGGGCTCAGGCTGCATTCTAGGCAAGTGTGTTGGATATGTCAATGAGGTTTCTAGATCCTGGTCCACTTCTATATTATGCAGGGACATGGCTGAAGTACTGTCTGTCATTGTGTCATCTCCCACACTTCTTAATTCAATATCAGAGGCAGTGGTTGATCGGCTTCTCAGATCTCGAATTGAAGAGTCACCATCAACTGCTACATCTGATCCTGTCCAGGTCTCATTTTCAAACTCTTCATCTTCCATTATAGTTTCGCCTCCTCTGTGACCAACACTGCCTGGACTTCCAGATAATGTATTTGTCAAAGAATCATCACATTGGAAAGTGTCAGGGTCATATCCAACGCCATCGCCGACGATCCTGTCAACAAGCCCCTTGTCTTTGTGCATTCTAAGAGAGTCTGAGCCCTCAGAACTATCTGTGCTTTCAACAGAGAGGCCAAACATTTTCATGAACATGGTCAGTTTGGCACTTGCAATGGCATAGTCCTTCCCGAGGAAAGGCTTCAGGTTTTCCACAGCCTGAGATCCATGTGCATCTGTATACTTAACACGGGACAGAGTAAGGGTGTCATTGTCTGTGTTTTCATCGTCTCCATGGAAATCCACTGCATTTGTGGCTCCTAAATCTGCTGGTATATCATCCAAATGATCCTTTGAACTACTGTCAACAATTTCAGGTTCACTTTTAAGAATGGCTTCAGGAATATGGTCCTCATTAGAACTGACTGCTGGATCATTATAACGAACCTCAGTCATGCCTGACATGTCATCCATTTGATGTCCTGCCTCACTGGTCTTCTCACAATTATCTGCCAGAGCATTCGACATCAGAGGTGATCCACCACCTACAGTCTCTTCACCTTTGGAGTTTCCTTCATTTATGTTCTTATCAATAAGGCCATCATCAGATTCAGTTTCAGACATTTCTGATTTCCTTGCCTTGAGATCTTTTCCTACAATTTTTGGTGAAACATTCTCGAGAGATCTCTCCTTTGGAATGGCTGATGCTGCGCTCTTCCTTTTGAAGTCGAATTTTGGAGCATTCTTTGGATACAGCCTAGAGAAAACATCCTTCCTTTTGCTAGTAGTATTCGCTTCTGGTAACTCTCCTGAAGTTTCTGCCTTATTAGAATCTGACTCAGCCATGTTATCAATACTTTTAACGTCATCAACAGTTGATTCTTGCATTGTCATTGAGTTTATAGAAGTGAGATTCTTATCTGCTCCTTCAGATGTGGGAGGGATGGTTGTAGAAATGACCTCCTTATCATCATGTGCCATCTTGGGCATAGGACTTGCTTCGGGTTGATGGGCAGAAGTTTCTGATTCCTTTGCTTCTAAAACTATATCCTGCTGATAAGCATTGTCAACATTTGTAGGATCATTTTCTTGCTCGATGCTCATGGAGTTTTCTGAAAGAAGCAGATGTTCTTCTTTCAGATGAGGTTTACTGACTGTAGAAATGAGGTGCTCATTGCAAAGACCATTCTCTTCAGAAATGGGATCTTCTTGGGAGATAACTGCAGAGGTTTCTAAATCATTTCTACCCAGAAAGCCATTATCAGGTTCAGTTGGCTTTTCCATATTTTGCGAGGTAAGATCTCTTTCAGATACTGCTTGTTGTTCTGCATTTTGCAACACTTCAGATGGCCGAGTTAGGCTGATTTCCTCATCCAGTGGTACCTTAGTGATAAATGTCATCTTTTCATGATTCAAAGATGTAGGCAACGCTTCCTGAGGAATATCATGATGAAAATCCTCTGGTGATGAAGCTGACATATACTCAATATTTGGTGACATCTCTCTGCTATTTTGAGGTGATTTAGAATGGAGAGTGCTGCAAGTGTCTTCAGATTCTGAGTCTTCTGACATACTATCTTCCTCCTGGATTGTTTCTAGAGTGTGCAGAATATAACTTTGTTCAGGGAGATCACATGGTGAATAATACAGTCCTCTCATCTCTTCTCCATTCTCATCATCTTCCTTGTGGCCCGTAATGTCTAGATGAAAATAAGAGGGGCCTGACTTTGTATCAGTGCTTATGTCTCCAATACAAACTGAACTGTCTGCAGGAGGGGCATCCTCGCCCATTGTAGATGCATCTCCAGTATCTACATAGTCATGCAGATCTCTTGTGATATCAGTAGAGACAGGCATTTTTCTTGCCATTATGGAACTTGGAGAAGCACCCAATTGTGGTGGAACCCTGCATTTATGTTCAGTTGGAGAGCCTCCATGTTGGTCTATCACAGGTGATCCATAGTCCTTTTTGTCCAGATTTTCTGAGCTCTTTGCTAAAGGTGTTCCTTCGGGTGTTCCTGTAGGAGTGCTGCACAAGACGATCTGATCTTTATCCCAAGTCTTCTTCAAAGGAATGATTTCATTCTTGTTGCTGAATGCTGAAGGAGACTCTACTGCAGTCTGGTACAGTGAGGTGTCTATTGCACTCTGGTAGAGGGCCGACTCATCTGGCAATGTGCTGTCCGCAACTGAATTGGTCAGAATGTTTTGTTTCCGTGGGGAATCAGCATTGAAAATAGATTTGTACACATTTGGTGGCAGAGATGCTTGAATGGATGGAACAATTCCCTTCCTCATTGCTTCAGGGATGCCACAGCCAGTTTCTGATTCACCAAATGAGTCGTCCGTACCGTTGTCTGGGCTGCCTTCTATTATTTCCCCATTCACCTCTGAATTCCGAAGTGCAGACATGTCATCACTCATGGCTGCTTCTTCCTCATCCACCTCATCTACATCTTCAAGGAAGTCGGAGAGGGTTTGTTCTTCGTCAAAGCAATATTCTGCTGCACTTGTGGACGAGCAGGAGGATGGACTTTCCATGCTTTCCATTTCTTCATCGGAAAAGGGAACAGGAGATGCACGGGTAATCCTGAAATTATGATTGTTTGAGATCTCCTTACTCTGACCATTCCCATGAAGAACTGGTAATTGATTAAGATGTTGATTGGTAGGAGATCTATTGGGGAGGTCATTCGTGTCTGAAGGCCCATTTACAATTTGCTGACCCTCACTGTCCGTCATAGATTGGATAGTAGGATGATTAATGTCTTGAGGTAGAGATTGTCTTATCGCCTTTTTATTAGTACCTTCCACTGTTGTGTCATCAGCCAATGGCATTACTAGGACACCATCGTCAGAATGCAGAGGCTTGTTGGCTTCTAAAAAGATGTTTTGATTAAATGATTGGTCAGGAAGACTTTTCATCTTTGGAATGTCTGTTGTTGCTGATGAGAGGTCCTCTTTGCCATGTTCTTTCAGCTTATCATAAGGGCCTGCATCAGAGGGCATTCGATCCTGTTTTGGAACCATTTCTTTTGTGTTTTGTATGTTTCCTACTGGCCTCTGCTGGTCTTTGTTATCTGGAAAGTCAGTGCCATTGCTAGCATTAGAGGAAGGAACACCTTCATGTGGCGGGCATTCTTCATCAAGAGGCGATTCTTGTGAAATCTCTATTTCTTCTTCACTGTACTCTGATTGATCATCAGACAACTGATCTGACGAAACCTCATCACTGTCACTTGAATCCTGTTCAATTTTGGTCAAGTTTACAATCATTGGGCGCTGCAACTGGCTCAGCTGGTTGGCCATAACGGTGCAAGAAAAAGTAACTTCATCTTCATCATTTTGTACTACTATCAAAGGTACAGGTGACTGTTCATTACCCTTTACTTCATCCTGATCTTGTTTTCTCAAAAGGGTTGTGCTATTGTTAACTTCAGGATTCTGTGATGCTGTTGACTTGTCGGGCACAACACTTTTGGGGAGAATGGGATCTCCATCTTGTACCTGCTCATCTCTATCCTCTTCTGAAGAGGCATCATCAATGCAAACGGTAGGGATAGACAGAGAATCTACTATTGTGGTTGCTTCTGGATGATCACCTATATCACTTTGTTGACTGTCCTCAGCATCATTTTCAGACATACAAGTGTTTACATCTAATTCATCCGAGTCATTTGGTACTTGCCCAGCAATATCATGAATAAGCTCATCATCATTTTCAACCGGGCATGGTGACGTTGGCATTGTAACTGCACTGTGTGCTGTCTCCTTTTCTGTGGATACTGCATTATCTCTCAGATTTTCCTCAATGCATACTCCTTTAACTTGGGGTTGATCATTAATGTCACCATGAGCATTTCCATTTGCTTCAGTTTCTATCTCATTCTCAGGAGATTCTACAGGACGGATGGGAATTAGACTTTCATCAGAATGTTCCTCACCATTAACATGGAGAGATGTGCAAAGTCCGTCATCACATACAGACGAAGGTTCCAAATCACTTGAAGCAACCTGCTCTGGAGTTGATATTTCCGGATGACATTCAGGAAGAGCTTCAAGATTTGATTTGAACAAACAGGCTTTGAGTTCTGGATGTTCATCTAAGTATTCATCAGACTTGGGTAACTCTTCATCAGTCTTTCTGTCCAGGATATTGTCAGATTTGCCAATGAAACCAATGCCGGGAGCATTCGAGGATTGTTCGTCTGTTTGCTTGTCACATGTGACATCCATCATTTCAGGACTGAATGGCTCAGAAGGTACGTATTCCTCAGGCAAGTCTGACATCGAACTAATTCCATTCATGTGTGGCTCTTCTTGAAGCAACTGATCGCTTATATCCTTGGTGTCAATGAGATGGTCGTTCTCTGTGGTTTGAAGGCCATTTCTTCCTGGGACACCGTCATCCCCATCTTTCTGCAACACTTTAATATCTGATTCTGATGGTCCATCTACTTGAGGCTCGCACTCTACATCTCTCTGCTCCTTTCCTTCAGGAACCTTACCAGGCTCATTTTTCCTGCCCATCTCAAATTTGACTGTCCGACTTTGTACTTCCTTTTCACATGAGACTTCAGGATGTAATGAATCAGAAGCACTAGCAGGTTTAAGAGACACGTCTGTGGCTGATGGAGATTCTAGGAGTGGTTCTTGAAGTAAAGGATCGCTTGCATCACTAGTGCCCATTTGAAAGTCATCCTCTGTCACTTTTAGCCTTTCAGGATCATCAATTCCATCATTATCAGAAGCTTCCATTTCCCCTGTTTGTCCATGTGTTTCATTTTTGCAGGTAACATCAGGAAGCAGTGGATCAGATGAAATTGGTTCTTTATCAAGCTGATCTGTGCTTGACTGAATTTCTTTGGTATGTGGCTCCTGATTTAAATCATCAATTAAATCATTAATTTGAACGTCTTCTTCTCTAGTTTTCAGCAAAGTTTCTCTTGGATTCTCAAGGTTATCATCATTACCTTCTTCCTCAGCATTTACTGTTTCCCTGCTTGGTGTTTCTAAATCATTGTCAGATGATGCACCAGAATAGGAAGATGCGGAAGACAAGTATTTATCAAGGAGGTCTGTTCTTGAAGGACCTCCACTTAAATGTTGCTCTGTATCATCCATGTCAATGTCAGGGTATTGCTCTGCATTGTCTAGCTTTATTTCAGCCATTTCATTATCCCCCTGTTCATCACAAGCTTCAATTTTTGCATCTGCTGGTCTAACTAAGTGATTGTCAGATGTTACATCAGGTTCTGCTGAATCAGAATCTATGTATTCATGAGGTAATTCTGCCACTGAGAGAACTCCACCACTATACAAGTCCCCTGTAGATTCTTGATCATTTGTCTTTGCGATGTCATGTGGGGGGTCTTCCTCTGTATGTTTCTGCTCATATCTCTTAGGAACCACACGAGAATCATCTTCATGTAAAAGTTTAGTCATTTCTTTGTCACATTCATCAGGCAAGTCTGGCTTTGAGTGAATTTCATTAATTTGTGGCCCTTGAGGTAAAGTGGCATTTCTATCATTGATGTCCACATGGGGAGTTTCTTTTTCAGTTTCCACATGCTCTCCTTCAGAAACCTGTTCATCCTTGTATTTCTCACAAGCTTCTGCCTCTTTGTCTGTTGGTCCAACTGTTTCCTGCTCAAATTCTACATCAAGGTTTGATGGTCCAAGAGACACCCCATCTTCATCAGGCAAGTGTGTCTCTGTCAGTCTATCTTGATACTCAACAAGTTCTGCTTTATCAAGGATACTTGCTTGTTCATTCATGTCGTCCTGTTTTTGCATGTCAAGAGGTACTTGCTCATATTCTGCATGCTCCATATCACATGAGAAGTTATCTCCATATGGCTTTGCTTCTACATGGTCACAGACAACTGGGGCATAAGGAAACTGTGCGCTGCCGAGACTATCATCTGACACTGGTCTCTCTTTATCACTAAAAAGTCTGCTACAACTGTCAACTTCAGGATCAGCATTTCCTTCTTCTCCATTTCCAAATGCCTCTGTGTTTTCTACTTCCACCATGGTAGTATGGCAAGGATCATCGGCTTCAAGTTCATCGTTGCTATTCAAACTTTCTAGAGTATCTGAGCTTTGTTTCCTGTCATGGACATCCAGGTTCAATGCAATGTCATCCTCATGATCATCTTCACCTTCATCACTAGAAGCTGTAAGAATATCCTCTGAAGAGACAGGTATGGCCCAGAATTCATCTTCATCTGCAGACGTCATATCAACAACTCTTGGTCCATCATCATATTCTAATTCTACTTCTTGATCATGTTTAAGATCTTCCTCCAGAGAATCAACAAGACTTTCTGAGGAACTGTAGTGATCTTCCTCATTTTTTGAATTGTTTACTCCATCCATTTCCAAACCAAATATTTCTCCTCCAATGCTGTCCTGAATTGGATTTGTTTGTGTTTGCTGGGGCTGCTTTCCAATAGACCTCTTACGAGTGGGGCTCCAGTGCTGTTCACATCCTGAAGCCCCCAAATCTGCACCTTCCAGGTGGGGTCCACTGTCCTGCTCACTGGCGTGCTTCTGAAGTTCAAGCCTCAACTGTTCGCTAGTGAGAGGAACATAGAAAGCATCAGATTTGGGTGTACTCTTTGGTAAGTTCTCTATGGATGGCCAGTTCTTTGGTTTGACAACAGGAGTTCTTGCACATTTTCTCCTAGGACTAGGACTAGGAGAAATTGTGTTTTCCCCATCCTTATCGTTAACACTCCTAGAAAGGGGCCTCTTTACAGTCTTCCGATGGGATGGAGTTTGTTCTGATTTCTTCCTTGGAGATGGACTTCTATCAACTGCTTTCCCAATGATTGGTCTTGACCGAGAAGGAGAGGCAGATGAGCCTTTAGGAGTCTTTGCATTTGAAGTGTTTTCTGGTTTATTCAACCTCTTTTTAATTGGACTGGAGTGGGTTGATTCACTTGGAGATGTACGTTTAGCTCGCTTGGTTTTGGTTTGGCACTTATTATTTTGTTTTTCATTACCAGGATCAGTTTGAGTTCTATCAGGTGGAGCACTTGCTGTTTCTTTTGATTTCACTTTAGCTCTCCTACCCCCCTTTTCAGTTTCTTGTGAGGACTGTGATACTGGAGGTTTTTTTGGCCTTGTTGCTGGTTTTACAGGATTATTTACACATGGACTAGCACTCCTACTTCTAGAATGAAGATTTTGCTTTGTTCTGTCTGGAAGATTGCTTGAAGGCACACTGCTGGTTCTCACATGCTTATGATCCTGAACATGTTCACGTTTTCTGTCCTTTAACTTGATGGGGTCATGCTCTACAGGAGACAGTTCTCTCCTGATCAAGTGTGGGGAGTCTCCGTCTCTCTCTCTATGAGGATCATATTCATCATATCTTGGAGGGCTCTTCTTCCTGAGAAAGTTAAATTTTGTTTCTTGCTGGGGATACAGGCGAGAAAAAACATTTCCTGAAGATTGCCTGGACTGCCTCGAGGAGGTACTTGCAGGAGAAGATGATCTTGATGACTTGGTCGGTGATTCAGACCTTAGAGATTTGGTTGGAGATGCAGACCTTGAGGATTTTGTTGGTGAATCTGATCTTAATGACTTGGTGGGTGAGCTGGACCTTGAGGATTTACTTGGCGAGCTTGACCTTGAACTTTTGGTAGGAGATGGAGACCTTGAAGGTGATGCAGATCGACCATCACTTTTCCTCTTTATTTGTTCCTCCCTTGATTTCGTTTTTGAAGGCCCTAATTCAACCTTTCTAGTAGGTCTAGCATCAGTTTTTCTGGAATTTTTCTTAGAACTGTTTGTTTGGTCCTTCTTTTGATCCATAGTCTTATCTTTGTTTTCCTGCTTTTGGATGCGCTTAGTCTCTTTCTTCGGAGAAGGAACGTTATTGTGATGCATTGTTTCAGGGTCACTGTTCCCTACAGGACTGACTCGTCCTGATGCTGGCAATTCTGTGCTCACATTTTCTGTAGAGCTATCCACTGTGTTCTCAACGTCACGATCTCCAAGCTCTTTTTCAGGTGACTGCTCTGAACCGAACTCTCCCTCGAGCAAACGTGGATCAGTTTCAAAATCCTGAAGTTTTTGCTCCTCGTGTTTCAGAATCAATTGAGCAGTTCTTTCTTGCACCTCAAGGGTTGCCTGTCGCCGTTCCAGGGCAGCTAGTGCCTTCCGCTGTGACTGCTTCTGTAGGAGCTCCATCAGGGCCACACGCTTTTTAGCAACGTCCAACCCTGAGAGGTCTCTTGTTTCACAGCAGACATCAGCAACAACACTGGGAATCATGCACAGGTCTGAATGGTAACTTGGAACCTCTTTCAGCTGGGTAAGTTCTCCTTCCAGTTTGTGTTTACCTGGGGAAAGAAAGGAAGATAAACAGGATTAAGAGAGATAGATTTCAACTAGATTTCAATTGTACAAGCAAGGACCACATAATGATATTGTCATTATCAAAGCAGTTATGTAATCTACGGCACACAGTCCAAGGACACATTCAATTGATTATAGTTGTGAAGTGCCTCCTCTGGATTATTCTTTTCAAAAAAATGTTGTGTTGATTCACACATAGTTAATATTGGATTGGCAGGTATATATCAACTGTTTTCAGAAGCAAAGGCTTATACCTAGTTTGAGTAACCTTTAATTCTATGCCTCCTATCCAGGGTGTCACTCTGATATTCACTAGATTTGTTAAGCGCAATTTGTGAATACATTTAATACTTTACTGTCCACATTACTTTTTTTCAATAAAGTTTGTACTGTACATGTATGGTACAGAAAATCTAGGACTTGCCAAAGTACTTTGTACATGCTACTGGGTTAGGGGATCAGCATCTCTGTCAGACTTTTATCTCATGAAATACAATAATTAGTATTGATATCGATTTATTAACTGACGACAAATGTACAAAATATGTCCTTACAATATTATTCAATATGTAAAGAAATGTTCCAGAATTGAAACATTGAAGCTGGCAAATAAACTGGACCAGAAAATAGTATGTGTCGTGGTCGAGCCTGGACGCTCTGCAATTATCATTCTAAGGATATCCTTACCAATCTCTTTCTGGCTGTTGATCTTCCCCTTCATCAAGGTCAGCTCCTCCTGAGCTATAGCCATGGCTCCCTGATGCTCCATCTTCAGCCTCTCAATGAGCTCCTTCTGCTCCCTGATACGGTCCTGGTGTTCACAGAGACTTCGCTTCATCATCGACTCCTGCTCCTTGCTTGCTGCCTCCGCCTTTGCCCTTCTGGCCTCTAACTCGGCCAGCTGTTTCCTGCAAATTTAAATTACACATTTATTTGAAATACCTTAATCATAATTAAGGAGATGAGAGGGGTTGGGGATTTGCAATTAGTTGTAACATTCACTAACATTCCCAGTGGCTTTTGCAGCATTAAGATGAAAGCTTTAAAAACTCCTGGACTCCTTTGTTACAATTTTAACACGTATTAAAACAAATATAGTTATTTTCTGTTGCTAATCCTGATATCTATCACCTGCTGGTACCTTTGAAACAACATCTCTGAACATTTCAAGGACACAAGTAAACCATCTTCCCCCTTCCCCCAAGAATATGACAAGCTCACATTGTACATGTTAAACATTTTCTGATTTTTTAATCTTTAAATAGTCCGTTAGGAACCAGAAGGGTGGTAACTCACAGTTAACGCCTGTCTGGCAACGACAGATGAAATATTCTTTGATGTCTTAGTAAATTGAAAGAAATTGAATAAAGACCGTGTTGAAATAAAGCTGCATATCAGCATAACAGTTTACAATCTTGAGAATGTGGTAATGGATAATAAATACCTAGTATCTTCTAGTTTCTCAGCCTCCAACCTGTGCACCCTCTCTAGTTCCAATCTGCAAGAAGAAAAGTATTTCAATGTCCTTTACTAAATCATACCTTGTACACACTAAAATGCATATCTATTCATTTCCCTCCTGAAATTTGTTGATGTTAACTATAACATATAGCATGGTGAAATCTGTTGAGCAATGGTGACAAGAAATGCAATGCTAGTAAGATACAGTATAGAGCAATACATCAACATTTCTTATAACCTCAATAGTACATGTAGTTACATCATGAGGTAAGTCATAAAACCTTCAGCAAATATTACCTCAGGGGTTTATGTTGGAGATAAATCACACAAAAAATAGCAAAACTATACACAGGCTCATGGACGAACTAGGACCCAAAATTGTGTTGGGTGGGGGGATCGCAATGCAACTGGTCTACTTAACCTCTAAGATACATATCAACCGGCCCTAACACCAAAAATCAACAGACTCTCAAGCCAAAACAAAACAAGACAAAACGGCCAGTGAGGGAAACTCCCCAAACTCCCCTTGGCTGATCCACCCCTGCTTAGGCTCTCAAAAGAGTATCCATAGAAGCCATAAGGACCATGAGTAATGACAACTTACCCTGGATTAAACATCATGATAGGTGAGATATCTGAGGAGAGATCGCTGAAGGATGAACGCATGGGGGTCTTCTTGAGGTTGGTCTCAGGTTCGGCGCTCCATGATCCATCTAAGCTCATCGACAGGCTGATCCGTTTCCCAAACTCGGCAGACAGTGCCTGCATAAGCAAGAAAATATATTCAATAACATGGTGATCGCTCATAATGAAACAAATAAAGAACATTACTTGAAGGGCAATGATGATATCCTATTGTATTTCTTTAAAGTCATGCTTGAATTATGCATTTGTGAATTTCAAACAGTTAAACTATACCTTATTTAAAATTGATTGATTGATTTCTTGAAACCTTCGCAATCAGGTTAGCGACAGGGCTATCTCTAAGTTGGACTTAACAATTATAGAAAGCCGTTTAATAGCATCTCTGAAAATAATTTGTAAAAGTTATTTTAAAAGGCATATAATGTTGATTCGAATCATTCATATTTTCTTTTATCAAGGAGATTTCATGTTCTTGATGTGGAATTTATAAAAAGTCTAAAATATTACAATTTTCGCTTTTGAATGTATTTTATTCTAAGGCTACAAATGGCGCTACATAGTTTTTAAGTCCAACTTAGGATCTTTGTGAAACACCCCCTAGTCTATAACACTTGACAGAGAATATCCTTAAAATATTCTCTATTTGTACAGATAAAATGGATCAACAAAGTTGGAGGATAAAAATAAGACACAGGGAAACTTGAAGAACATTTTGAAGCATCAAACATCAACAAATATTAGTATACCAACATGAGATCCCTGAAAAATTCCTCCAATAAATTGTGAAGAGAAAAAATGGTCAGCTAAAAATGAAAGTAGGAAATATGAACATGAGAAAACAGAGACCTGCAACAACAACAAAAAATCCATATGAAAACCCCAACCCCTATACCATCAGAGAAATACATGTACAAGGCATCAAAAAAATACTGTTTAGTACATGTATGCCTCCCAAGAGAGATGAAATTGGAGCACAGACAAAAGAAAATCAATCAGAGAAATAAATGATTGCAGACAGAATGAATTGCTTGATGAAATTGGCAGATGGCACAAAGAATATGGTTATGAGGTACCAGAGCAGATGAAAAACTCTTATCACATTTGATTTATTTCTCTCATATTGCTGGTGGCAATTGAGGATCAGGGTTGCTGATAGCTGAAAGCAATGATGTACATATAATTCCTTGACGAAGCAATGGAGTTCCAAAAATAGCAGGATTCAAAATAAAGATATTCCCAGGCTTCCAAGCACTAGGTTCTATAATAATTTTCTTCTCTAATTATCATAATTCTTTCCCTTCCTTTATTCATTTTATGAAATAAACTGTTAAACATCATGAATAATAACGTATTGAGACATAACTGTCATTTTCTTAAAAAATTGTACATTTACATCAAATGATGCATTGATTTTCAATCCTTTCCCATGTATTGCACTAAACTGTACATTCTAATTGATTCTTCATAATATTTTATAGTAATTCTATTATCTTTTTTGTATCATAATTCAAGATACTATATCATCAACTTAGGCTTTAATAAACAATATAATATATGTTTTACTATATAGTCTACAACTACTGTACTTGTAGGTGAGACAGATTTATGGATATGAGCTCTTATTTACAAATTTGTTGGAAGAATCTGCTGTAAGTTTGGGAAAATATATTTCAGCATTCAGAAAATTAGAAGCAGACCATTTGTGTCTTGTAACACAATTAAACAAATGAACAAAGCTGATTACTAATAATTTCAGTATTATGAATAAAGCATGATAAGAAAATATGAACAAACATAGATGCTGATTACTAGCTATAATATATTTGTGAAAATACAGTACAGTTATATTATACATAAAAACAGTCAGCAGATACTGCAACAAAAATATAAGTGTTAAAAAAAGTCAATGAATTTATCTGAGATCATGATTATTATCTAATGTGGTTTAACAAAGTAAAAATGAAAATATGAATGATGGATTAAAAATGGAATCATAATGGACAAGATGAAGAGCGAATAAACATGGCATGAAGAATCTGCGACATGAAAATTTACAATTAAACATATATTTAGAGGCTAAATCGACCAAGAGAAATTCACACAAGGACATAGTTCAGTGGCTATACACACTTAGCTACCTCTGATGCTGTCAAACCATTAACGTTTAATAAATCGTAACATATTTAAGTCTACATTAATTACTGTACATGTATATCAGTAGGCATACTAGCGCTGGCTTTGCATCCAAAACCAAAAGAATGAGATCAATTTCTGCCCTTACCTCTCTTAAAAGCCTTTCATCTATTCAAGAATCATATTTTGAAGGTCGCTCATGCATAGTATACCAACAAAAAAACCTCAAGGGTTACCATGGAAACTAATATCTGCCTTTAGAAGCAAACCAACCTATACGATCTCACGCTAACGACAAGTCGAGTAACCCCAACAAAGTGTGTGAGAATGAACCGTGCAGAATATTTAACTGTCTATTATTGTCGATACTACCTTCCAATCAATGCAATTATGTTGCATGACCTATCGTACAATGTGATTGGTTGTAGATACCTCCTGCTGGCATTCATCCATTTGTTAGCAATTCAATGCCGGGAAAAATTGAATGAACCTGATCTACCGATACAATCTATGCTGGATTTCATTTTTGCTCTATATCCTTGTTTCAGGGAATAAACACTAAGTATCATGGTGTCAGGTGAAGCATTCAGTATTTTGTCATCCTCAGTTGCAAACAAAGCACTTATCCATCCATATACAGTTTGATTTATAAATGTAAGAAATTAATAAACTGAAAGAAATAATAAGCCAAAGGTGTATTATATATATAAACAGAGTGTTTTGAGTGTCAGTTTAACACCTGAACACATTTAAACGCATTTTTCGGGACAACTATTATGTTAAAAATCAGACTTAAAGGTAAAGACCAGTATTGGTAACGCCCCAATTTCAAAAAATGAAATGAAAGCTCTCATTACCAGTCATGTGAAAGAATATGTTTTGACTAATACATGATGATAAAAAATTTGCCGGGAAACCGCCTACTAATTCATATATTTGGTAAATTTATTTCTCTCATGGTCGTGTGAGAGAGATAGGGTAGTCCCATATACATCTTTCTGTGTATAGTGCTTGTAACTTTACGAAGAATGGGCCAAATTTCTTATCATTTTGATGATTCCAGAACCTTGCAGATGCTAGATGCTAGATGATCAACCTTTTCTGATCGATTCCACAACGTTTCTTTCACAATGCAATCGCATGACCATTACTGGTCTTTACCTTTAAGACGGAGAGAAAAGATTTTAAGATATGTTGTAACAAAAGGGTTATTGTGAAAATTAGAGATCAGTGCGATAGAGATGCTAATTAATTAAGCATTTAAGCATTTATGACGATTCTAATAAAGCAATGAGTTTCTTTTTCACAAAAGATGACAATGTAAACATATCATTTTTTTTACATTGGGAAATAATGTAAAGAGTATCACAAGAAATCACTGACAAAAATTACAATGAATTTGGCATCATTTTTCTGCTCTGAAATAATTTCCTAGTCTGTGTGATCGCTGCTAAGAGCTAAAAGGCTATTAACACGTTGACTACTGAATTCTCCAATTCCCATAGGCTTTATACATGGAACGCCTGGTTCCCATAGGCAATTAATGGGTTCACACTGTGATGAGAAATTACACGAGTTAACTGACATCCTCTTTATCTCTTGAGAAGGTGTTTTATAAATGCAGTACAGTTATTTACATCATTCAGGCACTTAAAAGAGACAATGTATAATCAACACACGAACACATATTGAAAAGAAACAAGAATATTCATTCAAATTACATACTGAACAATACCATAGCGAGATCAATGAATTATCTTGAAATGTATCACGGAGATGATGTTATTTCTCCATATCGAGAGACAACACAGAGATCGAGAGCAGGAGAGCTTTTAAAGAATGGTTGGCAAATATAGATGAATGATATAATAGAGTAAATTTATCAAAGACGCTCACTGAGATCAAACAAAATACACACACACATTTTCAATTGTATCGACAAGAAATAAGGTTTAACATTAACATTACATCATGAAAATACAGTACCATGAAACAAATTCTCTTGAAAGAATTTTTTTAATGACAAACACGACACTCGTTCTCCATATCAGAGACAACAGAGAGATTGAGAACAGAAGAGCTTTTAAAGGAATGTTAGTTTATCATAGATGCTCACTGAGATCAAACAAAATACACACATATTCCAAGTACATCACAAAAAGAAAGGGTTTATCAATAAAATAATACAATGAAATTATTCTCTTGAAAAAAAATTTATGACCAACACGACACTGCATGTTCTCCGTATGGGAGACAACACAGAGATTGAGAGCAGAAGAGCTTTTAAAGGAATGTTAATGGTTGAACAAGTATAGATGAATGATATTACGATAGAGTAAATTTATCAAAGACGCCCACTGTGATAAAATAAACTACATACATGTTATTCCAATTAGTACATCAAGAAGAGAATGAGTTTATCAATAAAATCATACAATGAAAAAATTCTCTTGAAAGAATTTTTTTATGACAAACACGACACTCGTTCTTCATATCGGAGACAACACAGAGATTGAGTGCAGAAGAGCTTTTAAAGGAATGTTAATGGTTGGCAAACACACAAATGGATGATCATATATAATGATGAGTTCATTTTTTACTTACATCCCCTGTGTTAGGTACGTGAAGTGTGATGCTTTTCTGGGTGTGTGAAAGTGCGAATGGAAGCACAAAAAACGATGAGCAAACAGGCAAATGCTACACTGGTTTACATGTAATAAGTATGTGCTAGCTGCGTCTCCGTTTCTTTCTCTTTGCTATCCCATTGAGTTTGAGTAACCTTTACCTAGCCTTCCCTACAGCCTGAAAAATGTGCTGCATGAACAAAAAGCTGAAACAATCAAGCACTTTTAGGACATTTTCCTCCGCTTTAAATCCCCATAAGGCATAACCTAATTTAAAATGGCACCATGGACAATTTTGTGTTATTAATGAATTGATAACTGTAATGAGTTCCCATATAATTTGGAAAATATTAGGTGTTAGAATAAACCTTTTGGGCTAAAATGAGGCTAGTTTACGATACAGACTCGGGTTGTTGCAGTGGCTAAGGTGATATGATGGCATTGGTGCGGCGCAAAGCCAATGTTACTGAGTAAATATGATGAGCAAATAATCAATTGAACAAACATGATGTACCCCTCTCTCTCTCTCTCCCTCTCTCATTCTTTCTCAAACGTTAATTTCTGTTCTGTGTGCATAGTAGCAAGCTGATACTTTGGATACAATAATTCTGTATCCTACACATATACTTGCTTACGGTAGTTATAATTACAGAGATGATCGGTAATACAAAATCAAAGAATAGCAATGAATACAGACATACTAAAGCTTCATTCGGGCAAAAAGCTACAGAATGTCTTAATTCACTGAATTCACTGCCATTCTTAGGTATAATTGCATGAAATATATATACAAATGAAACAAATACACCTTTGTACTCTGAATATTATAAATATTAGGGTATTGCTGAAAAAAGGGTTCACATTTCTTCAATGCTTTGTGTTTGAATTTTGATATGACATTGAATAAAATAATTGTGACCCTGAAGATATACACCAATAACTAAAGATGCAGAAAATGCACAAGTGAACATGGTACTCATGTATTGTACTCATGGTATATAAGTACATGTAAGTTAGACTTAAATATATAATCAGTCAATAATTATTTAACCGTGAATACAATAAAAAATGGCATCTTTTTGAGTAAAAAATTGCATTAACTTAACAAAATATTATCATCATACTAAAACAGAACACAATATAATTTGAAATGCACAAAGCTCATGATATTGTACAGAGAGGGAAGGGGAAGGAAAAATCAGACAGCAAAAGAGAGAGGGAGGGATGGAGAGATGAAGGAAGAGGAGAAAGGCATATGCAGAAAAATTGAAGGAGAGATGGAGAATAAGAGAAAAAGAGACAGCGGAAGAGGGAGTAGAAAGAGAAAGAAAGAGGGGAGGAAGAGAATATAAGAGAAACTATGGAGTATGGAGGAAGATAGAGAAAAGGGCAAGACAGGGGAGATGAAGTAAGAGGTGGGGAGGAGAGAAAAGGAAGAACAATTGAGAGAGAGGGTAAGAGAATAGAACAATAAGACAGTTGAAAGAAGGAAAAAAAAAAGATATAACAAACACATGAGGATGAAAGAATGAAGCATATACAATAGCAGTGAACGACATCACAAATAACATACAATGTGGCAATTTGATGTGCAATTAAAAAAAACAATTTAATAACGAGCAACGGACCATACACAAAACCAAAAGGTAAAGGAACTCATGCACTTACTCTCCGCAATCCACGACCAGGTATATTGGACTAATGTTCGGGTTGGTAGGGAGGGAAAAGGAATGAGAAGGCACACAAGCAAATGCCGGTTAGTTGCAGGTTAACAAAATACATGCAGGTCTCCAGTGCACTCACAGGCTACATCACCTGAAGTGACATCACAATAAGCTCATTTCCATGATACCTCACAGCCGTAAAAGATGTGCACGTTTTTTGTTCTAACTTCATTTGACTGATGTGTCTTATTAGCTTCACACTATCTACAGCCCCTGGAAAGCAATCCTTCCACTGGAATACGTTAGAAACGCAATTAAATCACGTATCAAACATCTCTTTCAGTGTCAAAACCACACTATTCTTCCACAGAATTAATTTAATTGATGCCATTTATTAAACCCATTTTACGGCCCCTGGAAAGCAATTACATGGGAGGTGATATGGAAGCAGAACCTCTCAATTTGATGAGGAGTCCATTCTTCTGTCTACAACTAATTGCATCTCAAAGGAATTAAATTAGAACAATCTACTTAAGAGTGTGCTTCCACTTGCACCTATAATGTTGTTGCCAAGGAAACAGTGAAGGGCTTCTCAAAGTGGATACCACTAAAAGGTTCTTTCAGAAAATAAGTTCATTATTATTGATTTTGTTCTCTCTAACGGACAGTGATGGATATATTGCCAGGGTACCAACACAAATTGATGATTTCTACAACCCATTTGTATATAATATTTTACCCATATCGCTACCACTGCTGAAATGTATTTTCACTTGCACCATCTTTCAATGAAAGTGAACATAGAGCAATTTCCAGTTTCTGTATCTTAGCATCATGATGAGGGCGCCAGCAGTTGATGCATTGTGGGATATGGCTGTCGACACATGGGGACATTGTGAGCAGCAGATGGCAGTATATGTAAATCTGAAGTAGTGTCAATAGAATACCCTGTCTTTAAGAAATAAAGCAAGACCCCTGTATTCATTTTTATCATATAAGCCTACTTGAAATTACACTTTGGATAAACATCAGTGTCAAGCCCTGGGCTTTTAAAACCAACAATTTATGGATCCCTCATCCCACTTTATAGTACCACACATCATATTCATCATCTGCTTGTATTTTGACAAATCTACACAATATTCCCTGCAAATTATGCTCAGACACCTGGAGTAATATTGCTAAATAGATATCAATTTAGTGGGAAAATAAATAATCGGTAAGTAAATGTGTCAAGAAAGCAATTTGCAGTACATCATTTTAGGATAAGAATCCCCAAAGTTTTGTTTAAAACATGAAATTCAAAACTTTAATTTATGCAATGATCGATACTGCTCTGTTTGTCCCTCTGACTGTGAGTGTAAATATCACAGCCCAGCCCCCTGAAACCATAATTCAGTAATCAGTCAGCCCATATGTACAAACACACCCACAACCTCGGTCAACTTCAACTCCATGCAAATATTGACTTAGGGGTTGCCATGCCAACCACCATGTGGAGGTAAACAATGCACCCTAATATTTTTCACCCTTCTCTCTCTCTCTCCCTCTTTCTATTCTACAACGGTCTGGGTTGAGGAAATTAAGGGGAACAACCAATTCTTCATACTGTCAGGCATATATATCCATGCATGCATGCATGCACAAACTTAATAAAAGTGAATATTTCTGGACCAAAAGACATTATCCTAACTGGATGCCCGCATCGAGCAGTGAACTTAATACATCAGAGGAAATGATTTCATTGAATCACTCATGGGTGTCGATCCGTGCAATGGATATTAAATCATTTAATCTGTCGCGTGGCACTCAGTAGGTGGGGCTAGCTTAGTTTTTTAGACCACACGCATATATTTGTAATTGTTAAGTTTTTTGTCCTTGCAGTGTACTATCCCCCAGGTTGAACATATCCACTTCTCTGCATTAAAAAATGATTGTTAACTAACATTTCAATTACACAACGTAATGTAATACCATCTTATTTAGAATGCATTATCATCATACCCATGTGGATATATTCGTGTGCTGAATACGTCATGAAAAACATCAAACACTAGATTATCATCATAAAAACATCTTGGAATTTAAAATTTCACTCCCTCTTTGAATGCAATTAATGTTTTAATTAAACCATACACACATGCAGACAAATATTAATTTACATAAAAGCAATTACAGCTTTGTCTGTGTTATATACCTCTCGTAAGCAGCACCATGAAGTTACAAGTCACTTATTTTTAAAAGCATTTTCTGTTATTATTCAGTATTATTCTTCATTTACCTACTTCTGATTTCTCCAATTCAAACAATTTAATGATATCAATATCTGTTTTTTTTGGTTAACTTTCAAAGTTGATATTAAATTTAAAAAAGTAATACATTGAGACAAATAAAAATGGTGATTCTCTGTCCAAAATTATTGAATGGGAAGAAAGGCCTAAACACTTTTTAAAAAGTCTATAATGCTTGTAGTGCATATGACTCTTTCCTAAACATTGCAATACCTTTTAAAAGTTAATCCCCACTTTAAAATGATCTTCTTAACAGCATTATAAGTTTATGATCTGACTGTCAGTATTATGTGCAAAGCAAAGCCCTTTTTATGAAGCAATTAAAGTTGACTCCACAAAATATTGCATAAAAATGACTCTTGCAAAAACAGACGAAACATATATTTAAAAGCTACATGTACATGTCTGCCACTCTTCATACTTTTATACATACTGAATGTTATGACTTTACACTACATGTATTATGTGGTGAGGCAAATACAATAACATCCCTTTATAATACAAGCATTATACCTTTAGAATCTGATCAATATTAATGTCCAAACCATTAAATACTGTGAAGTTGACTCTACAAAAAATATCACATACAATGACTCTTGCACACACTAAGCATTTTGATTGACAGCTACTTGTCAATAGAGGGCTCACTTCATACTATTCTCAACTAAATATAATATTGCTTATGATGATTGACTCTTCCACACATTCAAAACATTATTCAAAGCCTTTATAAGTATACGTACCACACTTCATACTTCTGATGAGCACAATGATTGTTGAACATGCAGTTAACAACTTAATTGCTCATACCCTACTGTGTTTTGTAATTTTTTTAAGTACCAGGTTTGGGGAAAATGTATTTGACTCGTCTTATGTTTCTTGAGAATGTGGCATGATCAAAGCCCACATCTAGCAGTATTAAACAAAGGCCCTTATTCAAACAGTCCATCTTTCATTCAAAACACAAATACATCAAATTTACAAGGGGGTATGAGTAATTATGTTGTTAACTGTTCGTGTATGGATTATGTCCTGGAAAAAAACTCTCCATAGTGAATTTAATAGAAAAAAAATCTTTGTAACTTACCGCTCTTCTTTCCCTGAGTTTGACAGCTTCGGCAGGATGGTTGAAACGGAACATGTTGGTACTCCCGAGTAAGATTACAGCACCTGGTCAAAAATAAAATATAGTCTTTGGAAATTGCAGGCAAATCTTACTTTAACTAGGTTTGTTAAGATGTTAATGTTAACACGGAGTTAACACCCTTCTGGCTCAAAACAGGCAATATATAATCCGCAAAATGGTTGAAGCAGATTGGAAAGATTACAGCACCTTCACATATAAAATATAGATAGGGATTATAACTATTCTATGATATCATAAGCTGCGAAGTTGTAAAACACTGAGCTCGCAAACATCTGTAAGACAGCTGTATTATTTTGTAGACATGTTTACAACACCCACGATTCCAAATTCATTATTCAGTGTCAAATTCAGTATCAGATACTGTTCTACATAATATAACAATGTGTTTCCTTGATTGGTAACAAATAAATTGTTATGAAAAGACTTTTCTGTTTGACAATAAGGTTCAATTGATGTTTTTGTTTTTTAATCACAGTACATTTAGTTTACACTGCAATGAATCTAATTATACCTCAAAAAAGATTATTATTTCATCTCCTTCACCTCAAATAATTAGAGGAGGGTCAAGGTGAAAGCATCAAACATAAACTTCTATTTTTTTTTCTTCTAAGTCACAAGAGTGACAATATCAAACTGACTACAATTTTCAGAATACCAAATCATCTTTCAAAACCTGCTTTACCCCAATATTTCCAGCAACAATAATTGTTTTGTACCTTGTGTGATCTCTACCGGCCGATGGACATTGATCCCGTTGACAGCACACTTGGAGTTCCTGAGGGGTGTGAGTATAACATGGCCGTTTGCATTGATGATGACTGCATGCTCGTCCTCTACATCAGGGCCATATAGTACTGTATACAAAGAGAAAAGGATGAGAGTGATTTAGAAATAGTTGCATATTCCGGGCACAACACCCTGTAATGGCTGTATGTATATGTATGTGCACTATTTCCTACCCAGTAGCATTAGATAGCCAAATGTTTGTGTACCGCTAATTATTTGACCAAATAAATTTTGTTTTTCATATGGGTATCACAGTTAGATCATTATAGAAACAGAGTTCAAGTTTTATTTCAAAGATTATCATAACAGGTGCATACACATGTACAAGTAGCAAATGAAAACTAAGGGTAATACTCTATTCAATTACTACAAATAAAGGAAACATAAAACATGCATTAAATCAAATGTCCCACAACTTCTTAAAGAGGAGAACCCGTATCTATCTGAAATAAACAGTCACAATGGTGCATAACCTTAAACAAATACAAATTAATGTACATCCAAACCCAATAACAACAAATATGTACACCTGTAGACCAAGATAATTTAAATAAGTAAGACAAAAAATGGAAAGAGAAATGACTTATAATAGCAGAGATATGTTGATCATGCCACATGTTACATATATAAAATGAGTTTAAAATGGACTGTTACACCTACCAATATCCTGATGAATGTCTGAATTTGCTCTGCCTATTTTGGTCCTTCCCTCCTGTAATTATAACATCAAGAGAAGTTGGGTATCAATTAGGGGGGAAAACATGAAAAATCCATCATGAATTAATGATTAACCACGTACAGAGGGACTAATATATAAATACAATCAGTTTCTACACCACTCATCATTGATAATTCCTTCAAATTTCAACACCTTTAATTTTGAGATGACAATGATAATGCTGGTAAGAATATGATTGTAATCTATGTTAAAAGACTGAGAAAGCTCAGACTGTTCCAAAATAATCCCAAATTGCTAATATACAGTGCGTCCCAGAAAAAACGAAACCGAGAATTATCGATGTTTTATCATAACTTAGTCACATTTATAATCAATAAATGACACATATTTGGAAAGCTTAGATCCTCCTCTTTTATTTGATGTAACTCTTAGTGATGCATATTTCCAACATGAGTGATTAAAATGAAGTTGAAGAGAGGAAACCAAAAAGTAATTTGGCGGGCGGTAGCTGAATTTCAAAGAGAAAATCACATTTTTAGAAAGCTGAGTTTCTGCCCTTTCATATGATAGCTCAGTCAGGAAATATGAGCGAGGAATAACAAAGTTCTGTTTGTTTAAAGTAGTGCTTGCATTTCCATAATTTTATCAAACGAATGCGTTTTCGCTGGCTGCCTGCTGTAGCAACAAACAGAATCGACAAAAGACTTAACTCCGTTTCGTTGACAATCAGCCATGCATGAAGTCTTTCGTCTACGGTTGATTGTCAACAAAACAGAGTTAGGTCTTTTGTTAATTTTGTTTGTTGCTACGGCAGGTAGCCAGTGAAAACAATAGAGGGTGATTCCGTTAATTCTAAAGAGGATCATTGTCCAGATCAAGGGGAAGCTGATAATTCTTCCTACATCAATCTTACCGACATAAATTCTGTTTTACATTACCAACACTATCGGGTGATTAAGCCAACATTCTAAAGCCCACCATTTAACATAACTCCAAAGTCTACCATCATTTACCTTGAGATGATAAAGGATGATGCCGGTACTAAGAAGATCATCGTCCATACCGATAAGATGAGGTAGCTCAGATTCTACTATCACTCCAACGCTCTCCTTACGAATTCCAACGTTGCACTCCTAGTTATCAGAATGACAATACGAAACACAGTATGAAGATTACTTGGAAGACGTAACAAATCTGTAAGAGTGCTCTAATTTTGATTAATAAATTACAAGAAAATCAAAATTCTCAAGAGATATGAAGTTGGTTTCCTCTAAAGTATAACAGTAGGTACATGCAGGCCTGCATACAACATGAATAATCAATTATTCAGACCACATTGCTGCAATTTGTAGTCTCCTGATTTCTTTTGTAATGCACGTCAAATTTTTACCTTTCACATTGGATGTAAAACAAACTAGCTTTCAAAGAAGTGTGAAGGTATATGTATCTCCAAGGTGTATTTCCTCATCTTTTATGATACTTGCAATCACTACACATACTTTCACTGAAATCAAGGCTGTGAGAGATAAGGCCTGGGGAGTGTTTCACAAAGATCCTAAGTAGAACTTAACACTAAGTTGGACTTAAAAATTATGGACAGCCATTGGAGCCTTAAAATGAAATATATTCAAAAGCAGAAATTCAAGTATTTTAGACTTTTTTATAAATTCCACATCAAGAACATAGAATCTCCCATGATAATAGAAAATATGAATGATTTGAATCAACATTTTATGTCTTTTAAAGTAACTTTTACAAAATGTTTTCAAGGATGCTAATGGCTTTCCATATTTTTTAAGTCCAACTTAGAGTTAAGTTCTACTTAGGATCTTTGTGAAACACCCCCCTGCTCTGTAAAACCAATATTGTTGTGAATGGTATAAAATATTGACACATATGCTGTACCTGCATGATGCGGGCTGCATTGCTCCACTTCTCCACCCAGGCCTCTGTCAGTTGATCAACTTTTTGCTCGTTCTCTTGCAGCATGCGGCAGATGTTTTGGTCTTGAATCAGTGAAGCTTGTGAACTTGCCTGTATGATATAAAAATAACATTAAAAAAATCAAATTAGACAAAAAAAAATCACTATTGGTCATTGAACACGAAAGTGCAAGGACATTTTCTTAAAGGGGATCAAATCATCAAACAGTAAAAACATTTTGCTCTTTATTCTTACAGTTCTGTGCTGTTATGCTACATTCAATTACAAGCTTTGAAATGTTTCTTTTTTAAAGAGATACTTCAAATGTAAAACACGCTAAATAAAAGTAAATGGGAAGGTGGTAAACTAGTCAATGTACCCAGACACATTATACACACAGCCCTGAAGAATTAAACAACATATTACATAAGTTTTCCAAAATAGCTAATGTTACCAGTTTTAGTACACAATGTTTGGATTTCTTTCCTGCGTTACTGTAATTTAGTTATTGGTTCTTATGCTTTAATGCAAATAGGCCAAGAGTTAATTAAGAATAAAGTTCTAAAGAAAGTATGCAGTTTATATTATGCTACGATTTATAATTTCCATTAGATGGGAATATACATATCTCTTAAAATACAAAAGTCACAAAGCGCTCCTAAATACACCTCAACAAACTACATGATACACATGTATCTAAATTTAACAGGATACACATGCTAATGAGACAGAAGTATTGCATAATATAATGTCATCATAAGAAAAATAATGTCAATGTAAATGTGTGACTTATTATGGCATCTACATGTGCACATACATTTAAATGGCAAAACATATGACACCATAATTATAAATTTGTAGTTGTCTTATCATCTAGCCATGTTTTCCTCTCACCCCCCCCCCCCCCTCCCCCTCTATGTCTCTATCTTTTCAATCATGTTAACTCCTTACATCATACATGTATAATGAAATGTGCAAATGCAATATATGACACTCTCTTGACCCCCAATCTGTAATACAGTATCATGCTTATCAATGATTGGTTGCTTATCAATTACAGTCATCACATACTTGAGGGATTAAAGATTAAAAACACAATCATATCAGCTGTCTATTGATAGCAAGAGACTATATAACTAATTTGAATATAACTGGTTTGATGATTAGAGCATTCAATATAACATCTTTTTCAAGACATCAAACAACATGAATTAAACACTAAATATAGCTAGATAGGGTATTTTTATTTCTGTAACCAATAAGTGATTCTCTATGCAAAATGCTATTGTGAAACATTGGAATGAATGCCTTCACACATACAAGCCAGGAATTTGTTGTACAGATATCTAGTATAATTCTTACACACAAAAGACTTCTGCACAATATGCAAATCATATAGAGAAAATAAGATTCAGAATCGTACTGTAATGTGAAATAATTTCAGCGCCTTTTCTTTTGATTGTGCATGATGAAATATAAATTCTATTCAAATCCAATTCAGTGTTTGATCATTGAACTTGTCGCAAAAAAATAGTTTAGTACTGTAAAATTATCTGTTGACTGCCAGAAGGGCATTATTTTCATATCACTTTACATAGGGTTAATGCTCTTCTAGCTCTCAGCAGACAACATGAAATAATGAAGTCATAAAGATAAGATTATTCGACCCTGACGCGGATAACCTTACCCGTTCAGATAAGGTATAGAGTACAAGCAGCATCACACAATCACACGTTATCACGCAAATACACATAACAAGAGAGGCCGCCAAAGTACGCTACTCAACATGTACGACATCTACAAACGTGAACTCACCAGGCTGGCGCTGTTCAGGAGCATGCGTAACCTGTCGATCTCGTCCCTCAGCTCGCGGATCAGTCTTACGTTGCGATCCTGCAGGGGAGAAGAAAGTTGATGAAGGAAAATAAAGCCATGAGCTCTCCTCTTCATTGCAATCAATTTAACGTTTGTATGATTTCCACAAGATGGTGTCTCAATCTACTTCATCATGAATGCATCGTGAATGACTGAATGTACGTCGCACAGAGAGAGAGAGAGAGTCGCTACGTGCCGATGATGAGAGGATCCAACCTGCTATCGGGCTGAGCAGCACGAATGCTAATAAACATCATCCAGGCCTCAGGAAATGGCACAACGGTTCATAAAAGATGCACGCACTTGAAAACCTCAGTAACCTCAGTCGCTCTGCTGCAGCAACAGAGGCAAGTCTTAATGGAAGGCGTCAATACAGGGGTAGCGTTACCCCGGTCTGTATGCATGGCCAGGTTGTTAGGATTGTTTTACAAGACAATATTTGATATAGATACGCTATCAGGAGGTTACCGAAGGGTTTCAAAAACAATGCATACCAACTGAGGTTGATTAGAAGGCACAGTCATATATAAAGTATGCATAGAGATGAGGAACAGTTATATTTATCTCTACAAAACAAACTCTGTTTACGATGTTAAGGTACATGAAGGTACCCTATAGTACATAGATGTTTTAATGATATAATATATGGCTGTTCTAATCAGTCGATCTTTACAATGCCAGATTTGTCACTCTGCCAAAGCAGGGTGTTAAGAGTATATTTAGCAAATCTCATATTTGTAGGTTTATTTGCAATGTTTTTTTTTAATTTAATATGTAATTGTTTGTCATTATATTTTGTTTGTTATAGCGCTTTAATAGAGACTTTGGTGGAAAGCAGTTTATATGCACCAATTTTATTACTATTATTATATATTGAAACGACAGCAATTTCTTTCTTTTTTGCACAGAATGAGAGAGTACACTGAGGCATTCATTCCAACAGAGTGAGGCAAAAAAAAAAAACATCCTGTTATTAACTTAACCAAACAATATTGTCTCAAAAGTGTCAGAATTAATGGCAAAAAGATAAACTATGATACAAGCATTTTAAGGAAGGATTAAAGTCAAGTAGAATGAAAGTACCAGTATCATTATTTCTATTAAAATAATCAATGGATCCTCTTCAAAGATGAATCCCATTGGATAAAGACAACCTGAATCAAAAAATGTTAACATATCATACATGTAGTTTGATGTCTGGTGATTGAGCAAAATAAAGTATGCACACACACAAAAAAAACAACTAGTCTTTGACAGAAGATAAAATTGAAATATTGTACTGATGGGGAGCAACCATTGAATAAAACAGAATCCCACCCCAAAAAAGAATATAAATAAACTAAAATGAAAGTTGGAGGGGACAATCACAATAATAGAGAACAAATGATACACAAACTTCTTTAAAAAGATAATATTGTGATGATAATATTTTTATCAAGTGTGAATAAAGATAAATCCAATCATAACTTACCTCATTCACAATGGGTTGATTGATTATGTGCTTCGCTCGTCTCGCATATCTCAATGTGCTCATTGTTTCATTATAATGAATGGAAGCTGGCGAGATTGCTGGAAAGGGAAAAGAATGAAAGAATTCTTAAATACATTTTTAAAGGAAATTTATGGTACATGTACATTGCATCATTAAAAAAAACTCCACGGGTGGTTTGAATTTATCCAAGTATAATGTTACAATTGTGACAATGACCTTTATTTCTTTTAAAAAGTAAAAAGTAAAAAATAACATAACATTTGACATTCTATTAACGGCATAAAACATCAGCCAACATCAATAGATTTGATCGTAAATATCTAATACTCAAGGGAAATTTTGCAAACAGCAACTTCAAATATTGTATTTTTGACCTGAACTTTTCTGAATTAATGGGACCCTCAAGATGTTAAAATGTAATATTCTCTCAAATACGGTAAACAAGATTTTAAAGATAAATTTGGTGTTATATACACTCCATAAAAACATGAACAATGGGTTTATCACAAAGAAGAAGACATTACCAGGTATAGAATATCCCTTGTGTTTAACTATTACTGAACATTGAAGCAGACATGTTGTTATTGGATATCAACTGGATAAATTATTCACAATATTTTTACAAAATATTAACAAATTACTTTATCAAAATCTAGAGGTTTATAGTCAATGACTGCAAATCTCTGAATCAAAACACATCCAAACTTTGCAAGAATACATCCAGACGCGACCGTAGCTGTGACATCTTACACTATTGCTCATTTGAAATCGAACACATTCCCAAATTGGTATGCCACTCGCATTACACAAAAACAAGAGTCTACTCTACCAAACCAATCACATAATTTACCCCACTGAGTCGTCACGAACAAGCTGTTGCCATCACAAACTGCAAGATCACTGTATTTATCACCAAATTAGACTCAATCTTCCACCATCCACCATCACAACAATGAGAGAGCACATTCATACATTGTAGGTACAAATGAACACTCCTTTCTAACACACAGGCAACACATGTCCTAAAATGCTAATGGCTCTTCGAACACGCACAACAAATAAGCGACGTTGTACAGGTGTCATGTTCCTAGCATTGTCCCACAACCCAAAAGAGGCCTTGCAAATTGAAAAGCCATTGTCCGCCGCTTTAAAAGGGCAATTAGCGGAGGATTTGTCCTCTCCTAAGTCCTGCTTTCTTCTCTTTTCAATGGGACGGTGGTTGAAATTGTGTTTGATTGAATGACTTGAGCAAATAGAGGGCATATTGAGTTATTGGGGTATAGGACCATTACCAACACTCAAGACATAAAATATTTTTTTGCTTGATCTCTTTGTAATTCATGTGACAAAAAGTATGAACAGGATCTAATGATTTTAGTCAACAAACTTTCAGATCATTCAATATACATGTGACACGTCTCAGCTATTAATCAATATTTACCATGGATGTTTTCAACAACAACAAAATTGTGAAAGAGTATTTTTTTCCCTCAAATGATTAAGAAATGAGAGGAAAGAAAAAATACAAATTTAAATCCCCTAAACACCGAGATTTCATCCGCCAGCATTAATATTTGCATTGAACAAGGTGCAAAAAAGATGCAATAATAAGATAATTAAAAATATAAAGTCATTTAACTGACACATAAGTATAAAAAAAAAGGAAAAAAAAGGTAAAATTACCATACCTAAAACAAATATGAACACATACATAGATCATATATGTTCTGGTTTTAGTTCATACCAGTAAGAGAGGGGATACAATACATGAGATTTGGGGTTCACTTAAAAAGATTGCAACAGTACGACTGTGACTGTACTGAACCATCAGGTTTTGATACAAAATTACTTGCAATAAGCAATAAGCAAGAAAAGTAATAAAATACATTGACAGAAATGGAGATGGAAAGACAGACAGCAAAACAGACATAAAGACAAGCAAACTCTCTCGTAATCATGGTGGTCTCAGATTTTCTTCAACGATATACTGATAGAAAGACAGAAAGACCAACAAACATACTAATTCACTTGATATCCGCGTTTTCAAGTTTCTCCAAGATATACTGATGGAAAGAAAGAAAAACCAACAGACATACAAGCTAGAACTGACTGCCACAAGGTGATTGAGGCTTTACTGCACTGTCTGGTTTTTGATAGAAATTACTTCCAGAACAAGATAGGGGCAAAAAAAAAAAAAAATTATGAGACAGACAGAAAGAAAGACAGGGAGCCTAACAGACATAAAGACAAGCAAATTTACTCACTTTCAATCATGACAGTTTTAGAATTTCCCCCAAACATAGAAGACAAAAACACTAACGAACATACCAACTCAAATGACTGCCAAATGATTGAGGCACTTCAGTTTGTTGAATAACAATTTATTGCAAGTAGACAGATCAAGATAGGGGCAAATATACAAACAAATTATGAGACAGACAGAAAGAAAGTCAGCCTAACAGCCATAAAGACAAACAAACTCACTTCCAATCATGATGGTTTTAAAATTGCCCCCAAACATACTGATAGAAGACAGAAAGACTAACAAACATACAAACTCACTTGCTATCACAATAGTTTTTAAGTTTCTCCAAGATATACTGATATAAAGACAGAAACACCAACAAACATACAAGCTAGAACTGACTGCCACAGGGTGATTGAGGCTTTAATGCACCATCAGGTTTTTGATAAAAATTACTCGCAAGTAGACAGAACAAGGAAGGGGCAAATAAACAAACAAACAAATTATGAGACAGACAGACAGAGAGACAGTCAGTTTAACAAACATAAAGACAAGCAAACTCACTTCCAATCATGATAGATTTAGAATTTCCCCCAAACATATACTGATAGAAAGACAGAATGACCAGCAAATATACAAACTCACTTCCAATCATGATAGTCTTAGAATTTCCCCAAGACAGAAACACTATTAGTGTTTCTGTCTTTTCTGTCTTATTAAATAAACATACCGCAAACTAAAATGACTGCCAGAGGGTAATTGAGGCGATTGAGGCACTGCCAGTTTGTTTAATTAAAATTACTCACAAGTAAACAGAACAAGGAAGGGGCAAATGAACAAACAAACAAATTATGAGAAAGACAGAAAGAAAGACAGACAGCCGAACAGACATAAAGACAGGCAAACTCACTTGCAATCATGATGGTCTTAGAATTTACCAAGACAGAAAGACCAACAAACATATTAACTCACTTGCAATCATGATGGTCTTCGAGTTTCCTCCCAGACTGTCCTTGAGGAGCCAAGTCAGGATGGAGTTGCGGTAAGGCACGTAGTTAGTCCTGCGCCGTGGACCAGAGAGGGCGTCCCAGTCTTCGCTCATCGACAGGCTCTCCATACTGGCAGCCGTCAGGGAGCTAGCAGCAGCTGCATTGATACAGACAAGATTTAGAGTTAACTTAATGGACTTAAAATATTCATTTTGACTCAATCTTACGCTGAATTCTTTTCTTTCTATATACTCTGTATTAAATTTTCTTCGCATACAATAAAGAAAATCTCTGATGACTCGATTAGAAAATAACTTTGAACATGGACCATTGATCTATAATCCTAGTTTATTTCACTTACATTGATAAAACAATAAATACCTTATTCATATTTGCCTTCATTCGATACAGAAAGAGCCCAAATTACTGTCCAAGAATGACCAAAGGCTTACAATAACCAGCAGTATCATCTGCCCCAAATAGTTGTTACTTGCAGTCTTGCAAATCATTATTGTATAATTTGTAGAAGTTAGAAAATATAAACTGTAGTATCAAAATCACATTTATGTGCATTATGTATATCAGCGTGAGAAAACAAATGCACATCTTTTTTCTTCTGCTTGAATGTTGATCTGAGGCGAAAACAAACAAAAACCCACCACCTGAAACATCAACAATTTGACAGCAAAAGCAACACTCAAGAATCCAAATGAAGGTTTAAAAAAAAACAACAATACAGACAACATGATTAATGATAATGTAAGAAGAAAAATTATAACACACATTATCTTGTGAGTGACAACACATTTTTTCACTTCTAAATCTCCTATCACAATTAATAAACATTTTATATTGAATTCTAATACAAAAAAACTGTCCTGTTAAACACAAATTTGAAATAACTCATTAAATATTAACAACAAATAATTTGTTTGAGCTCATATAACCTTTAATAGTATATTTCATAAAATATGAATTAGTTGTTATATGGGATTGTCTTGTATATAAAGGTATACTCTGAATACTGTCAAGATTAAATATTGACATTAAATCACACATCAGGAGGGGATATATATTGAGTGGTTCAATATTGATTAGGGGTCAAAATTGACTGGTATCCATAAAGGTTAATTGTAGAAATAAAAGATTAAAAGGGCATGAACAATTAAGATATACAAGTCTGTTATCCAGTATAGTATCAAGCTTATAAATAAAGCCATGAGAGCATTTTCTGTGAACATAATGCCCCTACATATATCTCAGCATTATAAAAAAACATGGTTGCAATCATTTTTTTAACAATTTTAGGATAATTTCTTAAGTAATTCTAAATCCTCATTGAATCGGCCACAGAAAATGTGATCAGATTAAGAAATCTTTGTTTAGATGTTGACATATTTTGGATTGACTTGGGTAATGGTGAATGTATAACAACAATATTAAAAAGGAGTTAGATGTTGACGAGAACTCTGAAGACTGAAATTCAATCTGAAAATCAATTTACATCAAGAGACAAGAAGCATCACGGTAATCAAATATTATAAGAAAAATACAAATATTAAAGATGAAATGGAGTAGCATTGATTTGAAATTCAAAATACAACAAGGAAAAACGCAACATCTAATAGCCTGTTTCAACGATTTTGAGCATCTCTCTTTTAGTGAAAGAAAGAAGATAGTTTTAAATCTTAATTTCTGCAATCAAATAAAAGCTTGGTTCTGGTGATTGCAAAAACTATCAAAATTCTTTTTTTTTCCCCTTCAATTAAGCCACAGAGTGGATTGGTCATTCCTTTGCAATTATGAAAATAATATAAACCTTTAAAATGAAATCTTTGAGAAACAAATATAGAGCCATCTAAGTCTCTGCTTTTTGATATCTTCTACTCTAAGGAAGATTGTGTACTTTTCTAATAAATTTTCTCCTCCAGTAGTATATAAAAAAACAATAAGATTCTTACTAAATACATACTCAAAGCCTGGAAAATTCTTGACAACTTTGCTCTAAGTAGAAGTTGCTGAATAATAGTGAATATACATGTTTATGTATCTTTAAAATATATCATACAATGTGAAGTTTCAAGGCAATCAGAGAAGAATTCAAATCAATGCCACTGTATCTTTAAGCATGATGAATAGATTGTGAGATGTAAAAAACACAAGATAACAATTAGATCAAACAATATCAATGGACAGAAAGATAAGAGAGTTTAAAGAGCAAATCAAGACTGTATTAAAGTTCTGTGGCAGTTTCACAAGTGTGCTTTTCGATCACCACTACGCCAACAAGTAGTTGTGAGCTTTATCTTGGTGCAGTACACAGCACGAAATACATATTTAAAAGTTTCATTCATTGTGCATTGGAATACACTACACTGAAATGTGCTTGGAAAATTGTTTGTATATTTCATTCCTATATGCTTCGAAAATACATACTAATTTTCTCTACTTGGACCATTCTTATTTGATTTGGAATATATAGGGAAGATAAGGATTTGTATATTTGATTCCAATATGTTTGGAATATACATATTTGTATATTTCATTCCAAAGTGTTTTGAATATAAGAATTTGTACATTTAATTCCAGTATGTTTGGAATATACATATTTGTACATTAAATTCCAATATATTTTTAATATACATATTTGTACATTTGATTCCAATATGTTTGGAATATATATATTTGTTTATTTCACTCACAGTGCTTGGAATATATTTGTATATGTGATCAGATTATATATGCAAATATCATTTCATGTGCTTCGGTAGTTTGGAGCTGTGTACAAACCAAAAAGTTGTCATGCAACAAAATGTTGTGCAGTGTGAATACACTTTTAATATGAAGTCAAAAGGCAGAAAAGTCATGATTTCTTGTTAAGCTGTTAGACCAAATCAAACACAGATGCAAATGTGTGGTACTTTGCCATAAATTTGATTTCTGCAAAGTTAGAGTACAGAATTTATGAACAAATCAGTGCACAATTATTTTACAAAGAGGAGTGAAAGAAAGAGTATAAATTAATTTGAAAATGCATTGTGAAACTCAACAAAGAATTTGAGTTGCATATATACACAATTTTGTTTACCGGTACTTTAATTATAGCTCTGATCTTGTTTGTTTTTCATACTTAAAATGAAGGGCTACTGTACAATAACATGTACAGTACCAGAATGATTTTGAGCGTTAAAAATAAATGTCAATTATCCAACAAGTTACGTTCTTTTCTACTTGCATCTGTGTGATCTAGTCTTCATAGTAGAAGCTTGAATGGTGAAATCATAGTGGGAAAAAAGAAAGACAATTGCTGGAGAAATCTTACCAGATTCCAGTATTTCTCCTCCTGTTGTATACATAAACAGTGCACATAGACAAAAAATATGATATCATGAAAAGCTGGAACATGAAGAACTTGTTTGTCAATTTACTGCCAGAAAGCTCTCAATGCATCTATCATACTTGCATAATAAAATACACTGCATACAAGTAAATGAAATGACATGTCTATATTTATTCAAAAGTCACCGGCAGGATTCAAGAAAAGAATGACATCTAGATGATATAGCCTTCTTTCAAAATGCTACAGGATTCCCAAACCAGACATAAAGATCTTTCCTGAGTATATAAATGAGGGTAATTCCAATTGAGTTTCTTCCATATGTTTCCAAAATAATCATTTTTTTGTATAACCAAAGATACTGTCAAGTTCATAGTTCTATTACAGTTTGAAGCAGACCAAGGAAAAAGACACTCTTTATGATCAAGCGAGCTTATTTGTCTCCATTTGTGGTAATATATGAGACAGTAAATGACCAAATACCTAGCCAGGACGGCCTGCCCTTAAACTTCCACCAATTTTTGTATGACCTAAAGATTTGAAAAAGTAAAAGATTTATTTTGTCAAATATGCATACAGTCCACTAAAAGTCACACATTGGCAGATCTAGGATTGTTTAGACGAATACAACAACGGTTTGGAAGTTGTCTCCTCCATTGTCCACAAAACGAAACCTGCAATAAATGTCCTTATTAACTCTATAGGTCTGGTTTGAGAAAGTAACAAAATAGTACATGTAGCTATAACTATAGAGTTGAAATATAGTTGGATGTGATGAGACTGGCTGAGTTGACTACACAGATGGAATTTCAGTTACAAAGAGAGGAGGAGGAGGTATATAAAAATGATGATGATGAGAGTAATATGTTTTGCCTGTATGCAAGAATACAGATGTACCTCTCTTTTTTTGCCTAGCAGTCAACCAAGTCTCTGGGAGAGACTTAGAAAGATCCGTTTGGGGTCCTGCAGGGAAAATTATTTATAAGTCTGGTTTAGATTTACGCAAATAAAGTCCATTAAAGAACCAGAAGGGCGTTAACTCTCAAGTTAAAGTATACAATATAATAACGCCCTACCAGCTCCAAACAGACGATAAAGTAAAGTTAGACATCACAATATATATCACTTGTTTGATATATATATATATATATTAATACTAAAATAAAATTTGCTAGGCTTTCTGAGAAAAATTACCTGTCTTGTTGATATTCACTGGGGTAGCTTTATCCAACATTGAAATGCAAGGTTTCTTTTTTAAAGCTTCCATTTGTTCATTTCATTTCATTTTCAATGACTTAGATACCATTTGAAGTAGTTTGCCCTATTTTGCTACTTGTTGCAGAACACTGAAATAAAATTACCCACAACTTCACACTGTAATTCCAGCTTAGGATCTGTCAGATAATGATATCCAATGTAACCAACTCTGCCTACATATTTGGAGGCAAACAATTGAATACCTTTAATGCGTGAGTAATTTGAGAAAAATCTAATGAATAAGTGAATTTCCCGCCAATTTTCAAAGTGATTGTCTTTTGCTCAGCAGAGTGTAATGTTTGTTGTAGAAAATCATTTGAAACTACAATTGAAACAATGTTTGCTTTCACAGTTCCAGTGATGTCATCTTAACAAAGGACCATCTCCTTGTCTTTTATTCCTTTCGGAACTATTAGTTATCAATGTTAAACCATTGTAAAATTCATTATGTTTTACCGTAGTGGTTGCATCAGGTGAGAAAATCTGTAGTTTACAACTTTGTTATAAAAACAGATATTTTCCACAGTTTTTCTTTTCAAGAAGACTTCATAAAATTCAAGCTTCCACTTCAAGTCTGTTTTCTAAAGCCAGATAAGAACAAATGCATCTAGTATTTATAAATAAAAGGGATCAAATTCAATATGGATACTGATAGATGGTGTAAAATAAAAATGCCTCCAGGATTTTTTTCTACAGTATAAGCTTGTGGAAGTTGTGGGTTACTAACTTGACAATGAGGACAGTATATGGGCATAACTGCCTACATATTTTCCCCTTCCATTTTCAAAATGAATTTCAAGATAATATAAAGTATGTTGCCAATAGATGAAACGTATGATACCATTCAATAAACGATTGTTCATCCTCCTTTTAAGCTACTCAGTGAAACCATTAATATCTGCAGAAACCATCCATCTCTCTTTATCTTGATCTCAAGAAAAAAGGGTAACGGAGATAAAAAGGCATTTTGACCACTTGGTTTAATAATCTACAGTTCCACAACAAATATTGACCTTTTTGCCAATAAAAGCCACGTTTTATACCTACCTAGCGCTTGTATACAGTTGCCCAGGGTTACCAGCGATTTGTTGATATTAGCGCCCTCTTGCAATCTGTCTTTGCTAGAGTTGATCGATGCCCGTTCGCTGAAAGAGTTGGAAGAAATGAAAGAGAGATTGAGTAAACACATAATGGGGCATAATCATCATTTCAAAAGATTATTAGATATCGCTGTTTTCTGAGTAGAGGCGAGTAGATGTGGTACTAAAAAGGGAATTTTAAAAAGAGGAAATAGTGAGTTACTATACAAATGTACACTCAAGAAGCAGATTTTATTAAGTATAAAACGAGTAATTTATAGATGGTATCCATGGTAACTTGGGAACATTTGAATCATTAAGTATTTTATGACAATAACATACTACTTTTGGTGCCTTTAATGTGAAGAGCAATGTCCACAAACAAAAACTATGAGGGAATTGGATTAATAAACTAACCATGATTCATTTGCCATGCAGGCTGAAGAAATCTCTTATTTTATTATCAATATACAAGTAGCAAATTAAGGCACATTATTAAAAACAAAATTATGGTATCATCCTTTGTCATTCCTTAAATGATGATCGATGGAACTCATTAGAGGATTGAAATAGGGCTCATTTCCTGATTATGTTAACATTGAGATTGGTGTATGGATGATACTATAATAATGAAAATGTAATAACATGAGAAGCACATGAATCTGGATATGTGAGGAGAAGGGAAAGAAGACAGAGGGAGAGGGAGAGAGAGAGAGAGAGAGAGAGAGAGAGAGAGAGAGAGAAGAGAGAGAGAGAGAGAGAGAGAGAGAGAAGAGAGAGAGAGAGAGAGAGAGGGAAGAGAGAGAGAGAGAGAGAGAGAGAGAGAGAAGAGAGAGAGAAGAGAGAGAGAGAGAGAAAAAAAAGTTATACAATTAAGTGGACAGAGAGAAAACAGAGACATGAATATATAAAAGAAGGAGGAAAGATGGATATAGAAACACAGGAAAAGAGTTAGAGAAAGACAGAAAATGGTGAGAGAATAGAACTAGAGACAGAAACCAATAAAATAACAGCAATTCAGAAACAAAAGCAATATAGACCCAGAAGAGAAGAAACAGATGCACAAAAAGAAAAGAAAATGTAAATAGAAAGAGAGAAATGACAAAAAAAATATAGAAGGCTGAAAGAAGGAGGCATGGGGAGATGAGGAGTATAGGAGAGAGACAGGGAACTGAGGAGAGATGGAGAAAATGAGACAGATTCTATGATATATAAAGAGAGAGTGAAAGGGAGAGATGAAAGACATACAAAGAGAGAGAGAGAGAGAGACAGAGAGAGAGAGACAGACAGACAGATTAAAAAAGGGGGGAGAGAGAGAGAGAGAAGAACCCAAAGAGGTACAAAAGGAATGAAAAAGAAACAGCAAAAGATAAAAGCAAGAAAGAGAAAGGATAAGAAATGAGAGGGACACCCACATACCTAATCATTCAAATATGACGTCCCCCAAGCCATGTCGCCAATGTAACGTGAAATAATTTTAAAATTAATTCCAATCATGCAATGGCCTAATTACATACCCTCATTTCTAAATCCCAAATCAATTTCAACCTTTTATCGAGTTAACATTAGAGTATTGGGCATGCCTTAAGCTTAATACAGATGTACAGTGTATAATTCCCATTTTGAAGCAATAACAACTATATCAGAGACTCTACAGATGTTACATCCCTTTAATATTTGTTCAATATACAAACTGAAGAAAACACACATGTATTCATCATACTCAGACAGAAAGAAAATGCATACAAGGTTATATGAACAGAAAGAGAAAAAACAACTCAATTTCTTAATGCATTCAGTCTCTACAATAATATTGGATGGCAATGAATAGAATACTTTTTTGACCGACTTCATTTTCAGTATTTATTCAGGCAGCATTGTATGACAATGAACAGAAGGTATTCATCAAAGGCAATGCTTTAAAACATAGATGGGCAGGCAGAGATGTGTGCCAGCTAGTTTCTTGAGGCTACCGTATATTTTCATATGTCTGTTATCCAATAAACTGAGTACCGGTATGGTTAAAGATCTTTGTAGTCACAAAACTGAATGACTCAGTCTTGGTTTCTGTCTGAACAAAAAATATATACAGTTGCCTCCTCACATCTAGTTTCATTCTCTTAAAAATGATTTACAGGTGTACTCTATTTCCATTAAAAAAAGAATTCCACCATTTTCAATATCTTCCCCTCAAGTAGAATATTGGTTAATGATCCAAAATAATGAAAATATTGAATAAATTATTACATAAGTATCATTAAATTTGATTTACATGAAGAACTATTTGACTTAAGTTTTGCTTGTTTGGCCAAGTTGCTACCCAGAAGGATTCACTGATTTTGCATGATTTTATTCAAAATGACAAGAAGTATCTTTAAACATAAGCTACATCCCTATAATTATGGTAAGACCGTCTACCATGACCTTCATGTGGAAACCTCATTTACTCACCACTCTTCATTCACTTCATGCTAGACTGCCTCCCCATTCACGGGAGTATGATCATGCTCTGCCATGCATGAGTTTCATTTATACTTAATAGCTTAAGGTACATCCTTTTAGGTGTTAAGTCCGCAAGTCCCTATCACAATGCATTATGCATAAACACCTTTCATATTTTATGGTTCAAATGTTCAACATGTCCAACAGCAGACCAAACCAAACTGTACATAACCCTAAATGGCCAAGAATCGAACAGTCTGGGGCCAGTTTGGCTGTGTCACCATGGTATCAACATTGATATGGAATGTTGAGAGACGGAAGGGTGTAAGCACATATATTTTTACATAGAGTTAGGGCCCTTCTGGCTCTGAAGATTGATATGTTTGATGTGACATTCTTACCTGCCAGCCAAGTCCACCAGGTTGATCTTACTCACGATCTCACTCGGCATCCCATGGGACATCTTCGCCTACAACACACAGAATAATAATGGAAACATAACAAAAATTCTATGAAAGAATTCAGGCCAAAACATACATACTAAGAGTATTTAATATTAAAATCACCAATCTTCTACAAAATAATGACTAAAAGATAGACCAGACAAACTTCATGTATCATTTACAGTTGAAATAATTTTGTATCACATAGAAACGAGATCAAGGCCACACAAAATCAATTCCCGAATTGGGAATTTGGGAAACTTCTGTTGCTGGATGATGGTAATGAGGCTCTACCAAAAGAAATAAAATGTGAAAGGATTTATGTTACTCTAATATTTTGATTTATTACACATTTTTGTATGACGTCAATAGATTGGTTAGGTGACTTTAATGTTAAATGCTCTACCGTACTTCCGTTAGACACCCAAGATATTGGACACCAATGAAGGAGAACCTTAGGCAAGCTAGGGTCCACATGTTATTGTCGATCATGATCATTCATGTGAAGGCTCACAGTCATGGTACATTATTCATCTGTTGGAGCTATAAAGGCATTCACTTGTATGCTTTAACACAGAGTTAACATCCTTCTGGCTCTAAATAGGCAATAGGTGCAGATGGAGATGGAATCGACAAGAATCTTGTGTGACAGTAGATCTTGTTATAAGGTGCTTTAATAAAAGGTCATATGAGTTAAAGATTTGTTACTGTCTTATCTCGTTTTAACAGCATTATTTTACAATCCATTTACAGGTATACCTGAGTGATTTGCATGATTTACAGGAACTTTGTGATAAATAAGATTTGCAATTTCAAGTCCTTTCATTTATATATGTGAGAGGCATAAAGCTGCATTACAGGAAAGTTAATCTACTTGTTGGGGATTATAAAGTAGAAGTAAAGGCACTTGTTAAAGAAGAAGATTTTCATATAGACTTTTAAAACTTTTTAAATGCGAAGAGATACAAATTGGATAACATGTCTGATGTCATTTGCCATCACTGGTACAAGTTGGTCAAGTATATTTCATATCTCGGAGGATCATTTTAAACAAGCGCCATCATTTCTCAGGATTAAGTTAACCTGACTCACTCACGCACGACGTCATATCCTAAAAATAAGAAATAACGTCATGGAAAATGGACGGTGAAATTGATCTCATTATTCATGCCCATATTGCCCTTCATTTATCTTCTCGGATACTGCTTCCATTAATAAACCAATATCAAAAGACCCGCTGTCTTATACCCCCGATCGGACAAGTAATTTGAGGCCACTGAGGGAGACAATCAGCTTCGTAATGTAATTCTTGCTTGCACTATTCTCATCAATAATTTCAAAGGGAATATCCACAATTCCCAATACCCATGAACAGTTTACAGCATAATAGTTAGAATTAATGTCACTGACGATTAGAATTTTTAAGTTATCACAAATATTTTTAAAGGCAATATAAATAAACTATTTTCGACATGCATTCTAATAAAATGTTATCTTCAACTACTGCTTAATATAGAAACACATTTTTTTTTAATATTTTTTTTTTCGAAATAAAAAAATCTTTTGCAAGCAACACTTAAATTTTAGGCATGATTTTGCCTGTGATCATGGTGAAAGTGAACTTCCATGTGTATTGCACCAATTATACTAATATATTGATTACTCAAGGACTAATTCAATTAGGATCATGGAGTTGCATTTTGACATATCTCATATATAAATATGTTTCAAGGAAAAAGCAATAGCAAACAAGAGTTTATACAAGCAATGCACTTTCCATCCTTGATAACCACCTTAAGAAAAGTTTAGCACTAATTCATGATTCATGAGTTCTTAATGATTTAACAGACATTCTCCGTAAACAATTTGTCATGACTCAGTCTTGTACTTCTGTTCTTTTCCAAAAAGCATTGTTTAAATGATTGTTTTCTTCTTCCATTACTCACATAAAAATAACATTTTAAAGGTTAATTAATGCTTTTCATCCAAGTATAACGAACCTGGATGAATGTGATGGTGAAGATAGCGTGAGACCGACTGCTCAGCTCATGCATGTGGGTGGCCGCTGTGGTCCGCTGAAGATTCCCATCATGCATCAGTGACAGCACCTGCTCGTAGTCCGACACCAGATGATGGGACAGATCTAGGGAGGGAGGAGGAAATTTGATGCAGTTTAATGCAAAACAAGAATGATGATGGTTTTTATTGCTTATTAGAGCACGTCCAGTGATTTTGTCCCATATGTTACTATTAAACAACATCAACATTTTAACATATTTGATGACTAAATAGAGAGAATTCACTCAATATCCCTAGCTTGGATCAAACCAAATATAGGTGAAGGGAACAAATATGTTTGATCTTAATTATATTAATTACTTCATGTCCATGATACTGGATGACATATAGAACATGAAAGGTATTCTCATTCTTCAATCTTGATCATAAAGAGAATTATCAAAACAAATCCTGCAGAATTGAAGCATGTGATGCAGAATAATTGAAAAGGCTTTACTGCTAGAAATACACGGTGTGCACTATTACAGTTTTAGGGATATTATATCATACTCAAGAGTCAAGACCTAATAGGTACTCATGGGTTGAGAGAGTAAACTTCAGATACAATGCCTCTTTCTTCATAAATGGCATGAACACAGTGTTAATACTCAAACTTTACACATCTGCCTAGAGCCAGAAAAAGAGTGTTGAAATCTTCTGGCTCCTAACACTAGAAGATAAATTCTTTATTATATCACCATCCCCATGCTATGAAGATAGAGTAAGTACATCATTTGGAGATATCTATATCAGTAAACATATCTTCATCATTTCAATACATATTCAATGGTTTATAAAAGCATCATAATACTTTGCTTCCAAGTGCAAGTAAGCCTTAAACACTTTTCAGCAAACATTTGCAATCACCTGCCACTTTTAATTTTCAATCCATCTGATATTTGTCCAAAGCAATATAAATCATTACGTAAATATGTCTGAAATTATAAATCTGTTAAATATTTCAAACAATATCCAGGACAAACAAAACAACTCAAATCAAGATACCCTAGCAACCAACTTCAAAAACTCTGAAACAGCGCAAAGAGGAAGAAGTTCATGGAAATTTGCTTTGGAATCCCTCCATTAGTAGAGACATATTTCTCCATAGTCCCAGATGTGCTAACACAAATAGAGCCCTAAGACGGGGCTTAGCTGCGAAGTGACAGGAATGGACAAAGAATAGACCCTCTGGAATAGCACTTGAATATAAAGGCCAAGGTTATAGTCTAGTCTAAACACACCCCAGTCGTCTTCCAAACATTGCGCTTTCGTGTTTTGAAAAGTGAAAGATTCAAGGTTTCAATTTTTTCTCGAAATAGTTTCAAAAGGATTATAAAATAAAAACAATTTCTGGTGGGTTCGTTGAGGGATCAAGTGGGGAATTTGACACATTCTGGTTCATAATGGAAGTCTCACTGTGAACAGTTATTCAGTTTTGCCCCAGTACAAAAAGAAGTCTGGATACAAAGATTCCTCTTGATACATTACATTGTATGTTTCAAGGCTAACAATCTTAAATAGGTGCACAATATATCTATGTCTACTGACTGCATAGTATCTTTAAAATAAGCAGTGTACAGAATAGCCTAAATTTCAGAAATAAATATTGAACAAAGTATATGAATTCAAATAAATATCCAGGTAAATCCATTCAAAATGTTCAGTTAATCAAACTCTGACAAAGTTGAAACATTCAATGCCTGGTGTAACTTACTAACATGTCACCCAAACAAAACACTTATGGTTGATAATGACAAGATCATTCAACAGACACACATCAAATGTTTGGCATTCCCTCATTAACATCATCCTTGACTTGTCAACAAACTTCCATCCCAATGGGAGACCATCATGTACATTTCAAGTATATTTCAAGCTGCCTGTGTCTATTTCAAGACATGCACATCTGTTTAAGCCAAATGTCATCCCACGTTTTTGGATGAACAATGTATATCATGGGCGGGCAAACATTGTATTAGAAGCAGGATACCACATTAATCATTAAAATTGATCAATATTGCAAGCCAATCCCTACATGATAAATTTGAAGCATACATCTATGCAGTACACATGTACATGTAGTATTCAATTATGTATATGTCTGTAATTGTAGCCGAATGCCATCCCACGATAGAGGGTGTATGTTGTTATGGCTGGGTAAACATTGTGATAGAACAAGGTTGCCACATTGATCATTAATGGTAATCAATATTGCAAGCCAATTCCTAAATAATGAATTTGACATACATGCAACACACACGTAGTATTCAAGTATGTATATATGCCTGGTGTTGTTATTGACCTACAGCTAAGTACCTAATTTCAGGTCATTACAGTTCGCTTATGTTGGCCACAACAGAGTTTATATGCACACACTTTGTCATACTTGTACATTGTTTTTCCTTCAATCTGTTAATTTCCCTCTCTCTAATTTCATATATTCTTTTTCCTTTTTTCTTTCAAGGCTTTTACATCACATGCAAAGTATTCATATCCTTGCTTCCTATCTTTCTTCACATCATTCCTTTCTTTACCTCTCCATAATTATGTCTACAATTTACCATAATAACGTGCATAAGTTTTTATTTCAATTATTTTTGCATTCAAAATCCTATAAACTATCATGTATTCATTAAGAAATTGGTATCATTTTGTTTTACTGTATACTTTACATGTACAGATATAAAGATGGGTTTGAAATTCTTTATTTCTATTTTTGGGGTAAACCTACTGTAACGGAAAGTTTGTCGCGTCATGTCATGAAATGCATCCCAGAGTGAAACTTTGTACTACTGAACATATCGTCTACTCATAAAAAACAATAGGGTCTGGTGGTGTTAGCCTATTATAATAATGACCTCCATACTCCGTCCAGGTGGAATAATGAAATGCTCAACTGATACCAAAGTTCATATGAGGTCACTGCCAATCAGAAATTCACCTATGAGAATTGAGATATAGGAGGCCTGAAAATGGGCAATTAGCACTTCCATTTCCAAAACTGTAATAAATCACAACTTGTTACATTTACTAAATATCTCAAGGCACATGTCAAAGTAATAAACATACATTTATGTGCTTTGGGTAATGTATACAAGCACTGCCACATCACTAGGGGGAAAAGGGAGGGGGTTTGAGCTAGAATATGAGTAAAATCATTGCACTATATTGTTCGTTATACTAATAGGTTAGGTTTGATGAGTACATCTGTAAACATATGTTGTTGTTTTTTTTTACTGATTTAATACATTAACTGTTATTTTTCTACATATTTTTTCCCTCAAAGTTTTTATATATATGCAGATTAAACACAAAATTGTAGGCCTAAACAGAATTACACAAATTTTCTTCAGAAATAGAAAATTGTCCCCCAAAAGCTTCTGACATACACAGAAGTTTCCTTGTTTGTATTGCACAGTTTAAATGGATATAAATTCTCTGTTGAGAGCCAGAGACACTGGGTTTATTCCCTTCTGGCTCTCGATCAGCTGAAAAAAATATAAGAATGGTCTTTCCCCTTCTACACTAATCAATTCAGAACAGAAGAAAGGATCATGTAGGGCTTTACTTTATCGAGCACGACACGTGAAACTTATTGCTTCGTCTCGGTTTTCCATTCACTAAGCTGTACTCCATCCTCACTGAGAAGGGCATGCTTGTTTTGGTCATAAACATTTCTCCAGCTCGAGCAGAAACCCGATCATCTACGGTAGAAAGACGAGCCTCACTCATTTCGGATACAGGAGATGCTGGGATACAGGAGATGCTGGGAAATGTTACTACAGGACATTCGCATTGACCTCCATATATATCCAAGTACAGGCATTCCCAAACTATTGTATTCATTGAATACAAAACCATTGCTTAAACATAGTTTCTAAGATTGCATGAGCAATGAAAGACCATTTGTGCCCTAACATCTAGCCTGTGGGGACACCCCCCCCCCCCCCATGGTCCGTTGTTGCATAGTGTATGAAATGAATGTGCAATAAATGACATGGGGGGATAATTTCAAGGTCAATGTTTTTAACACCTGGTTTCAGTATTATAATCTAAACCTAATCTCATCCCCTACACTCCATTTAACATTCATCACACTCAATTAAACAGCCATCAGTGTTCAATGTACCGTCCAAACTTTTTGAATGTCAATCAAGTCAATACATAAACATGTACACAGCTGAATCTTTAAAATGCAAGACAAACATATCAGAGAGTTCAAAGCAAAATTATTATCCATTATTCAGTTTTTTTTTTAATTTACTTTTATTAAACGGATATGGCATGAAACTATCAGCTTATTTCATTTCTTGGAGCGCATTTACTTTACACCAATGTCTATTTTGTTATAATTATATTTTTTTACCCAATTCGCACAATTGAAATGATACTTTGGGTCTTTAATAATTTGACAGTCTTTAACCGTTGGTCCCTTGGTTGATTCCTTTCAAGTTTCAAGCATACACATGCTTTCTTAGCAGTCGGGTAAAAACAACCATCCACCACTACATCATTTTGCTTTCCGAACTTGTCTTTTTGTGACATTGGATTTCGTTAAGCTACCTAAATGGATGTTATTACTCACCTTGTACATATGGTCCATCTTTGGGGTGCTCTCGGACTTTGAGAGAGTACTTGGCCTTGTTGGGCGGAGCCAGCAGATCTCGTACCCTCTCGTTGTAGATCTCTAGGAAACTGAGAGGGAAATAAATCACAATATGATTAAAGTCAGAAACCTAAACTTTCATCTGAAAGCATTCATGTAATATATGTTCATCTACAAATACTTTCAGAGACCTTGGCATTACTAGTCGGAGCAAGCTGGTCTCGTTCTCTGGGTATCTTATTAAAGATCTCTATATAGGATACTGAGGCTGAAATAATTCATAATGTGATTATCATGAGATACATAAACTGTTTGCATGTGATTACATTCACCTACAGATACTTCAACACCAACAATGAAATATGTGCATCTTTTATCACTTGAAGTAAAATACTTATTGCACACACATCATATTAATGAACTTTACATAACTTTCTTGATCTAAGGAGACACGAACGAACGAACGAACCCTGCAGAATCGATACTTGAAACAGATAGATATAAGTTTCCTATGAGCGAGACAATGTTTTAGACTTTTTCTAGCTAAAGTTTTAGAATTGAAATATTATGATTTTTTTTTTTTTAAGATTAGAATTTGGAGTACATCTCAAGTAGATGTTGAAGTATTAGCAATGTATGCCCACGTCTGTATCCATAGACTTACTTTCGCTTCTATCTCGAGCAAAGCATACATCTAAACACAATAAAACATAAACCTTCAAACTGTTTACATGTATATAATCATCTTGCAATAATGTCCAGTTAAATATAGATAATAAATTCAACTTTCACGTATTCATGTACCTCCTACAAACAGAGAGGATCTGGGCCCCGTTTCATAAAACTTTTTATCGATAACAAAGTTAAATAAGCTACTGAGATAATCGCATTTGATTGGCTGTTGGCAGATCTGTCATAGAAATGTGATAGTCGTCATTGATGATAACTTTTATGAAACAGGGCTCAGTTTCAAACTTTTCTCTTTTCAATTGAACCAGCATTGCCTACAGGAACCTGATGGCTCCTGTATTAGTCCATGCAACTGAGGAAATTCAGTAGTCAACGGGTTAAATATAAAGATTGAAAATTTAATAAACACACAAATATAAAAAATATAAGTACAACAACAACTGCTCAGAGATTGAGTAAAACAGAACTGTATAGCATAAAGCCTTCTTTAAGCTTCTGTTTAAGTATAACATAATTTGTAATCAAACGCCTTACCTGACTTCCACTTTGAATGTGACATCCTCTTCATAGCTGCTCACCCTCTCAAGGAGACTCTCACATAGTCTAGGGATCACTCCTTGTTCAGCCTAGAAAAGAGGGAAAATCATATACATGTAGAATAATGATAAAACTGTTCTGTTCATACAGGATTTCATGAATATGAGATGTTTGTGCATTCAAGACTTTTAATGGAACATTATGTTTACTATCCTTGGAGAGAACTTGGGTATTGCTGTTTGAATTTAAAAAAAATCTTTAATAGCAAAATAAATTTAAGATGAAGGATGGGAATATAAGTGGAAAAATGAAGAAAAAAAATTTGAAATAGAGAGTAAATATACATGGAGTTCAATAAAGTTGAAATTAATATCTATTTAAAAATGTTAAAGGGCTTACTTTAAAAAGCTACAATGTACATGTGTAAAGAACTATGATAACTATACGTCATGATTATATAATGGATCACTGAATATCTAACTTTGCTAAATTTTGCTCCTCACATCAGAAACACTTGTTTATAAAAATATGGTCTATCATCAAATTAAACTCCACAAATAAATTACGTAAATTCCATTCTTTTAAAACAACAATTACACAATGAGTGGAGTGAGAGTGGTGATGATTTTGGCTCTGAAGAGCTCTCACAGAGTCGCAGACTCGAGAAGAGCCCTATGAACAAAAAATTAAATTTGTGATGTACCGCATTTGCCGGCGTAAAGGCCGCAGTATTTTCGGGTGAGAAAAAATCAAAAAGTCGGGGTGCGGCGTATACGCGACAACAACAAAATTCAGCGGTCAAAACATCACGTCCATTTGCACGTTTGGGACTATATGAACGGTAGCATGACTAGACAACGGTACAGGACAATTCTAGAATAACTCCACACAACTTACCAACAATTTTATGTTGCATAGTTGACATGAAGACAAAAAAATTTATTTTTCTAATAAAATCTGCCGATAGATCTAGATCTAAGTCCGTACCATTGCATCGCCAAAAAGTAAAAAAAGGGACAGGCCGTTACTTACGAAGCTAGCTGCCGCGCAACGCAACTGCGCAGGTCGAAAAACGCTATTTCGGATTACACCACACATCGAGGTAGGGTTATTGTAGGATACCAAATCTGCGTACGATACAGTACTAGCTTAAAAGTCGATGAAGATCTGCTAAATTATGATCATTTTTTAGGTTAACTTTTTCCTCTACGAAATGTCAAAGTTGGGGGTGCGGCCTATAGGGCGGTGCGGCCTCTACGCCGGCAAATACGGTACACTGATATCACATTCAAATGCACTGTATTACCGGTAATCAATTCAATGTACAGGTGTACAAGTAAAAGTACTATTGAAAAGTCATATTCTTACATGATGTGGTAAATAAAAAATAAAAAACTTTTGGCAGGAAATTAAAATGGCATAAACAAGTGTATATATATTGTGCATTACAGATCTTGTATCTTACTACCGGTATACACACAAAAAAGAAGCACACTGGGTTCTTTGTTGCACCCAGATGATTTTTCGCCAACTGTTTACACTAATGTTTTGTTTTTGTCATAGTGCTTTAAAGGTAGTTTAAAGGTATTACAAAGTTTTGGTATGGGGTCATGAATTTGGTTCAAATGAACATATTGGAAGCATATGCGATTTTACAATATTCAATGATCGTTTTCGCGGTTGAAATTGAATCTAAAATGATTAAATTTTAAATAATAAATTCCTTATGTTGTATAGCGCCCTCTCAAGACTGACATTACTTTAGCTCTAAAACAATATTTCTTGACTATGATCGACCGATTTGCTATTCCCGTTTGGAAATTATATATCCAAATTACATATTCTGAGGTTTTCATGGTCGCAGTTTCCTAGGAATGGCCTTAGGCGCTATTTGAAATATTTGAAATTTACCGGGAGCACCGGTAAATTTTTTGTTATTCAATTTCTCGAAAGCAGAAGTGTTTTAGGGGCTAAATTTTCTACTGCTTATAAAACATCCACAGGGGCATCCAAATATATCAAAATTTTAAAGAATTACTCAAATCCAATTTTCAAATTTCCCAAAACTTTGCATTACCAGTACCTTTAAGGCATTTGCGAATGTATAGGTTGCCCTACCCAATCATCAGATCAATATCTCACTGAACTTAAAGGGGGTAAAGTGTACGTGTCCATAAGTTGGAGGAGCAAAGATCTCTTCTGTTTACTTGACAAATAAAAAATCAGGTATGCTGGGTAAATATTTCTTTATCTCACAGATTAAAATAAACGTAATCTGAAACGTGCAGAACATTCATCTATCACCCACTCATTATGTAAACACAAAAATACTACCAGTTTGGCTATCATATATAATGTCATGAATATATACCATGACCATTGCGTGATATAAAGGAAGCTCATATCCTTTTAAAATTAAAACAAAGTCAAAATGAAAAATAACCACATATGGTGATAAATGTACATACGCTTCATGGCAATTCTAACATTATCAAGCAATTTTGCTTTTTACAAAGTCCCATCAAAACACATACTGTACTTGTAACAACAAAATGAATACATTATCATAAAACATTTGTCTAATTTCACAATTATATGAAGAAATTAACTACTTAAAACTTTTAAATGTCTTCTGATATTCTTTTTCCAGTGTCACAATAAATATCAAATAATATTCAAGGCTCCAAATGCCATGAAAGCATTTAAAAAAGACCAGTCAACCATAATAATATCGGCTTCTCCCTGTCACTGGTACAATTATTCCTTTTCTTCAATTCTTCCACTAAAAGGCACTTTCAGACCTAGTTCAATCACTAAATTCACCATCTTTGCTACAAAGAGCATACGCTTGAAAAACCCTATTCTTTGAAGGCAATCCATACCGCTAATCAAATTAAGAGAAATTCCAAGGATGGAAAATCAATATCCTTGCATTATCGTGACCGTGAACATCATATCTCAATTACTGTGTACACAAAGCAATGTGTCTTCTATGACGAAGGGGGAAAGTTGCACTAATAGGCATACGAGCGATAGGAAATGCAGCCGTCAATAATATCGCCCTCGAGAAACAAGACGCCGACAGATGTCGATCTTCACAACTGTTCATTTTGGACATGAGTGTTGAGGGGTGTTTTCGGTGTAAATTAAAGCACTAGAGTGGAAGGGATGGAGTGTACAGTACCTATACCATGAAATCAATAATTGATTATGTTTGAATGGAATAATTGGTCAATATAATATATGACTTATACTGTAGCGAGTAAGAGACATAATATTTATTTGTCTGCAACATCATGAAATGATTTATATCTGATTGTAGTTGCACTCCCTGGTCATACATACTAGAAACACTCTCACATACATCTTTAAGATCTATTCAACTTTTGTATTAAAAAGAAAATCAGAAAAATAACAAAACTGTTCCTGTGACATCACCACATATATATGCAAATCTCGAATTGGCATATTTGAAAGGTTGATTGTAATATTTTCATACATGTAAACTACCCTCCTTTCCAAACTGTTTGCTAAATACACTAAAATATCAATTTCCAATTTCCAATGGGGCTGTACAGAATAATATTTGATATTGTTGTAAGTCCTAAAAAAGAAGAAAAAATATCAAATGAGAATTATACAGCTTGAAATGTTATATACCATGTATTTCTTGTTTTGTGTTTGGAACAGATGCACAAATGCAGATTACAAACTCTATTAATTTGAAATTCATGTGACTGCTGTGATTAATTAAAACTTTCATAACTTCCTAACTTTCTCATCATTTGTCCGACTTTCGTAAAACTCTCACTGCTTCATTTTTTGCTCTTGCTACTTTCTTTCAGAGTAGTTTTTGCAATTAACATTGGCTTTCCCTTGAACAGTAAGTATATTAGTTACTGCTAAGTTTACAACAAATATATATCATCATGTCTGGAGGTGAAGAACATATACGCTTGTAAACGTTTATGATTACTTTGTACAGGAAAAGCAAGTTGTAAACTGCATAATAATCAGCATTATAACTGATTGATATACTTGATTAAAGAGTGTAACACTTTTCTAAAAAACATGGTTTCCTACTAGTTCAGATAATCAAAGATTATACTTCTCATGAATGCTGGTTTTATTTATTATTGCTCATAAATATCATATTTTAAGATTAGACAATTTGAAGACCTTATTCCCAAATCAATTTTCACATTCTTCACATTCTTCATCTCAAAATTTCTTGAAGATCACAATTGCCTGGCGATTTTTCTTTCTACCAGTAATCTCTTCGCATCCTTCATCACCTTCGTTATGGCCTGGCGCGCAACATTCAGAAAATGAACTTACGGGATGATTAGAGAAGCACAGATGATGAGATATTATTGCGATCCATGGACGGGTAAAAGATCCGGTTGCTAGGCAACGGAGGTTCTCTGGCCCTTCATCCCATATGAGATTGTAATTAGGATGCCTTAACGAGCGATCAAGACTAATGAGATGGCTCTAAGTTACAGATACTACTGGACAACTATGGATGAATCTCATACATGTATATATTGGTATGGTTTACTGAACTCTTTGATGAGTTCAATGGTTCTGTTTACGTCTGGATGTCCACAATGAATTCATCATTATTATGAAATCAGATTATCATTTGACATCTTATTTAGGGTCAATTCTGTGCAATGTGTGCTGTATGATATGTCTTTAATCCATTTGTTTCACTTGAAAATGAAAATACACCATTGGCTAATGGTTCTCTCTTGTATTATTAAAAATAAACATTAGTCAGTAGTAATCAAGATAGAAGTCAAATGTTTGACAGGACACAATGCAAGAAATCATAAGTTTAGAGGGGATTATCATTTCACTAGTTTTTGATGATATCTGTCATTTTAGAGTTATTTGCACCATGGCAAAAATAGCATAATATTTAAAGCATTCTCTAAGAAATCTTTCTGCACCAGACAATGCCCATGTTTCTAGAAAATTTCAGTGATGCTTTTTCCCCCTTACATTAGTCAACAGAATAAAGGATTCAACAAATTTCATCATGAACTTGTGCTAATGCTTTGTTGCAGAAAATTTGTTATGCTTAGTCCAAATTGAGAGAAATATGATTTTACACTATCCCAGGGCGGTTTTGTAGTATAGGATCAAAGCAATTTTGAAATTGAAAGTATGAATCAACATTTCAACATGTTTATTCCTCTAGTCTGTATCCATATTGGAAAGAATTTGCCCTATGTTTTTATCACTGAAGTCTTCTACGGGCGCGATATTAGCAACAAAGGTGTTATGCAATGAGAAGCGTTATGTAACAAGGTTGCTTATCATATGCCCCTCGTGTTTAATAGGAACTACTTGTAGGTTGTTGACCATCTTGATTTCTAAGAATCATTAAAATGTTTCTTACCCCATCTCCTCCCATCATGGTGTGTGTCTTGCCAGACCCGGTCTGCCCGTAGGCAAACAGACAGACGTTGTAGCCATCAAAGCTAGCATCCAAGACTTCACTTCCAAGATCGCTGAATATCTGCATTGGAAACAAAATAATATAGATTATGAGTGATTTTCTCACCTAGACGTTACAAGATTTGATTTCTTTGCTTTAAAATAGATTATCTTACCTCTACATGTTGTCTGTTTGGAGCCAGAAGTGTTTTATTTGTTAAAGGTAGGCGTTACTACTGCAGCTAGAAGGGATTAGACCACACAGCGAGCCAACAAGGTCACTGTGACAGGTGGCTATCTCATTAACTCAGCTCTCATTTAACATAAGAAAGAGAGGATCATGGGGGACCAACAGGCACCGATTTGGGAAGTTTTCTATATAGAGGGAGCAAGTAGCTACAAGTAGGACAGTGTGCCTTTAAAGCAATACTTTGTAACAAAGCCAATGGCCTTCTGGCTCTGAACAGATGATAACCAAGCAGTACAATTAAAAGTGGGGACTAATAACATATATTAGATTTGAAATTTCAAATCATATAGCTCAAATTTACTGAACAGTGAACATGTGAAAAAAAGTTCATGCATTTATACAAAAATGTAGTCTCTAAACCCATACATTGTAGGTCATGATAAACATGAATTCATGTAAACAAAGCTACATGTATAAAGAAAATAACAACAACAAAAACAATGGTTAAATATAAACTTGTATATATTTCTAAATTTGAACACATAGTCGAGGACAATTTTTATATAATAGGCCATTTTTCAAACTTGCCAAAAAGTATGGTCTTCTAAAGTTGAACACATACTGGTAGTCAGGGACCATTTTTACAATAGGCTCATTTCAAACTTGACAAAAAATATAGACATCTTTATATTTCAAAAGTTTAACTGCAGTCAGGGGCCATTTGTATTTCATCACTTTAACAAATATTTATAACTAAAGAGGCCAGACTGCAAGATCCTGGTATCTTCTAAAGATATCTTCTAGAAATAGACTCAAGTTATTTAAGCATTCTACATTGTATATACAGACTACTGCTTACTTATTGAAGCATTGCTCATTCATTCATTATGTGGAACAAGAGTGCAGTCACATTTTCTAAAAGAACTTAAAAAGTATTCTGCCATTTTTTCTAAAGACTTCACCTTTAGGCGCAGGCCTTTGCAAGCAACACTTATGTGGCTTCAACATAGAGACCCGCCATAAAAGTCGGTTGCCACAGCAATAAATACGTAGGCCTTTGAATTACCAACACATCAAAAGTGACGGCTAGAAGTTCCACAAGATTGTCAAACCTCAAAAACGTCCTTCTATGTTGATGAACTTATTTAGAGATTCTGCATGTATGTTTACAAACAGTAACACTGGAACTGACAGTTGGGTGGCACAGTTCAAACAATTGAGGTTCTTTCTCTTTCAATCCTTAAACTAATGTTTGACCTGGGTCTTTTGACAAGGGGTACATACGTAGAGGGCTCTTAAACAAGGGGCCGATCCAAAAAGCTCTGTAAATAGAGAGGAGGGTCTGCACACAGTATGTCCGACTACTGAGCATCCCTTTATCATGTAAGCTGGGAGGAGCTTTTGTGTCTTGACAGGCTGATATAAATCCGCTTTGGGGATGGCTTGGGAGGTAGGGAAAAAGACAGGGAATTATAGCTTTCTCATAGAATACAGAAGAACTAAATACATTGTACATGACTACTTGTACATTTTAGACTTTCAATATCAGCATTGTATTTATGTACAGTATATGGAGTACAGCGTATGGGTATGAATTAACACACCACATGTTTAATATGTAACCTAAGCTGTAGTTACATGTAGTTGGTACTTTTAAACACTCTTGTCTTGAAGTTATTTTTCCTCCATGATTGTTTGACTAATTGACTGACTAACTGATATTTATTTATATATTTATTTATTCATTGATGACATATTCTAACTTACTGCTCAATGAATTGATTTCCTTGTGGTACACTGACAGTGTAACACTGTACATGTACATGTACAAATGAAAAAGAAAGTGAATGAAAAACTTTTTAATTCTTTTTACGTGTTCATGCATTTGGCAGACGCACATTAGAAACATAAAGTGTCAACCTTGCTTGTCCTAACTACCAAGAGGGATGGAGTGGCTATTTGTCTTTTGGATTGGAGCCTTTGTGAAGTCAAAGATTATGTTTACATCAATGCCATAATGTGTGTCACATGCTAAGGGTTTACATGCAGGTGTTTAATCTAGCTTTAATACTGGGCAATAAACATTGCAAGGCCACACGACCACTCCTCTTATATTTGACAACCAATGGAAGACAGATAATAGTAAACTACTGAAGTAGACAAACTACAGATGTTCTCTGGTGAATGTATTATCCCTGATAATCTGTGTCAAAAATTGTAACGATTATACAACTTTACTTCTTTTTCTTCTTTTGGGGGTAACTGATGCTGCTGCACATTATTTTACAAAAAGTATGTTTTCATCAAATAAAAGTAAACCACTAGGACATACATTTGTAGATAGTATTTTTATGATTACGTGTGTTTTTGTGTAAAGTTTCAAAATAAGATCTGTAGGTAGTTAACATATAAAAATATTTGTAAACCAGATCATTCCCCAGAAGTCAAAATTTAAAATGTTGTGCCTATAACTTTAGAGTTCAAGAAAGAGTGTACAGCTTGAATTCAATTTTCAATCTACTATAAATAATATCTACTTGTAAGTTCTATACCAATCTTGATTGAGATATAAAATGGGCACAAAAGTGTTCATTAAAATGTATTTATTGGAATTCCACTACATATTAAAAAATCTTTCTCAACCTTATATACACCAAGAGCTAAATGGGCACAAGAAGTGATCATCGTTTGAGTTGTTACTTAGCTTCTGTGCTCAAAAACATATTGTATGCTTGTTCAACCAATTGTAAATTCTATGCTAAGAAGCCATTTCCATGATCTTTGTAACACTCTAACCTATACATGTAGAAGAAAAAGATCCTGTGCGGACTCCTTTATACAATGATATGGATGAGCGCCAGACTTTGTACACAAAGATAATGCATAGGCCTTATCAGCACAAATACACACCAAAAGAGCCGTTGCACAGCACTACTTCAAGAATAGTCCATGTGCCAATATATCACAGGTTTTTGTGTACTGTTGCCATGAGAACGACCTGATCCTGAAAAGGGTGCATGCATTGCTTCTTGTTACCCTGGACCTCCGCAGATTTGACCCCTTGGAGATCATTCCTGGGAATGTAGTCTAATCAAATTCAGCTCACTTTTATATTATGTGGAACCGGAGTTACTGAATTTCTAGGGTACTTGTTTTATTTTATGCAGGAACATTTACAACAGCCCCATTTGTACATTTGCCAGTATTCTTTTGATTTATAATAATATTAACAGGATAACCATGAACAATACCAAAATGTAGCTATAAACTGGATAAAGTTGTAGTTAAATAAAGCAAGAAAAAAGAATTACAAAAAAAAAAGTTGCATTATGTTGTCATAAATAATCTCATCTGCCTTGTTTTTCTCTTCTTTAATAAAAAAAAAAAACTTTATAAAGTGGACTCCAAACAAAGGGCTTTTTACAAGTTTTTAAAACAACAGATTAAAGTTTCCTCACTTTTGTGACAACAGTTGCAATTCCATATCAACAACTATATTTGGAAAACATATTCAAACACGACTAAACAAACATGTATAACCATACATGTACATAGTACATACGTGTAAAAGTTCATGATAAAATCAGGTCTGAATATGCAGACTAAATTCCTAAACGCAATGACAGTTGAACCTGGTGAATTGTGAGGTTTATCCAGACATGATAGTATTTCTGAGTTTCGTTGGAATAGTTTGTTTTGATCAGTAACATGCCAGTGCATTGGGATGCATTCTCAAATTACCTTGACACCAGATACAAGGAATGATTTGAATTTTGGCAAGATGCCGAAAGTAACCGTTGTATTCTGCTAAAGACGTTGCTAAATTACCCGGATCGTAAAGATTTAATGGTTGCTATTGTATTCCTAGTGAAGTTTTGAACTGTTTTCTCTCAACCTTTTCTTCACTTCCCTCTTCTTTTCAATGAGTTTCTTAATCTGTCTGTCATTTGCTTTTCATTTACACTACGGGATGTCCCAGCATTGATGCAACAAGATTTTGATTGACAGTATCTTAATAACTATGTGATCATCCTCAATGAAATTCTGTAGTAGTTTCTTCTCAATGTAGTGTTAACTTCATGGGGATTTGGGAATTCCATAGAGGATGATCAAGTAATCTTTAAATAATCGCCAATCAAAATCTTGTTGCATTTGTTAAAAGAGACACCCTGTAAAACAGCTTTTTTTCCCTCTACATGTATGCTTCGTCTCCTTGTCCTTACATGTATATGCCACACGTTTATTACTTTTATCTTTATTCTTCTGCTTTTCTGACATGCTTCTTCAAATGTCTTTTCAATGCCTTTAATTGACACCACTTTTAGCTAAGCTACATGTATCACATGTGCAGTTTAATTCTGGGATTGGTATCAGTCTATTTTTACCTGTATAACCTTATTCAATTCTATTCTACAAAAATACATTTTCCATGCATAAGTAATACAAAATGTAAATGTAATAATTGTGCAAGAGTAACAAAAGTACTTTGATATTATGCCTATCAGGCCTTCACAAATTATAAATGGACTGAATACATGTAAGTACATGTACAAAGGCTTATGGTTCACCAAGAAGTCACTGACACCGATACCTTAGGAAAACAAAAACAGAAAATGACAAACACCAATACAGACACAAGCAGGTGCTAGGTGAGAGTTCTGATTGGTAATTAGGATAAGAAGATGGGCCTCATCAAATCCTTGTTTACTTGCTCTGGACAGCAAGCTCATTGCTTGAAGTATGTTGAGCAACATTGGCTAGGTTCACATGACAGTCTATAAACTTAGAATTAAACTAGTGATTTAAACTCACAGGTAATACCTCCTAGCTAAGGATGATGATGATGCACTCTTATTTTTAAAACTTCCGAGTTTTATTCTCATGGTTTTAAAGCCATTTTCCTGTGGTTATTGTAAAAAGTACAAGCACTAGTGGTGGGGGGAAGGTTATGCATACACAATTAACTTTGAGGCTTCACCAGCTTGTAGTTAAAACAACTGCTTGTCCTGCTTGTACAAAGTATGTACTTTAGAAAATTCAAGCAGTTATGGTACCTGTGCCGTGTGAACCTGTGTTACTATTAGTAGGTCATTGTTCAAAACTTTTGAAGCTTTGCAAACTTAAGTTTATAACTACAATGGTGCCATGGTAACATAGTTAATATGATTGAATGTGAGATAGGGACTGAATGGGGAGGATAGACAACAATTTGCATCCCATACTGTCTGTTTACTATGCTGAGAGGCAGAAGGGCATTAAAAGCACATTGCAGGGTGTTAATACCCTCCAGGCTCTCAGCAGACCATATTCTACTTGTATAAGCTTTTTTTGTAGAAGGTGCATCGTGTTAATACCCTCCAGGCTCTCAGCAGACCATATTCTACTTGTATAAGCTTTTTTTGTAGAAGGTGCATCGATGCATGGTTTGCAATTATCTGAAGCTCTGGAGGATTCTAAACCAGAAGACTTCCTCAGACTCCCACCACACATCGACCAGAGCATCATCCGATACACCACACATAACATCACTGAAAACATTGCAAATACAAGAATTTCCTGCAATGTTCGCAATAATCAACGCTTCCTGAGGATTCGAGACCGCAAAATATCTCCACGCATCGATCACAGCTTCTGATCTCTTAGCATATATATGAGATCAAAGATGAGCATGAGATAAGTAAGACAGAAAGGGGGGCAGATAATTACACCATCATGGGGGTTCCTGCGTTCATTTCCTCTCTGTGCCCGCACTCACGTAGAGATGAAGATGCTACTGACCTCCGTGACCCTAAATGATGAATGCTATCACTCGCATGAATGGCTGACAATATTTACCAAATACTTCCACGCATGTTGGGTCCAAATCGACAACTGCATGGTGTCTGTGAAACACACTCACATGCCAATTTTTGCAAGGGCGATATTTTTCAAATTGTTGTATTCCCTGGGTGAAATCTTAAATTTGATAAACAACAATAGGCAATTTTCTGCAGGTATTTTGCGATCAACTCTTTATGATTTTTAAAGGGAAAGAGTTACTGTACATGTTGTATATAATATCATTATTTATTAGAAAGAATCATGCATGAATGCTCAAATGTATGAAATTTTAAATCACTCATAAAGTAAACAATCGCCTTTAAAGCACACTCCATGCCATTCAACCCTACATACAAACAGTTGCCGCTTCAACTTTATTCCATGTTCATATCACCCCCTGCAGAGCTTAATCCAATACAGACATCTGGGACGAAGGTGCGATCAATCACACATGTACATTACAGCGGCAAATAGCTTTTGTATTAGAATGTACGCATGGCTTCACAGCCCACCAAATTTATATTGTTTGACAACAAGGTACACCATTACCTATTTGAGAAATGCCTCCACGTCGTCAGAGTAAACATTACATATTGTGAGCCTATCCGTCTTGAGTGATAAATGGTACATAATGACTTTAAAGTTTAGACTATGAAACTGGAAATGTATTGACCACTTTTGTATTGATTGAATATAAAAATTGCCACATTAACCTAGCTATATTAAAAGGTGAACTACTTTGTGTTATACAAAGAAGCATGTAGGAACTTTATTAATGAATTTATTCATTAATATATGTACATGTACAATTTACATGTACAGTACAGTCAAACTAAAAGAAAGAGAAAAGGAGTGAAGTTGATAGATGAAGGTTCTAATATTGCTGGAGAAAGTCAAGGGGGGTTAAATCAATTATCTTTAAAATGCACCATACTTCACATCATCAAAAGTTATAAACATAATTCATAAAGCAACTACAGTATCTATATTTCTTTCTGAACCTTCTACAATCTACATGTAGATAACAGCTTTTGAAGAAAAAAATCATTTAGAGTGCGGCGAAATTCTGCAACTTCACCTCTCCTACACTAGGAACTAGGAACTAGCCCTCTATAAATGGTCTATATAGATCTGAACAATGTGTTAATCAGCAAAGAAGATTTCCTCTAGTTTAGAGATAAGACCCTCTAAACTAAGAATTAAAAGGATTAATTTGGACCCATCTTAATCTCATTTACCACTACAAAACAGTACAGTACATCTTACTGTACATCAGGATTAAGGCAGGTACAAAATGCCCTCAGGGCTGTATCAACAATTAAAGCTTCCTTTTTTTTAATCAATAGTATGGAATATAGAAGAAAACCTTCAAAACCTCTTCGAGATCTTTCTTAATACGTTATGTTAAAGAATGTATCTTGCACAAAGAGGCTACTTGTAACATACTCTTCCTTGCCTTGTGCCTAAACTGTACATCTTTCTTGACAGGTGGGAGAAAATACAAACAAGTTTCAAGCAAAATGACCATTACCTACAGGAATATTTATTGCGACTTTTGTTTACCTTTAATAATCTGTGCATATTCATATGACAACCTTATAAAACATAGAGTGTCATTCAGTTACTATCTATCTGTTTAATCTCTTGAAAGAAAAGAAGGGTACACCCAATATCTTTTTTTCTTGGTAATGTTGCAAACAATAATTGTTTCTTAATGTAATTTTCAGATGCTAAGCCTATCATGAAGTGCCTTTAACAGGTTGGATGTTTGAAATGTATGACCTGTATATAAGGAAAGGAAAACCTTGAGAATCCCATCAAAATTGTAAGACGATTTACAAGATGAGCTTCTTCTTTCCATAATCTCATTGTGAAAGTCTGTATTCTAATAAGATAATTTTTTTTTGTTGACAAGTGAAATAATGGAGACAAGTTGCTGCACACCAGGAGATACAATTGGATTAGAGTCAGGATGACATCTGCAGCTCTCACTATGAATATGTCTGACAAAGAAAGCAGACAAAATATACAGTTCCTCAGGTAGACAAAGGAACATCCCTTCACTGCTATTATAAATGTAAAAAGTGAATATGCATGTGACACCTGTTCTACACATTTGTACATAATAGCAGTGAAGGGATGTTCCTTTGTCTACCTGACGAACTGTATATTTTGTCAGCTTTCTTTGTCAGTCATATTCATAGTGTCTATGGATCTTCCTGTAGCTCACACTAACCCCTCTGGGGGCTGCTTGACCTATACAACCACTGAATGTTCCACTAAATAATCTCCTTGTACTAGTAACAATGAACAATTTTCATTTACATAAATCTTACACTGCATACATGTATTATAAGTTAATTATAAGAGAAGTACATACACATACATGTACATTTCAAATTATTCTTTTACAAATTTGTAAAAATTGCAGAGTACACCCGTCTTCATAGAAAATAATTTACACAAGTACTTTAAACTCCAACTGGCATGACAGATCAGTTGCTCATAAAGATTATACTCCACTTTTCGGAGAAGCATCAATAACTTTGAATTAATTTGAAAACGGGTCTATTGAAAACGTGCCCCTTGTTTGTACTCATGGTAAGCACCCCTATAACTGGTACAGGTATTCCTTACAATCAATAGCCCCTTCCTGCCCCCGCCCTATTCAAAACCTGCTTCATTTACAACAAGATTGACCACCTTTGTGTGAAGCTACTGAAGACACAAAGACACCAGGACCACTGTTGAGTAGTTTCCCCTTTCTTCTTTTGAAAGGGATGCTTGAATACCAGTAGAAGTAGAACTAATCATTGAGGGGGATGACAAAGCGCATGGCTTCATTAAGGGGTAATAACCAACACTGACCTTCATGTATGAACAAGTTCAAAGTCGTGTTTTCGCTTTAACTGTTTAGTGACTAATGACGTTTTGATTTGTAAATAACTTGTGTACAACTGAGAGTACACACCTTCACAACTGTAGGTCCCTTAATTTAAATACTTGAATACTACATGCATGAAGATGTAAGTATGTTAACTATAAAACAACATGATAAACATTTTTGTAATTAAAAAATTCTATATCTGGATATTTACTTTGACAATTCTTTTCAATTAATATAATTTATCTGAAAAAAAAATTAAACATAAATTTGTTTTCATATCTTTATTGCTGATTTACTGGTACATGTACATGCAGGCTATCAAAGCATGATTTCAATATAAGTCCTGTGAAAATATACAGGACTTTTATCTCTCAATCCATTGATTTCATATCTTGAATAAATCACTAAATTTGACAATTGCATCTTCTTGGTTTCTGCCAACTGCATGAACATATTTCCTGGACCGGTTACTGAACCAGTGGTATATTCTTGAAGAGAACCTTGTACTTGGGTATGATGTCACTATGATTGTTTGTTTGCAAAAGACTGACAAGGAATACACAAACATAGGAACTAAGGAAGCATTTAAGGATTGCAGAGCTTTGCAGAACAAACTATCAAGTACTCGAAAAGTTTGCAGACACCTTGCCAACAGGGACTACTGCTTAGATTGTCAAGTGTGCTTGCTTCTCCTATCCATTCTCTTCTCTTCTCTCTCTTATCCCCTCTTCTATTTCACCTCTCCAATTGTTACACATATTTTGTTATAGTTTTTCTTTCTCCACTTCCCACTGTCTATTTTCCTCTCTCCCTTTTTTTAATTACCACTCTCTTTATTTCTCTTCCTCTCTTCATCATCTTCCTCCATACTCCTCCTTCTTCCCCCACTCTCTGTCTCTCTCTCTCTCTCTTTCCATCTCTCCCTTTCTATTTTTTATGTCTATATCACTATATTGTCCAATCTTCTCTCTCCCTTATCAAATAACATTTACTTTTTAAGTTTTCCCATACAAATTTGATTCACTTATTTCATCTTGTACTTAATTTTAGGTGGTAGTTCAAAACTATGATTAATTCTTAAAACATTATACAGGTGTAAGGCTGATGCTATGATTCATCCTCATGTGTTATATAACACTTTTACAGAATCTTTCTCCGAAGTGACTAATAATGTAAAAAACAGTTTTCACAAGAAGGCCTACATTTACGATCATGTCAGAACAAAAAGGTGACATCATACCCCAAAATAGGCCATGAGGACAGGAACAAAAATCCTGCTACCCCCATCACTCACTAATTCCATTAGGCGTGTACATCTTCGTCTAATTTCGCTAAACTCAATCCCAAACTCGTCAGACATCACCCTATCTCAGCCTTCTCATACATCAAAGGCAACTCGGGATCGCGGGATGAGATACAGTATGATATATTATAGAGCACTGTTTTTCGGATTCCCCTTTACTGAAAAGAGATGGATGCTGGATAGCCCATATTTCTCTCCGTCTAAAATTAGAGTATAAACCATGATGCTTTTTCCAGGGCAGGGATGGGATGAGTCAGTAATTTCATAACTTGGACATGTTCATGTATGTTATCCTCTATTGGGAGCCAAAAAGGAGTAAAACTGAATGTCAAAGCATATGGGTTACAATGTAATGCCATTCTGGCCCTAAGCAGATTTATGTTAAGTTGTATATGATTTAGAAATATTGTACACCTTATATGGAAAGAGTTTATTTTCACTTAGAAATGCATTATAACATGTTAAGTTATATGATTTATAACAATGATTAAAAATTGACAAACTTGTAGAACCAGTAAAACTATATATAGAAAGGACCAAGACTGTTCGCCATCTCTCTCTCTCTCTCTCTCTCTCTCTCTCTCTCTTTTTAATACTTTCTTTCTCTTTATCTATTTATATTTAAGTTTTGTTTATAAACCTAATAGATCAAACAATGCACCATCTTTTCCACCTAATAAAGGGACACACTGTTCTACATTGTACATATTGAATAACACTCACTTGAATATTGCAGAATACACTGTACTTCATCAACACAGGACTATTTTTATAACTAGCCTAGAGCTTTGCACTTTTAATAATCCAATTTTAGAAAGACATCATTGCTGGAAGCACAATGACATTTACACACAATGCTAATTCAATGCAGGTTCCCTAAATATGTCAAGATTAATTAGCTTTCAATTTAGACCCAAATATGAAATATACATGTATGCTCACTTGCCGAGTGCATTTTATCAAACCTTGAAAGGAGTTACTGGATATTCTCCGGTTTCCGTTTAGCTCCGGGGAGAAAGGACAATTTCATCTTCCTGCGAACTCACAGTCGATAAAACCTTGTTATTGATAAATGGCAAGGACATAAATCCTTATCAATTTGTCCAGGATTCAAGTCAAGAATATGCTGATGGCATTGTTGTGTAGATTTGCAATTGGTGAAGTATATCCCGCACAAATATCCGGTGAAGCAAATAAGAGCGTGCATCAAAATGCAAGGAATGTAACCATTTTAAAAATTAACAAAATCTATATTTGATACATCATACAATATAGGATCACTTGTAGGTAGTACTCTCAAATAATAAATGCAGTGTGCCAAGCGTGTGCCCCCATAAATCTAGTTCCATGTACATGTAATCTACAGTTATCATCCTATATTTTTCCATCCCGTGCTCCAATTTCAACAAGACAAACACTTACGGTATATTAATAATTGATGATCTTTCCAATTTCAACAGTCATTAGAACAGTGTGTAAAACACGCACATTTTTGCATTTGGTGTGCATACAATCATTCATGCAGCAATCAGCAATGCAGTGCACCGAATAAATAACAAATGATTGAGAATTAATATGCATTTGATTGGATTCAGAAAATGTTAAACAAAATATATACTGGGTATATCAACAGTAAATGCACAGTGTACATGTATACAATGGGCTTATGTAGACACTGTACACACTGTGTACAACTCAATGATCCATTTTACTCTCTCTGCACACCTTTCATGGTCACACATTCATTCAGTACTTAGAACTCTGCATTTATTTAGTCAATAATTATTGATCATTTGTTTTAATTGAGACAAGACACGGCCTTCAGTAACAAGCTCAATGCTAATAAAGTACATACTTGTTTATGTTTATCTGGAACAAAACTACATGTACAGTACTATACTGTAGAAGCAACACATTGGTTTTTAGTGACTAAAATATATGTAGAAATCATGATGTACATGTATCGTAATTTTACTATTCTTACTCATGAATATATTTTGCTCAAATACCTGCTCATTCATTCATTCTACAACCGTATTTTTGTTCTCAATATTGTGTAAATGTCACTATCCCGAATAGTCTACTGAATATTATGCATCATCAATTCTATTCCGGTTTTTCATTTATTGAATGGAAGTAGTTAATATTATGTAAATGAAGCTATCAAATTCCTTTTCATCATGACATCTGACCAGCAATATCTATTGTGTGGTGAAATTGCAGGAAATTATGTTTGTATCAAAATAGCTTCCAACTTTCTGTTTAAAATTACGGATCAGGCCAGGCCAAGCCTTTGTCCTTGAGCGTGTCCACAATTACAGTCAAAATTTTCAATAGGCACCATGTATCAACTTTCACTTGACTCAGCCTCCGGGCATCTGGGAAACACAATAGCCCTTGGCTGACCCTCCCAATTGGTTTCATTTTGGCCAACTGACCGTTCCAAATCAATACGGTATTCTACTATGATACGATGGACGCCCGCCGTCGTCGCAATGGATGCGGTGTGACGGAGCAGAATGACACCCCTCGAGACGATGACTGACCATTGGCTGACCGATGGTGACAAAAGCCCCCTTGAAGACTCCACACCATCACTGCATGGTGTCTTACTTCAGGGGCTCATCCATATTTGATGAGCCCCTTCCACTCAAAGGACAATGTCCTACCCGGTCCCACAAAGGTATGAATGGGACAGTATTGTTGGTGCCAAAGAGGCACACAATACGTGATGTTTATACGCAAGTTATTTATAATCAAAACCTTGGGATTCAATATTGTAAGGCCTAAATCTTGTCTATTACCCTAGGGATAATAGAAATAGCCTACCCACACAGGGCCTATTGTAACTGTAAATTGTCAAAAAGGGACTGGCACATTAAACATGTGTGTAATTAAAGAACTGGTCATCATCCAAGGGCACTTCTGAAAAGTTTCTCTTCTTCATAAACCCTCTACTCTATTGATCGGGTGGAAACACAACTTCTTCTTATAGTTTGTCCAATTCAAGGACACGTCAGTAATTATGGAATCTGGCTACTCATTAAAATATATCCCTGTGTCTGTGACATCCCTTGGGGATGTCAATAAATATTTCATTACTTGAAAATGCAGCAATTACAGACTAAATGCTCATTAGTGACCAATCAGATGTTTAAAGTAACAATGTTTGCTTACATGTATATGGTGATTATTAAGATAGACAAATTACTATAAAGTACTCATTTCGCAGTTCTGTAAAATGTGTTGTATTCATTTTGTTTTTTTGTAAATATTTGTTCTTTCTCTACTCAGAGAAATTGTGAATTTCTATAGGAAACACTCTAAAAGCATTTCATAAAATCATCCCTTTAAGTTTGATTGAAACTGTAGAACACTAGCACCTGAAAACAAGCGAAGTTCATGAGACTAATATTGTCCACATGTAGTTTAAGTGAAAAGCAAAATAGAAAGTAGCCAAATCTGAGAGATATGTAATCTTCTTGATTTATAATAAATGCCTAATTATGAAGGAAAATCTCACTATCCTTTGATCTACTTGCTACTGACTCATTCCTTCAAAGATGTTTTGATACTAAAAATAAACATTTCATACTCATATCTTACAAGGATCCAGGTCTCGAATACAATTGGAAATAGAATCAATTGTGCATTTCAAGGTAAAGAGATTTTGTCTGATTCATGCATTCAAGGGAAAATCTCCTTTCCATCTCCAGAGTAAAATGCTTTCCCAGTTGGCCTACTACGGTGTGCTTTCCAATAAAGGAGTTTTTGACAGCATCCCAGCCAGACGGAATTCTCTCCATATTTGGTTGCTGATGGGATTTTCGTGATGGCTAGTTTCCATTTAAGGTTCTCTCTTCTCTATCTTTCCCATTCCTACTGCTTTCTCTCTCTCTCTCTCTACACATGTGTTTATACTATATAAATATATATTTGTTGTTTTTCCCTCACCTTTTAAAAATCTTCTGAGTCCCATTCTTACCTTAATTGAGGTCTACTGTAAATATCATCTAAATGTATATCTCCTTCTCTAGGCGTCTCTTCCATTATTCTGTTTTTCTCTATTATCTATTTCTCCATTTTACTCACTTCTCTCTCTAATTAAACAATTAAAATAGAGAGTTCTCTACATTACATTAAATTATTATATATCCCTCTTTCTCCTTCTCTCCCCACTTTCCACTACTTTTCTCCGTGTTTAAGTTTGCAAATTTCTTATTTTCTTGATCTACAATATACATGTACAGTACATGTATGCCTGCCTTCATTTCTCTTCTTCAATGTCTTCCATTCTATCTGAATCAGTGAACACATTTGGGAGATTTCTTGTAGTAATTTAGAAAGCTTGAGATTTCTTGCAGCACTTCTTCAAAAATGTTTTTGTTTTCTAGCCAGAGACACGGTTTCCTTTTAGTTTTCCAAAGCCTTTTTAAAACATTCTTCATCTAGCTCTTTACTCCTGTGTACATGTACCTGTATTGTACCTCTATTCCTTCTCCATCTCCCTCTCTTTCAAGGTGCTATTTCCAGCACCAAAATCGCCAAAGATCCCCAAGGGGGACAACCGATGGGTAATTTGTTACACCGCATACCCAAGAGACCCCTCCCCTTGTTCCGCATATTTTTTTCATCGCTATCCCATCTTTTCACACATCTGTTTTGTGATGCGATGCTTGGTCGGGGATGATTGACTTTCTACCCATCGTGTGTGCCCGGGTGAGCTCAATTTAAGGGCAGCTGCCTGAAGTAACCGCCAAGACAAAAAAAGGATGGACTGTACATTGATGGGTACTAGCCTGGAGCAAATTTAGAAACGTGTTAGAACCGCATGTGCCTTCATACATTTCAATTCTTCATAGGCCTTGAGATGTATGCAGCTTTGTTTGAATTCAGCTGTTGAGCTGCATACCGACACAATCACTCTTCTCCTTTCTTTGCAACAAAACTCTAATATTACTTCAAATTTCTGGCAGAAATATGAAATAATCTAAACTCATTTAAACTGTACGATATTCAGTTGTTGTTTTCTAATTAGAAGGTACATGTACCTATTTGTATATGTACCTCTATTTTGTTTTATCTTTTAATGCATGAAATAAATTGAAAGTGAGTTTGAGATTGAAATCTAATTGAAATAATACACTTCAAATTTGCAGGTTATAAAGACATCCTTATAACACAAACCAAAGATCCTTTTAATGCAGCATTTTATAACTTCCTGTTATAAATCCCTTTAGAACATAGACAATTTGTAAGTCAAACGCATAGCACATGCGCTCCAGGTTACTTAGGGATAAAAGGTTTCTAATCCAATTACTTGCTTTGCATTTATAACAGGATCGTTCAAAGGAGGTTCAAAAGGGGGAAGACTCGCTGACAATCCTGATACAATACTAAAAATGTATGTGAAAGATAAGGGTTTAAAAAAGTGAAATTTATATTTAATATGAATTTCACAGCGGTAAACATTCAATTATAAGTAGTGTGGTGCATAGAATAAATTCTGAAGTATGGAATACTTTAAATAATCACTTAGGCCTACTGCTGTACTGTTGTACTGTTATCGTAAGTAGTGAAATTGTGTTTATTATTCTTTTAAATGGTTAGGGTAGTGTATTCATGTAAACTGTAAAAAAAATGTGTTATTTTTTGTGAAATGTGAATTGCGCATAATGTAGACTTGCATGCATAATCTTGTATTTAGCATTATTGTTTTCAGGTTTTCTTCATTATAATACCATCTTTAAGAGAAAAGAATTCATTTTCTCAAATCAAACTACATTTACAAATTATAGTTTTAGGGCTGGAAGAAATGACAGAGAATACAACTCACACAAGCATACAAACAGTATCCCACAGAAATCAATAAAACAATTTACCGATGGGAATTTTATGAAAGAACCTAAATGTAGTATTCATCAAAACCATTCGTCTGTCAGACATGAACAAAAAATTGGATGCGGTCAATGACTCTCCTATAATTCTGCACATTTCCTGTCATTTGTAAAGCTGTCAGTGGCAAAGTGAAGTAGCTTTGTCCTGGGAACAATTAAGCTGGACAATAGCCTTATAACGACTGTGAATTTCATCCTTTGCATCTGCCTGCATATATGCCTTGATGTGGCAATGTGCTACAGGCAGGTTCAGGTTCTGGTTGTCTAAATTACGTAGGGATAGCAGTAATTGCAACAGACATGTGTATGTACGGGTAGTTTACACATCTTATGAGTTCTATTGCTGCAATGTTGATCTATCATTACTCACGATACCAGTATTTCTATGCAGTCCTTGCCGCCTACATCAAACAACTCAGAAACATTTTAAACACTTTTAAAACATTATTAATTATTTGCTTTTTGGGCTGGGTAGAAATTTAGGAAGGACAGAGTAATGTCTATGTGAAAGGTATATGTTACAAAACATGTACATGTACATACATGTACATACATGTGCATGTATGCTCTTTGTATTTGAAAATATGCCACTAGGATAAGAAGACTCAGTGTATGTTTTTCCCATCAAAAGACCAATGTGACAAAACTTGGCGGTATGTAGCATTTCAAACAAGATGAGATGCATCCCCACAACATTTCTCAGATAAATCAAAGGACAATGTGACAAAATGTACAAATACATTTATATGCCGACATTTCAAAGATAAGATAAGACATCTTCGAAATCCTTTTAAACTTTAAAAGGGCAACGGTGACAAAGCGACTTACCGTCTGCTGTGAGGCGTAATTTGGAGCAGTTTTATCAAGAGAGAAGTAACAGTAATCAAATGAAAAGTGCTTGATACGGTCCCGGTGGTCACTGGATCCTTCAATGCCCTCGATCTGAAAAAAGGAAGCAATTTTCAGTTTAGAAAATGTAAATTTATTTGTAACATAAAACATAAAAACAATGATGATTTTATTATATTCTGTTGTTGAATTGATGAAACATCTTTACAAAAGATATTAAGATAAGCATTATGGCACTGAAATGAAAGGAAGTACAAGCAAACTAGACAATAATAGTTCATTAATGTTATTTATTTTATTTCTACATAATGGTATTTATGTTCACTCCTGATTGATGGTCCTTGGGCAAAGCATAAACGTGTTTCTTACGTTGTAAATCATCTTTTCTAGTTTACAGCAAACAAATTAGCACTTGATTGGACAAAGTCTACATCTTATTTCTGGCTTTTCTGCTTTATATTCTGTGGCATACCGAGACTAATTTTTCAAGTATTGATTTCCTCATTATTAATTGTGAAATTAATTTCATTCTAGTTCGAAAATGAAATGTTAAAATTCACTTTAAATGGTGTTTGAAAACTGATATGTCATTTATCCACAAACCTTTCCTTTTTGAGACTATACATAATATATACCCAACCTCTATGGAGGATGGTTACTTGTTTGCACAATGAAAAAAATGTCCTTAAAGGCTTAATAAATGAAATTTTGCAAAATCATATGTAAATCTCAAGATGCTGCTAGGCAGACTCTTGCAGACTCTTTCCATAATTTATTGCCAAGGACCTAGGGAGGTCCATTTCTACCTCAATTTAGGAATGCACTGTTGCTATTTACATTCTATATTCAGCCCGCATCTCGGAAGCAAACAGACGGGGACAAGCACAATGACATCAAATTCCTACCTATGAAGACCCAATAAATTTGATTTCCTAGCCGCACGCTGCATATCAAATTGATTGTTTGGCAATCGGTGTGTACTTATTCACCAGACCCGTACCTGGCTTGAGAAGAATTCTTAGGGACCATGTGGATGGTTATGCCATATTGCCCCTGATTTTTAGGGAATCTAATTAGAAGACAAAATTACTGGAATGGGTAGGAGTGAAAGCCAAGAGCTTGTGAACACACAGGGTGTCCTTGTATTTGTGGACTACGGCTCATAGACATATTCAGAGCATGATGGAGTAGCGATATGAATGAATACCTGATATTATTGGTGGTCACGAGTCACGACAAAGCAAACATTCCTAGTAAATTGCTCAATTTTATGTAATCTAAATTTTCTTGAAAGAGCATTATAATTCTTTCTACAATGTATATGTGTGGCATCTAAATGCATGGATAGGACACAGAAATATTAAAGTGCCTGCTTTTCTGAATTTCTTTCAAACACATTACATTTTTTCCTCTCTTTTTGTTCTACATAAACATTTAAAGTAAATCATACATTTAAACAATTGGCTACAATTACATTTGTGGACAGTTTTTTCCCAATCCCATCTCACTTCTAAATCAAAATACAGAATTTATAGATTAAACTTGTTGTCTTTATTCAAGCCTATTTCCACTAATTAAGTATTATAATGCATGAAAATTACCTTAGGATTAGCAACACCTAAAACATTTTCCTGGTACTCATTCACAACTACTGTGGCCTTTGCATCTTCCTCTCTGCAAAGAAAACAAACAAAAGTGTGTTTTAATATAATATTTAAATATAGAAACATTGAAAATTGATTTTTATACAATTACACTTGGTATTGAATAAACATATTACACCACACCTTGTTGGGAAAGTAGAGGTACCATATTCTCTTAAACATCATGCTTTAAGATGATAACAGTCCAACAATAAATCTTTAAAGATGCATTCACAAGTATTTTAGCTTTTCTATTGTATCTACTAGATACAATAGAAAAGCTAAATTTCTTTTGAATGCTAGTAAAATGTAATTTTGACAAAATCTAAGAATGAAAACTTCTTTAGGAAATAGGAATTTATCAGATTAGTGTTGGATATACAAACCACTTTTGAAATTATTTGGTGAACTGGCAAAAATGTAATCTTATTCCTGTTTCCATCTAAACCCTTGTAAAGTTGTAATATTAAGAGCAAGTAAAAGACAACTGCTGATATCACTGTATTCAGCCCAAATTTAATGGTTGACCAGCCATATTTTGAAGTGTAAACTGTGGCACATCTACATGTACATTTTAAGATGGAACATTTTTATACTGTTAAGTGACTTACATGTATAGTCTTCTATGACCAAAAGGTTTCATATGGGGCAGTTGTGCATCCCCCTTACTATTTCTTCCACTGGTGCCAGAGACCACACATAGTTTGGTAAGTATGTATTTTCTTTTAATCATAAAATGTTTATATATCAAAAAGAGTTCAAGGTTTAATTTTGTTGAAGTTTTCAACAAACTGCAAACTACTGTAACATCATCAACTACAATTATTCTTTTGAAATTCTTTTGAAAAAATTTCACCTTTATCAAACTTATCTGGCATCCACTCACACAACTGAAATCATTGAATTGAAATGATTTTTTTTCTTTTAATTGAGATGGTTTGTTGATTTTTTAAATCATCGCAGTCATAAAAACTGAATTGTGATTTTTGTACAATAACTGAGATTTAAATAAAAACATACCAGTATACATACATGTATTAGTATTAAATGTAAAAATATAAAATAAATATTAAATATAATTTTGAGCCAATTTAGATTACAGTAGAAAATATGACAATATGAGTCTTTGGCTGAATGGCTACAAGTATATATGAGTATATACAAGTATATACAGCATCTGCAAGAATCTTCAGTATTGAAGGAGGCAGACTATCTTGAAGAAGATTCCTGTGAAAACTGTCAATGTAAATAAAGGTAGAATGTACAAGTCTTCAATGATGCTTTGAGATTGAAATTCAAGAGAAAATAACATTAGTAAAGAACAACTTCCAATCAAATTTGAAGATCAAAAAGAATACTGAAATATTTCCAAAAAAAGTATGTGATCCCCCCCCCCCTTTTTTTTTTTGTATCTTCACATTCCTCAACCTCATAAAGAACTAGAAAAGCAAATTTAATCTAATAAAAATCGATTTGGGCTCTGGTTCAAAGTTTCTGCAATCCATTTTTTCTTACTCCACATCACGAAACACAAAAAGGAGCATGTGTCAATCTTCACATATTAAACAACAATGCATCAATGAACTGGCCCCAGCTGGCGGGGGATCACACGATCAACCACATGAGATTCCGCCGTATCGCTGGCGGTACTACATGCTCACACACCGTATCTAAAGCCCTCACAGAAGCTTCATCTCGAATCACAAAACAAAGTCATAATATTTTACCTTTTACAAATAGGCCGTACACGGACGGCTACTTTTACGTTCGCCATATCAATGTTAAGCGATAACTTGACATTTTAGTAAATATCCAATATATGTATCCATGTTAGCTTGAGGTCCGAAAGCAGTTGGGCTCCTATTCCAATCACATACACGCTATCGATACAATTTATGGAATATTTCGTGGCGCCGCGCTGTGCTGGATGGATACGTCCGGCGGAGCTCTGGAGCTGGAAGAGTGCCTCGGATTACCCTCGATGCGAGAGCGAGATGAATTCTTACAAGCCCTCTTGCGGCAAATTACAGTATAAGTTTGTCTCTTCATTGTTCTCGTTTATTCTTGAAATAAGAAGCCGTCATTGAAAATGGTTCTAGATATCTTTCGTTCCAGATCATTACTGTTATATTGATGCTAATTGTGTAAAGTTTCAAGTTCTGGGAAATTTGATTTTAACGCTGATCAGCGTAGCAAAGAAAATGATTGAAAGAAATTATAAATTTCCTACATTTGATCGGATATTGCTCAAACTTTCACTATTTTCTTTCTTCATTTTCTGCTTTTAAGTTCAAACCAACCTAATATCAGGGTGGACTTCCCCTTTAGGAACTTGACTTGAAATGCAAAGGTCGTGAGCTTGATCCCCGATATGACACTATTGTCCTTTGACAAGGCATTGGTCTACATTTTCCACTCCATAACCAGGAGAGAAACGGGGACCTGGTAGGATGACAAAAGCCTTTGTGTTATAGTAATTGCCATCTATCCTCACGTTGACCGTATGGTACGAATACTCCCCAGGGAGTGGAGATGGTGAATATTGTGCATACAAAAATCGGATGACTACTTTGTCCGAAGGCTCATTGTCATTCTTTTCATTTGTACAATTATAAATGAACTTCAGAAAAATCAATCAATGTGTGTATGAGATTTTAGCTAAGCATTTATGTTAGATAAAAAGAATACTTGCTGTCACAATCATGCGAAGTGTCGTGAACAAAATTGTCTGTTGATACTATCAATACTTAAAATGTAATTGTTGATATACTATTTTAAAGCTATAATTAATTTAATTAGTTATGGACTTTTGCAAGACACAATTTGTAAGAGGACATATTTTTCCCCCTTTTTTCAAAGAATTTGAAAATTTGGCCGATCGATATTTAGATTCGTAGGGGGAGGGGGGGGGGCGGTTGGTAAGGCCAGCTTTTTGGGGTCACCCATTACCATAACTCTTTTTTTTTTAAATAATGTTTTATTATTATTTTTTATTATAAAACAAATGCAAAGGGGGTGGGGGGGGGGGGGTTCGTCCAAAACATACACATAAAAAAAAGTATCGGTATACCTAAAGCAGTCCGAGATTTTCTTTAAAAAAAAGAAGATATTTAATTAATAATTAGTACCATAGAATCTTAAAGTGTTTCGTATAAGGGAGGGGAGGGTGTCCCATTACTTATCTACATGTGCCTAGCTTAAATATATAATCCATTTTTTTCCGGGGGGCCCGGGGGAGGGGGGGGGGGGGGGTTGCTTGAGCCCGCAAGTGCTCTCTTTTTTTTTTTTTTAGACCTTTGACTATTATATGAAATTCAAGAATTTGTTAAATTATGTGATATAAGCATTAGATCTTCCGATAATCGTCCTCTTCAGTGAATCGTAAGTGGAATAATACAATTTTTTGTATGTGTTAGTATGTAGGACATATTTTCTTTTCTTATTACTACCATCATGGAGAGTATGAAGTGCGATTTTCTTCTGCATGATATTTGTCATATCGAGTCATGTATAGTTTTGATATCTTTTGTCATTAATTTTGTCATGTATTTGAAAAGAAATGATATGTGGAAATGGAATTATCTTGAACTTTAACGTTGACCTGAAGATTCGATTTTGGGAATGAAAGTCTTTAATATTATGGAAAGTTGAGATTACTCGGTTCCTGCGCTCTGACACAAAATGGATAAAGTCGAATATGATGCAGGTTTATTTTTGTAATTAAAAAAAAAAAAATGGCACAAGCGAGTATTATCCAAGATTTTCAATCCCGGCACCCCTGCATACTATTGTAAATTATTGATCTGTTAACTTAGTTTTTCTTTTAGATTGATAATGAACAAAATTCAAGACCAGGGACCACTTTGATTAAATGAAATCAATGTATTATTCTTTAATTTGGACCACATACAAATATTTTATCTTGTTATTCTTTTATGCCATAAGGTTTCCCTCTTCTTGTTTTGGGGCATTTTTATGATTCTTTCACAGTTGTCCTATTGTTATTGTTATTTGTTATTGTTATTATTATTATTATCATTATTATTATTATTATTACTATTATTATTATTAATATATTGTTATTATTATGATTATCATTGTTAAAGAAAAAGCGTTCCAAAGCAACACAGGAATAGATGCTGATTGGCCGGTGAACGCCTTTTTCTTCTTCTTCTTCTTCCGAGGATTTCTTCATCATTTTGCTCTTCTTCTTCTTTCTCTTCCTCTTCTTCTTCTACCTCCTCCTCTTCCTCTTCTCCCGTATTTTCTTTTATCATCTGTGTAAAGCACATATAGCCATCCGTGTAATAAAATCTTCCTGTTCTTCTTCTTCTTCACTCCCTCCTGATCCTCCGTTCTCTTTTTCTTCTTCTAATTCAGCGAACTCGACGATCATCAGTGCAGTGCAGAGGCCGAGAGAGTAATATGTGGTGCATGCAGTGGTGGACGTGGACGTACGGTACGTGGCGGCTATAACTAAGCTATCGACTTATCGTAACTTGACTTGTGAAGTGTAACCGAAGACGAAGCCCCTTCTCTTAGGCAATAAAGGTGGTCTAATTTATCCCTAAAATCATAAAAATGTCTTTGCATTTGAAGCTGTTACCAGTTGGGACGGATCAAACATCACTTTGCTTTGATCAGGATATATTTTTGAGGGTAAGTGCTTCAATAATTATGAAATTTCCTTAACTTCAGTCCCACTCATTAAGTTCAATGTGTGTGGTGATGAAAATTTGTTCTTCGTATCGTAACTTGTAAAGTAAGGACTTCAGCAAACATCATTAGACTTTTGTTGTATTAGTCCTCCCATATTTTATTGTTAGATACGAGATCTACTCCAATCAAGTAAACTTAACGATGCTGAGTTACTGAATTAGCTGAAGATGGTGAAAGGTGACGAAACAGCAGTCAAAAACATTGCAACATTCTGTCTATCATACTATCAATCATGTCAATTGCCTTTACTATGGATACTTTGAGCTCGGTATCAGACAAAGACAAAAAAAGTCTCAAATTTAAAGCAAACAACACCTTATGACTATTGTGAGAAAGTGGATAAGAGAGAGAAAAACCAAAGCTTTTTAATTATAATAACATTTCCATGCATATAAAGCTTTATTCAAAGACAAGGCATCATTTCAGAAATTTTTATAAAATTAGGTTATAAATAAATTAAATGTCAGATCTAAATCAGTGTGAGAACTTGGAATTCTCTTGATTTATAATCTCCATTTAAAGAGTAACCCTTTTCCCTCTCATAATGAAAACAACAACAATGTTAATGAGAGACAACCAAAATATTTCTCTTTGTGACTTCAAACCTTTGAAAATTTACAGCACAATGCTGTTGGCAAGTTTAAAAATCAACACTCTGAAGCTGAAGGAAAAAATGGACATGTGCTGCATGTGCAAGACAAGTCCCAGAACGGGTACATATATTGGTTGTAGCAGATTCCATTACATTTACAAATAAAAAACAATTTTTTTTCTTTTAAATATTGGATTAATACCATTTGTTTTTCTTTCCAACATGATTGCAGGGTGACTTTGATGTGGATAGCTTTGTGGCAGAATGCAGGCATCATGTCCAGTTGGAAACCTTGCGAGAGGATCTACACATCTACTTCAAGACTCTCAAGAATGCCATGGTGGAACTCATCAACAAGGACTATGCTGACTTTGTCAATCTCTCATCAAATCTGGTAAATTGACAGACTGTTGTAATGGCATTGGCATTACAGTTTATATGTTGACAATTAAATATGTTTGTAGGTTACAATGTCTAGAATTAAGATAAAACAAACCTGTATGCTTTCATACAGATTTCCACCATTAGATATTATCCTATGTGCTTGATGCAATGCACAGAATTTAATTCCAAAGACTAAGTTTGGATATAATGTGAAAATCTTTATTGATATTGAGTTGTAGGGAAAGTGCAGAAGGTTGTGCTATGTCTAGCAATTATTTCCCATGAATGATGATATAAATCAGAAATATATTGGAATATGTAAGAAATTATAGATATACAAAGAGCAAATGTGATATTGTCTTTTGTTGTCTTCTTATAATATATGAGTGGCATTATACATGTTGGTCTGCACCTACATGTATCCTCTCTATCTGCATTATAATACATTGGTAAATTCTACATCGTTTAAACAGGTTGGAATGGACAAGGCAATTGGCAATCTCTCAGTTCCTCTTGGTCAACTCAGAGAAGAAGTTATGGTAAGTTGGTTTGTATGTAACATTGTTGATATTTTCCTGTAAGCGAATTCTGGGTGGATATACCAAGTAACCTACAGGTAGCTGGCTGTATGATGAACAATGTTTTGTTCTTGTTATGCAAAATCTTCTAATATTTATTAGAACACAATTAATTTTGGTCTTAATTTTAAATGTTATTCATTTTTGAAGATTGAAGCTTTTTGTGTTAAAACTGCAGTCTATGAAAAAATTGATGATATTCTCTGTGTAAATTTGTGCGTTTGAAACACTTTGCACTGCATAACTTGTTATTTTGTGTCTTTCATAGTGCATTATATAGTGTAGTAGAAACATTTTGAAGAAATATGTAAATGTCTTTTGGATTAATTAACCGTTATGTTATACAGAGTGTTCGATGTGCCATTGATGAAGCCATTCAAGATGTTGAAGAGAAAATGGCTACCAGAAATAGAACTCGTCAGAAGAAGGTAGGGACAGCAAGAATTAAAAACAAATCTAGTGCCAACTGCCCTTCATTGATTTCAATATGTTTACTCAATACATAGTATATATTTAATTTGCTTTGTAAGCTTTTATTGTTACTGCATATTAACAAAAATCTTGCCAACCTTAAGTCATGGGGAAATTAAAAACATCACTATCCATCTCATAAATGCAGTTTCTTACTCTTTGGAAGTCAGGAAGATTCATCATTACCGGCAACATCCTAAACTAGAATGAAATTAAGTTTGAAATAGAGTAACAGCCTACTAGCAGTGTAAACAAATTATCTTTCTGTTCATAGGAGCTCTTTTTGGATTTGGTGATGTATAAGTTTGATTTTTTTTCTCACAGTTATGTTTAAGCGTTTTATAGCTTTATCAGTATACCAGAGGCAGAGCTCTTTTGGAGCTTTCAAGAGCTAATCGCTCACCGCTCCCGTATATTTTTTTATTGCTGATCTACAAGTTATCAATATTTAGCAGAGTGCAGGATGTAACTGTGTGGAGGCCAGCTTATATGATGAATATCAACAGAAATGGGATAAGAGGGACTTGACTTGAAAGGATAGGGTATAAGTTTTATTCAAGATTTTAGAACACATTTAATTGAAAAGAAAACCATTGATCTGTATTTTTTCCCAATGCCCCATCAAAGGCATGCTTGCAAAGGTTGATGAACATAGTGAAGTCAGTGGAGAAGATGGAGGGTATTCTAAGGATTACAGAAGACAGTGAGCCACAGGAAAACACAAGCATGTGAGTTCATTCCTTGATTATCTATGACTGGGATGCTAAGAAGGCATGGGCATGTTTTCAGGCAAAACATCTGTAGACATACAACATGAAACACTATGAGAGGGACTGAGTAATTGAGGATCATGCCCTACCCAATGTTACATTGCAGCCAGACTTGTCTCAAACAACGGATCTCTTAGTTACAAGACGATTGTGTCATTTCTCTTCTGATTCATAATATTTTCTTAAACCAACAACAGCATAGTGACATGAAAAGAGAAGAGCAAGGAAAAAAGGGTGAGGGTCGAATAGAAGTGATGCTAAAAAGATGGAAACGGGGGAAGGGGGGGTCACCTCCAAGTTTAATAGAATGCATAGAAAATGAAGAGATGTCCTTCTTATAGCATTACAAGTATTGGGAAATGGATCACAAATGCATTTAGTCTCCGACAAAGATCATAATAACAAGCAGTTTTCTTTTCACACATTGTTTTCTTTTAGTGAACTTACTGGCCAGCAAATTGAGAGAGTGGCATCAGAATTTAACCAGCTACAGTACTACGTAACTCAGAGCAAAGGACTCCCTCTGGTGGAGAAAATTAGACCGGTGAGAATGAGTTTAAAGAGTCCAATTTGCATTCATTTTATTTGGAGGATGACCAAATGTATGTATCTTACACATGTAATTTGTAAGCTGTCAATTTCTATGACAGTCATGGATTGTGAATGATAGCGAACTATTAGCATGTGGATGAAATAGTAACAATTAAACATCCTACCTAATGTGCAGGGATACCTCTTTTTTGTTGTTGATTAGTTTGATGAGTAATGCTCTTCTGTTTAGGACATTCATCCATAAATTATCTTTCATACACAATTCACATAATACAAATAATGCAAATACATGTATATTGCATTTGACCCTCTCAAGGAGTTCTCTTTGTCAAGAGTAATCATTTCAGTGCCATTTTTTCTAGTAGTAACTTTAGGTTATGTCACCATCTCACTTGGCATACAAAACAGGTAGAAAAAGCTTTAAGTAATCATAGCATAGAGAAATCTTTCAGGGAGGGTCTCAAAGACTGTATAATAAATGGCTCTTATTTTTAACAGAGAGCCGAGTCACTGAATCAAAATATTATTCTTATTTCCACAGAGGATAGCTGCCATTACAGTGACCCTCCAGCATAGTCTTGAGAAGTCTTTCAGGGAGGGCTTGGGAGCTGGGGACACCAATGTCCTATGTCAGTGCCTGAGAACATATGCCACCATAGATAAGATGAGGGATGCTGAGGCCCTCTTTAGACAGATTGCTGTCAAACCGTACTTAGACGAGGTAAGTGATCAACTGTTCTTCTCCATCTTTAGTCTTTGTCTTCTTATCTGTTCATATCATCATTGTTTGTTCTTTTCTTTTCTTTTCTTGTTCAGGATTGTCTGAATCTTATTGCCCTCTTTTCTCCTCACACTTACAAAAGCTCTGTCAGTAGGGTCTCCCTCATTGACTGGAAGTTCATGGGTTTTGTTCTACTCTAGCAAATGATTAACATTCTAAAATTATCTTACTTTCATAGTGAATCCTATGTTAAAAAGTAGAAGATTAGAACGCAGTTACTCCATACGTCTCAAAGTGGAAGAATATATTGTAATCTCTTCATATGTTTGAAGTGGAATCATGAAGAATATAACATTGATTGATGCATACCAGTGAAAAGTCATGCTCTTGCGTCTTTTTCTTTATGGCAGATCATCAGTGAGAGTTTCCTTCACAACCATCCTCAGGGTCTGAAAGGCATGTACTCGAGAATCCTGGACTTCATCCCCAAGCACTGTGACCTCATCCGTGAGGTCACATCACCAAGTCAAAGGTAAGACCTAATTGTGATCATGCCTGGCCTGATTGATCAGGGTACTGATCTTGGAACCATTCAAGGGAGAGGACCTAGGTTTCAAATTAAATTAATGTACCCCTGATAGGACTCCATCATTTTTTGCTGCTTCCCTGTTACAACGTACTTGCTTCCTCACTGTACCTGAACAATCACTGTTCAACAAATCATCAAGAGAGTGAACAAAGAATTTGTGTATGCTCTGTTGGAATAATTATATAGTTATCGTAAATATGTTTTGCTGCTTGATGTGCAAAAAATGAATGCATTGGTAATCTATCGTGCCAATTATTGTGAATTATTTTCCCTTAAGTTAGATATTATGCATTTAATGTTGGTTCATCATTAAAAATAAATGTTTAGTTCGGTATAGGAATTTTCACTACGGCACCACTGTTTGTTGTGTGATTATTAACGTATCATACAATTGTGTGCATGACTGTGTAACCATCTGACCCAAGTATTCAATTTTTCTTAAACACATCCAGTGCCAGTGGTCAGGAGATAGTGAGAGGCTATGACTTTCCAGTCAATGCTGCATGGCCTGAGATAGCCAGCAGTCTAGAGGCCAGGACGCCGTCCATCTTTGCCCCTGGCAACCCTGATGTATTCCACCAGGTGAGACATAGTCCATCTTCAAAGAAACTTTGCAAACATGTATGGGAGATAATAATTATACACATTTCTATAGCGCCGTCTAGCTAGAAATTCTATTCCGAGGCGTATTAATTACTCTGGCTTTAGCCTAGCTGCCATTACATCGGTCTAGCATTTCAAGGAATTAATTCCTGCCAGGTACCCATTTACCTGGGTCGAGTGTGGCAAATGAAGATTAATGCCTTGCCAAAAGACATTAGTGCCGTATCGGAGATGCAAGTTGGTCTAGTGGTACATTCACTTGGTCAGCTCTGTGTCTGTTTAAACTTTTTACAAGTGTACCTTGTGGCAGTGAGCCTAGTTGTAAAAGACCTTGTCACAATAGACCTTGTGGCAGATTGTTCTAAACGAGTTATCCAATAAAGTCTACTACTACTACTATAATCACTACAAGTGTGTTCACTGCTTCAAACTCATCATTAAAACTCACCATTATTTCTTGCAGAAATTCCTACTGACACAAGACTTTGTGGATGGGTTTGAGCGGCAATGCGGCTCCCAGGCCAGCGTGAAGCGTCTCAGGTCCCATCCTACCTACAGTGCTTTTATGACCAAGTGGAGTCTGCCTGTCTACTTCCAATTAAGGTGTGAATCTTATGCTGCTTTATCCTGGTTATATCACTGAATTGGGTGACTTTCCATAACATGATGTTAATTAGTTTCCCTGCAAGTAATTATTCTTATGATGTTAATTGTGAAAATGTCAGCAACAGTTTACTTGTATGATCATGATTCTTAACACAATTGAACTCCATTCGAAGAAGAATAAAATTAAAACTTTAATCTTGTATCTTTGTCAGGTTTCAAGAGATAGCTGGGCAGTTTGAGGCAGCACTGATGTCTCCTTTCAGCATTGCACCAGGTATTCCTTCATTTTATTGTATCTTTCTCCAAATATTTGTCAACCAGGATTTAATAAAAACATGCGATGAGGATATGCATATTTGTAAGTGTATCTAGATTCATTCTTTCTTGGCTTCCTCCTTTCTATTTATGATAAGTACTCTAGGTGCTATTCATTTTTCACAAGCACACATGTTAATTCAAGTTACAAGGATTAAATCACACCATTTGGAAAACATTGCAATCAACCTCTGAGCCAGGAGGAGATACCATTGTAGATATATAGGTAGATAGATAGAATGGGGGAGTATCTATACACCTGGGTCAAGAGAAGCAATGTATATCAAATGTTTTGCTTCAGGACAAAAGTTCCATGGTGTGGTTTGAATCATTTATCCTTGACCTTAGCTAAGTGTTCAAATCTCTCAACCCAGACAATCCATAACATGTATTTCCTTCTGTTCATCTTGAAATGGAAACAGATGGGTCCAAGTATCAGCTGTCTGCCAGCCAGGTCTTGTGGGAGTGTCTACAGAGATGTTGGCATGACAACGTCTTCCTGACCCCGCTGTGTCATCGCTTCTGGAAGCTGACCCTTCAGCTCCTCTCCAGATATGCCGTCTGGGTGGACGAGGTTTATAATACCGAGGTAAGAGGAATTCTTGAAACATTAGACTGGATGTTAACAGTCAAGTGATAATTCTAATTCTACATGTAATCTGTTAATTGCTTCCCTGTTTCCATGAAACAAAGGATGAGTGAAAGCCTTATCTCAATTGTAATAAAAGGGGTTTACACTGAAACCATCATTTAAACCTCTATTTTTGTTTTAAGTTTTTGTGTTTTGTTATTTTTATGCCTCCGTTACGAAGTAGCCGGAGGCATTATGTTTTCGGGTTGTCCGTCCGTCCGTACGTCCGTCCGTACGTCCGTACGTCCGTCCGTACGTCCCGTTCTCGTGATCGCGTTATCTGAAGAACCGATTGATGGATTCCTGCCAAACTTTAGTCATGTATGTATCTTGCAGAGCCGATGAACTGATTAGATTTTGGGGTCACGAGGTCAAAGGTCAAAGGTCACAGGGCTCATTATGTATGCAAAAACAGCTCGTGATCGCGTTATCTACAGAACCGATAGATGGATTCCTGCCAAACTTTAGTCATATATGTATCTTGCAGAGCCGATGAACTGATTAGATTTTGGGGTCACGAGGTCAAAGGTCAAAGGTCATGCGGCTCATTATGTATGCAAAAATAGCTTGCGATCGCATTATCATTAGAACAGATTGATGGACTCCTGCCAAACTTAGATCATGTATGTATCTTGCAGAGCCAATGAACTGAGTAGATTTTGGGGTCATGAGGTCAAAGGTCAAAGGTCATGGGCTCATTATGTATGCAAAAATAGCTTGTGAATGCATTCTCATTAGAACTGACAGATGGATTACTATTTAACTCAGGACATCTTGCAGAGCCAATGAACTGAGTAGATTTTAGGGTCATGAGGTCAAAGATCAAAGGGTCATATATGTATATAATGGATTACAATTGAAATTGATTTGAAAAATTTCTTCTGTTTTGGTTTGTAAAATTGCTCCATGACGGAGGCATCACAGTCGAAGTTCCATCTAGTTACCTTTATTGCAGTATATTTTAAGCTAGTCTTGAATCACCTTCATAATAAATTATTATTAATAAATTAATTGGTGATATGAAATACCTGATATGCTAAGGAAGCAAGAATAAGTTTGTAGGTGCAAAAAAAAAGGACCTATAGCTTTATGACCTATCCAAGGGACTTTGTTCTTGAGGATAAATGCCTTACCAAAAGACACCAGCATATTTACCGTACTTGGTTTCGAAACCAGGACTTCCTTGTAACAGGATCGGTACTCTACCACTGAGCCATAATGCCTCCTCAATTCCAACAAATAAATTGAAAAGCTACACAAATTTTTATTCCTATTTTCTTGTACGTGTAGATCACAGAAGAAGGTAGGAAAGCGGCCGAAGAGAAAAGGCAGCTGCAGGCAGTAGCCAAAATGGAGCTCAAGGCCGATGGGGAGGGAGGAGAACGTTTGACACCATCACTCATCCCATCAGGTCCTCCTCCGGTCACCCTGCCACAACTGGTCAAGATGGTAGCCGATATTGATGCCATCACAGCTGGGGTCAGTATAATAAAAATGAAAACAAACTCATTGAAAAAAGAAAACAAAAACTAACTCCCCCCCCCCCCCTCACAAACAAAACAAAACCACAAATCATAGATTTGTGGAAAGCTAACTGCATTTATGCATTGTTTTGCGATGATATAAGCTGCTTCAACCACTCATTGCTGGCATTTAGGTTTTATTTCCACTTGGAATGAAAATTTATAGCTAGTGCAGAAACATTAGGAAGAACCATATCTTGCATCAGTGATGTAGACTGCAGAAGTTTGGACATAAAGTTTCAGGTATTTATGCTAACTGATTTAATATTCAGACAAATTCAGCAGGAATTTGTTCTTTGTGTACAGTTTATCATCATTTTGTGTCATAGAGTTGCAACCCATAGCAGGAGCATTCCTGTCACAATCCCTCCTCCGTCCCTGTCAGTTTTAGTATGAATATGCAAATCGTGCTAACAGTCAAACACATCTTATTCTACCCTAATTATGAATGAAACGTGTTTGTCTTGTCCTATGCAGCTTCCAGAAGTTTTTCAGGAACACGTCAAGCCGAAGCTCTTATTAGTCAACTGTACAGAGTTCACTGCATTGGAAGGTAATTATTATGAGAAATAATAGGACCAAGATATTTACAATACTTGTCTGTATATAACATAGCATATTTCAAAGGTCTTGCCTGTTAAGATTACATTGTTACCTTCTGCATAGCAACAGTTTGTTTGTGAGATTCCCATAGATTGATCTAGAAGTAGAGGTGTATGGAATACATATTTGAGCTAATGCTGCTTGCACTACATATTCAAAGCAGACGCCCATTACACAAGGCATACTTGCTGCCTGACTGTCATTGGTGTTGTCATTGCCAGTTGCATCTTGGAAACTAGATCTCAGACAATGAAGATAATTATTTAGTCTCTCTTGAGGTTATTAACTACTCATTGGTTGTCAAGCAAAGAAAATGCTGAAAGAAAATGATTCTATTAATTTCCAAGAGTTAGTCTTACAAAAGATATCAATTTAACTACTTTTAAGTGCAAATGTTCATACAGTCAAACCTGCTTGAGTGACCACCTGTATAGAAAGACCACCTGTCTATGAAGACCACACTTTTGGTTTCCCTTGAAAATTGTAACTCATTGAAACATACACTAAGGGAACCTGTACATGGTGATCACCTGCCTATAAAGACCACTTTCCTTGTCACCTTTGAGTAGCCTTTATATACAGGTTTCACTGTTTTTTGTATTTGTCACTTTCTATTGCATTTATAGAAGCTATGGAGGACAGTGTCACAGCCATTCAGACTCGCTTGGAATCCACCAGCGTGCATGTGACCCAGGGGGTGGGGTCCCTCTGCGTGGTACATCTGAAAGGAGCCAATGATATCCCTAGACTCTACAGGAGAACCAACAGAGAGGTAAGTGAATTATGCATGAAATGTAAAGATTCAAATTTTTGTATTGATTGAAGGTACAAAATATTTCTTTGCATCGTCAGTAAAACCCTGAAATATGTGAATATCCAACAACATTTAAAAGTACAGCACATGCATATCTGGTATCATACCATGCCTGTTTTTATTGACTTCATTAAGACTGCTGTAGGTGTTTTCAAACGCTGTAAAGGGCGATTCTGTGCGACATGTCCTGAATGACATAAGACATTTATCTATTCAATTTTTGTAAAGTCTTTTTAGGTTTTGTTTTTGTTTTGCTTTATCTATTTAGTTCATCCAAAATCCCTTGACATGTCTAAATAATAATGTTTTTTATTGGTATCACTAACATTAAATGAATGGTCATATCAGGATATTTTTTCCTTTTTAGAAGAAATAACTTGGAAAAAATTCATAGGGGACATTAAATGATATGTTATGTAAAGCAATATATTGAAGAGGCATTTTCTGTTGTCGTGTTTCCAAAATACTATTAACGTGAGGTTAGTAAAAGACTAAATACTGTAGTTCCTAGATTACACAAGAAGTTTGTCTATGCCACACTATGGTAATAAAACTGCATGTAGACAAAGATTGACAAGGGTGTTTATATTGAACCTGCTTTTAGAAGACCATCCTTAAACGTTTTACAATCATTATGTGAACAGGTTCCCAGCAAGCCATCAAGCTATGTGAGCAGCACTCTGAAGCCTCTGCAGACATTCGTAGAAGAACACCGAGCCATCCTATCACACAGCAGGAGACAGGAATGGACTCTAGCCGTCATTTCAAACATCACAAAAGAGTAAGTACATGGATGCAAATACTTATAATAATCCAGAATAGTAGTTCATTTACATGACTCACAATAAGAAGGCATTGGTTTGAAGTTAGAGCCATGATCCTAATTCATACCATTTCATAGATGTGAGAGTCTACCAGGGGGGAATTGAGTTTGGATGGCGTTAATTTTACAGAAAGCCTACCCTCTGTAGTTCAATAAATCGTGTAATGAGAGGCTAAACAAATATAGGTTACTCCTTTTCATATTTGTTGTAATATGAGGACATCATACAGTTACTAATATCAGGTGTTTTTGTCTTTTTCTAATGCGTTTGTATAATTTTTTGTTGTTTCAGGAAGTACGAAAGTATGCCTGACTTATCCTTCACTGAATAATTCTGATAGGGTGTTTTTCAGAATGTTGTTTTTATTTTTAAAACAAAAGGACAGTCAGAGGGATTGATGGTGGTGCACTCCTTGTTCCCACAGTTTCATAAATTTACCTCATAATTCAAAAGACGTACATTATACTTGAATATCAATAATAATGATGATAATAATTCAACGTTTCTGTATAGCGCATAACTCATATGTATACCGGTAATTGAATGTCTCTACCCCCTTTACAGAACAGAATACAGAAGGACTGGAAATGTTGCACTGTGTTTAAATTCGTGAGATTTTACAAAGTGTGACATAAATATGTTTTAAATATGATTGTTTATTTGGTCCATCTAGGTATCTAGCCATCAGCACAGAACTTCTGACCTCGGTCAAGAAGATGGAGGACAGTCTGAAGCGGCTCAAGGCTCTCAAGAAGACCGGTGCTACAGCAGGGTCAACGCCCCACCAAGGCATGTCGGACGATGATAAGATCAGGTTACAGCTAGCTCTGGATGTCAGGTTCTATGCTCAACAGGTATTAAAAGCAGTCATTTGAATTGCCATTTAAATACCCTATCCGATGAAAATATGACTTTATATCAATGGAAAGCTGAATGAAAGTAGAATACAAATTTAAAGGAATACAAAATATCGTCCCTTTCAGTATTGCACAAAAGCAAATTTAAACCTTTTTTTGCACCCCTCCAAACTATGGGTTGACAGGGGTGAAATTTGCTGCAGTTATGGTGACTACATATAATGTGAACTCGATCTGCTCGCCTAGATAGCTGAGGCGGTGAGGCGTGCTTAATTATAGCAAAGTAATTGTGAATATGCCTACTCCACATTAGATGATGTCATCAAGTCAATAGCTATTTTAGGTTGACAACTGCTGATTTTCAAAGCTTTAGTTTTCGAGTTTTCGAGTTTTCAAGTTTTCATGGAGCTCTAACTCCTTTGACAGACACTGAAATAGCATATAATTATTATAATTGTAATTCATCGCCTATAAGCTTTCCGTTGATATAAAATTCATCAATTCATTTTTCACTTCCGCCAGGGTCTTTAAGCATTGTTCACATGTGATGCCTACAAAACCCTGCAGCAGCAAATTAAAATGACAAAAGCATAGTGTGCTTCACCTATCTTATTACACACAAATAATCCAGTACACATAGGCGCCTTTGTTGTATGTATCAAGGTGCCTTTTATTTCAAATATATATACAGTATTGATAATTGAAAAAATAAAATAAATTATTGCCAATTTTACTGGTTATAACTTCTGCTGCATGGATGGCTTTTGAATATCAAACACATTAATTAAAGGCTTGTAATCATTTCAGTTTTTCATATTTAAAAGTATTTGAAGGAAATTTTGATCACAAATATGTTCAGAAAGCACTTGTTGGAAGATCATATGGTTGAAATATTTTCACTTTCAACCTCTCTTTTAGACTTTCCACTCCCATACAATGATTGATTGATTAACTAAACAAGAAATAACCTTCCGTAAATGTGTTTCTATTTTTGTCTTTGTCTTGTTACAGATTGATCATTTTGGCTTGGTCAGCATAGAGATCTCAGTTTTCCAGGAACTCAGTACTTTGGTTGAAGCCACAGTAAATCAGTCAGCATCAAGTTGAACTGTTGCGTTCAAATATTTATAAATTAAAATCTTTGTTATGTATTCAAGGCATGGTTTGTTAATCTCTGCCATTTTGTCCGTGAAAATTGGACGCAAAAATAGATGGAAGGCTTTATGATTTAAGTTTAGTTAAAGGTAAAGACCAGTATTGGAAACGCCCCAATTTCAAAAAATGAAATTGAAGCTCTTATTACCAATCATGTGAAAGAATATGTTTTGACTATAATACATGATGATAAAAAATTTGCCGGGAAACCGCCTACTAAATGATATATTTGGTAAATTAGTTTATCTACATGGTCTGTGAGAGATAAACGCACGTGTCGCGCACGTGTGCGTATAGTCCCATATACATCTTTCTGTGTACAGTGCTTGTAACTTTATGAAGACTGGGCCAAATTTCTTATCATTTTGATGATTTCAGAACCTTGCAGTACACACCAATACTTATATGCTAGATGATCAACCTTTTCTGATCGATTCCACAACGTTTCTTTCACAAGCAATCGCATGACCATAACTGGTCTTTAGCTTTAAAGCACATATTTGCAAAAACAGGAAGTAACATAATCATATTTACTTCATACATGAATGAGACAGATGTTTGTAAGCTATGGAATGAATAAGGGCTGAAGAGTTAGAGAATGCATTAACCTCGAGAACATTTTAAACCGAAAAACAGCCCTCTCCACCTTATTTCACATACAGAAACATTTCATTAGAAAATATGAATTAATGACATGAAAAAGAAAATTATCATATATCATGAAACCTTTTCTAAAATTTCTTAAAACTGACTTTTCCTGTTGTTTACTTTCACATTCTTTGAATACCGAACAAAAAAGGGGATATTTGATCGTTTTTTAAAGTAGAATCTTTGTAACTTAACATTTCTCTTCTGAAAGGAATGTATTTTTAGTTTCCTGAAAGCAAGAGAGAAGCATAGAGCAAAAAGATGCAGATAGACCAAAAGAATGACAAGTAACAAATTAATTCCTTTGAAATATTGTGAATTCAAGTTCTAGTTATGTCCACACTGGGTAGATGACTACTACGTTCAACATTAACATGTTTGGCACTAAGCCAAAGGCAACTCTAAATGAAAAACACAAAAATCCTGTTTCGAATTAAGAAAAATATTGAAATACCCTTTCTGTCATCCTTTTTTCAAAAATGTCAAATTCAGGTTTTTAATTTTTTAATTTATTGCAAATATACATATATGTAGATTAAACAGCTATTGATAGAATTTATCTGTCTTTTTCAAAGGGAAGTAGTGCCACTCTCAGTCTTGTATTTGGCTTTTTGTTTTGCTACTGTTCTGTTAAAGATAAGCTTAAGTTCTGGTAATGATAGAAGAAAAAAATTCCCACAGAATCAAACAAAACTTTTACTGAATGTTCAAAGTTACAAATAAATGACATGTGCCGAACGATTGTGGTAAAAATGTATAGAGGCTGAGTAATGAGCATAGAAAGATAAGATAAGGAAATCAATGTTAGTTAGTAGACCTGACACCATGTGCTTAACCGATGTCACTTTTTTTAAATGAGAATTGTGGCTTTTATTGAAGATGATTTCCAGCAAGATTTTGTGAGGTTGTTTTTGTTTTTGTTTTTATTTTACCAGTTCAAACAATCAATCTCCTGCAGGACAAACAATCCAGAATTAGTTATAGCCATGTTCTCTCGACATATGATGCCCATACCAGAGCTCAAGATTAGCTTTAAGCTAACATATCCTTTTAAGATAAAAAAATATTTTAAATCTGAACCAAATGTTCTTCCATTTCATACGTGAATGAAATAAAGAAAAATAATTGCATGTCATGTATTTTCTGACTTAACAAATGGAAAATGAAGTGAAAATCTGAATCTGTTGGTTCTCTGTATTATTTTATGCCGATACATGTTACTTGAATCATTGATATCGATATTGAGACATGTAGAGGTATATAAGTTTATTTTATTTACAGTGTATATTTGCTATATATGTAAAATACTAAACATTTACATGGCCATATCAGAAACATTTTCCAAAGCCATATCAAGGCAATACTTTTATACTTGTAGCTGTGTAGTTATTATTGCAATTTTGTTACTTTAAATAAAAAATAATGCTGATTTAGTGTATTTGTATTGTATCAGAGATTTCCAGATATGTAGTGCAATTTTCTTTTCTTTTAGCTTTGAAAAGATATTCAAAGATGTTTTCATTTCTTCCTGTATTAAACAAAGCCATTCTTATGACAGTTCAAACAGCATTCAAACATTGCATTTTAGATTAAGTTATCAATAAAAAAAATATTTAAAGAAAGAAATCATAAAATTATCACTGAATTCAACTATGGTTGTAAAGATTTTATTTCCATAATGCTATGACATGAATTCATAGATAATAATAATGATCATAAATGTATATGTACATGAAATAAATATAATACATCTTGTAATAAAAATACTATATTATTTGACAATAAATACACTTGTATCAAGTCTATCATAACTTGTTGTGCATGTTGATTTGTTTTTGTACAGTATACAGGTGTATGAGCAGTTATCATTTGTTTGGGGTCACAAGGGCGTTAACTCTGTGTGAAAGTAATGAATAATAGTTAACACCCTCATGGCTCCAAAGAGACGATATGTATGTACAGTGTATTATTATTTGTACCGGGCGTCTCTGAGCTGTGCAATTAAATACAGTGTATGCATACATTGTTAAATACGCTGGGTCGCTGGCTCTACTTTCAAATATTACCCTTTACAAAAAAGAATCACATTATTGCCCTTGTCTACAACTGGGACTGGGAGCAATTTGGCTTTGTTTTGAGAAATATATTGTGATTCCCCCACAAGGCTACACATTATATGATTATTTTGGCACAAACGAAGCAATTTAAGACTTAATAAAGCAAATTATAAGATTGTCAAATTCAGAAATGCTATACTTACACCTAATGAAAAAGTATGCTTCTATTAAAGTGAATTTTGTTCTGTGAGTTGCAGAGCAACACATTGCTTTTCTATACAAAAGACAAAGTTATACAACAACCCAGATCATCATTAGGACTTACAATTTGTCAACTCTTGGTCCAAATTACTTGAAATACAATGTTGAGAATTGAAGTGGGTGGTTTGGGAGGATCAAATCAATTTTGCAGATGGACAGTAATGTAAACAAAACTCAAAATAATTTAACAATAATACATATATGGAATATAGAAAGGACCAAAAGAAAAGCAAATGCTTGTGAGGAATGGCCCTGAAACAGAAAGAAAAAACACCCAAACAAAAACCAAGTAGATACAGAGTCAAATTAACCAATAATAGAAACTAAATAACTCCTTGTAGGTCCACCTTTCAGGGAGAATTTACCTTTGTTTTTTTCCTGAGGTCCCACATGCTTTTCAAACACAAAAGCCTGTATTCTCAAATTGTCATTTTGTTCAACACGATTTTAGACCCACGGTCATATTTAACTGAATTACGGTAGTAGAATACGGCAAAAAGCATGTTTGAACTGGTGAGAACAACGGACACAATTATCAGAAGCAACTTTGGTGAAGTACAGTTAAACCTGAATCTAACGATGGAACCGAACAGAAACTTTGAACAAGGTTTTCCGGTAGCCATTCCTTATTAAACCTGTTGATGACTATGTGAATATTCATACACATATTTGGGATTAATCCCATTAGAAATAAGGGTGAAATTCAAATGAGACTTCACACGTCTTCTTAATCACCTGACAAAAATAAAGACTGGCTGGCCCCATATGACCTGTCAACATTTGTTAAATATATAAAATTAGTGTCCTGAACTTAAAGTTGCAAAAAAGTATTCAACATGTACACCTTATTGTATTTTCTTTCCAAAGTTGGCTCTGAAGGCTTGTAAGCATAAATCAGTGACCTGGGACCTGCACTACCGACATCCTAAACCTTTGCTACATAAACTTTGACAGAAGACTTTTATAATTACCGGTATAGGTAATGTCATTGGTAATACAGTACATGTATGAAACCAGCACAAATACTTCACACTTCCCTTCGAGACACTAATATCTCTTATTTTTAAAGATTAGCTAACCAAACAAGGTGATTAACTGTGGTGCTGATAAAAGTTGTTAATTAAGTGTTGACATTCCTCTTATCTTATCATAGACAGGTAATGGCAGTGTAAACAAACAGATGTTTCTTATTAATATTTTTATATTTATCGAAAAGGAAGCAAAGTACTGTAATGAATATGGACATATTTATGGATCCCGAGTCATGACATTGCTTTTCATTATAAAATACCATGTAACAATATCACATTCATACCCAATCTGCATATATAATAGAATACACTGTAGTTGACAGCAGTGGAAACTAACAAAAAATCAACAAGGATTGAATAAAACACGATAAAAGGCACCTATTCAATAAATTTTGAAGAATATTACCCAAGAGATTTTCACTTCACTTTGTGAAAATCAGTATAATTTCATTTAAAAATAGATCACAGATTGATTTTTTGGATTTTAAAGAAGTCAACAGAACAGGAAAGAGATTTAAATCCAATTTTTAAATGTAGTAAAACCGAATACCTTTTAAACACCAGTTTTATTGGTAATTTATACAACTCACTTTTATTTCAACAGGGATTCATGCTGTATAGACTAGGTCAAAGGGTCACAGACACTCTAACATTTCTAAGTCATTTTAGGGATGAAAACTGATTTTCATTGTTTTCCCATTTCGTAGGGGAATTATACCTAACTGGTGTCAACCCCATTATTAGTTTAATAAATGAATCAAGTTCTAGGTTCAAACAAATGGAGAGAGAAAAGGGCACTTTTGCTCTCCTCCACATTATGATTTTTTTTCTTCCCTCTAGTTATTATGTGTTAATCTTATTTCAGTTTGTTAACGTAGAAGCCATTCAACTTTACAAGCCCACCACACGGTGAAGATTGCTACTGCATCAAATCAAGCCCCAAATGGTTTCTTTGATTGTTTAGTTGGTATTGACTAACACTTAGAAAATATCATCACTGTCTCTCTGCTTTGAGCAGTCATAGCCTACATGAACAACATCCTGGAGTACCGGTATATTATTGCTGAAGCAGTTACAAAAGAGTCACATGATGCTATCTCATGGCTCCTCCAACCCCGTAAATCATTCCTTTCTCAATCTCCTCCGCTGTCAGCGTCCCATGGATGCGTTCGCAGTTGGGATTGAACACAGAGTAAGCGATCTTTTCTCAAGGAGTCTTCTCACCCGCCCCTCTCATGTTGGCGTAGATGCTATCTCATGGCTCCTCCAATCCCATATATCATTCCTTTCTCAATCTCCTCCGCTGTCAGCTCCCATGGATGCGTTCACACTTGGGATTAAACACGGAGTAAGCGCTCTTTTCTCCAGGAGTCTTCTCACTATTATTGCTGAAGCAGTTACAAAATAGTCACATGATACTATCTCATGGCTCCTCCAATCCCGTAAATCATTCCTTTCTCAATCTCCTCCGCCGTCAGCGTCCCATGGATGCGTTCGCACTTGGGATTAAACATGGAGTAAGCGCTCTTTTCTCCAGGCGTCTTCTTACTATTATTGCTGAAGCAGTTACAAAATAGTCACATGATACTATCTCATGGCTCCTCCTATCCCGTAAATCATTCCTTTCTCAATCTCCTCCGCTGTCAGCGTCCCATGGATGCGTTCGCACTTGGGATTAAACACGGAGTAAGCGCTCTTTTCTCCAGGCGTCTTCTCTCCAGCCCCTCTCATGTTGGCGTAGATGATGTAGAAGAGGGAGAGGATGACATAAACTGCCCCAAATCCGATGCAGACGAACAGACCGAAGAGGGCCAGCCAAAGGACAGCTTTCAGGGCGAGTTGGTACGGGTTGATGGTGGAGGTGGAGTAGCGTTTACTTGAGAAGCTCTGAGGAGTGATGTTTGTCCTCGCATATGTGGAATTCTCATCATCCTACAGAGATGAATGATATAAGAAGGAAGCAATATAATAACTAATGAAAAAAATTTGAGCATCATCATAACATCTTAAGCCTAAGGTTCATTCTCTTTTTCATAATGAAGGTTATCCCCTCCCCTTTCCCCACCCCATTAGCTTGAATAAAACATGAAAGATTAATACTAATAGCAAGAGCAAAGTGCAAGAACACAGAAGTATGCTACAAGTATGTTTGAGTATCATCAAAATATCTTTACTAATTCTTTAGCCTAATGTTCTTTCTCTTTTCCATAATAGAGGTTATTATTCCCCCAGGCCCCATAAGCTTGAATAAAACATGAATATTAAAAGAAAGAGCAAAGTGCAAGAACACAGAAGTTAATTTTAAAGTGAATGTTATAATTATAAGCCATAGCCAGTAGCCAACAGCAAGTGAGGAAAATGATGGTCAATATATAGACTATAACATAGAAATATATGGAATGAAGATATATTTGGGTGAAGAGAGAGAAGGTAGAGATGCAAATGAGAAAGATGGAAGTGCATTTTTTAGAATAAGAGCTTTAATATTGAGAGAGGGTAAAATTATTTAAACGTCCAAGTAAATCGTGAATCACAACACAACCACAAGCAATGAAAAACCTAGACCGAAAACTTCAGTCTCTCTAATCGTCGGTTGTTCCACTGAGACTACGTCTGGCTCCACTAGACCTCCGATTATAGAGACTGAAGATTGTCCTATCGGGACTGTACGGAACCAATGGTTCGGTTCGGCAGGACCGCGATGAATGAGATATGCTACGAGATTTTCACTCTTTACATCCTCACACATGCTGCAATATGACAATAATTAGAGTCTAATTAAAAATAACATATATATAGCTTATTTGAGTAGTTACGATAACTTGCTCATTTAGATCCTAAATTAATGATTAATCCGAGAAAGTCTCGTCGTCAACATTATCCGTCTTGGTTTTAGTTGATGAATATTATTTTTTTCTTTGCGAACGTCCAATAGCTACCGTAGCTACATACGAGTCGGCCCGGCTTGACCAACGAACTCCCACGAAACGAGTGCTCTGATTGGCCATTGGCTATGTTTTGGTAGGTGGACCCGGAAATATATCGGCCGCCGGGTAATATTTCGAATGCATGAACGTAAGTGCTTCGCGGTTCTGAGGAACAAATTGGATAATTCATATAAGTAAGTCCGAAAATTTCACATTCTATAATAGGTTAGCAAATTTTGAAAACTGTAATTAGGAGATATATAGACCGACCTAATTTACATCTGATTTAGAAATCAGAAAATTAGATCTAGATCTAAATAAAGAAAATCGGGGGAGAAATGTCGGTAACGAAAAGCTGTTACGCTGTGGCTCTAATTTACCCCCACGGTACGAGATCTCTGGGTTGCCATCTGTATTGGGGAATGACAACAAATGTCAGTTTTATTAAAGAAATGACCCAAATCAGATGGTTATTGCTGTCTATGAAAAACCTATAATTTATAAATAGTAATAGGCCCTTGTAGCTGTACTTTTATAAATCTAAGTTTCTTTAATTCAATGAAATAAATTACTGAAAACCGTACCTTTTGCATTGTAGCATCGGCATTACCTCTTTCCTCTTCACTCTTCATGTTTTCATCCTCCACCCGTTGAGTGGTATCCTTTTCAGGGGCATCCTTTCGGCGATTGCGAAAGAACGGTCCTCCTCCAATTCCAAACAATCCTCCAGAAACCTGAGAAGCGCCCCTTTCCTTTGCCTTTTTGGCGCGATAAGCAGCCAATTGTTCCTCCATATCGTCATGTATCTTTACTTTAATTGTTTTCGGACATGGGTCTTATTTGAAAGGTCAACAACCAATTTGACAACAACCACTGATTACATTAATGCAACGTTGTAATTATAAGTCTGCGACTGAACTGAACTTCGTCCTTCCGTAAACATACGTGTAGATATGATGTGGTCGAGTTCAATATGGTACTGTCGTAAAGTTAAGGATCATCAGCATATTTTTCAAATATTATGTCTTTATTGTATTTTTTAACATTATTTTTAAAGAACAAAAATATATATGTAACCTTTTTTAAATTTTTAAGTATTATTATATACACAAAAATATATGATTTATATAGAAAATTTTAACATAAACTAATGTAATAAGAAAAAGACTAACATGTCAGCGCCCATGGGTTAACCAGCCTGACTCTGCTACAGCACTCGCATTGAATAGTTATGTCTGGATTTATTGCTATTCATCTGGGTAAAAATGATATGTCGTATATTAATCATATTTTATTATGTGTAGAAATCATGGCATGAAATCATCCGTTTTATTTTTAACACTAGTTCCCAGTTGGTAGAGTGAAATAATGGACCCGACCGACCCGGCCTGTGACAAAGCATTGTCCGAGGCCGCGCGCGCCGCCGGTACCCGTCAGACCACCGTGCTGTGCGGGTGGTTCGGGGTCTGATTGACGTAGGCCTACGGACCGGTAACGGTATGGTAATTAATAATGACATGTGATGAACATGAAGATAGAGCCATACAGGAACCGTAATATAATGAGTGAATTAGTGAACACATTGTTTTATAAATGAACTTGATAAATAATTGGACGAATGAATGGATGAATCATGAATGAATGAAACTTGAAAGAACTGTCAACGTCATTAATAGGCCAATGAGCTATGAGAATGAAACTAAAACTTAAAAGAACATGAACAATGTATAGACTAAATAGAATTATATGTATGAGTGGATGTACCTTTTGCATGAATAAGTGAATGAACAATGTGAATGAAAAAAAATCAGGGAATGAATGATTGAATAAACTCAAAAAAGAAATGAATGAATCGACAATTCATAACTAAATAATGCATTGGAATGCATCTGATAAATGAAACAAACCAATGAAATATTACCAAATAAATGTTAAGATAATATGAGGCAAGGAAGGCCGAGGGTGTACCGTGGGGGAGTCGGGCGAACTCTGACCCGGGACAACTTGACCCGAGTGGGTCTGAGTTAGCCCTGATCATGATCCATGGTGGTGGGGGGGGGGGGGGGGTGCCAGTGAGGCTTGTGGCCCCATTAGTAACAATTTTTGGGTAACTGTTGCCTCAGAAAGTCAGAATAATCTCCATTTAAATCTGCAATCCTCATCTAGTACGTCTTTATTGATGAAGTGGATTGTAATTTGTAGTGGATACATAGTGCACATTTTTTCACCACCAATAAATGTAATTCTTTTTCTTCTTTTTTTTTCCTCCTCCTCTTCCTCCTCTTCCTCCTCTTCCTCCTCTTCTTCTCTAGCTATAATTTTATGATGCAAATAATAATTTTAATTTTATTGTTTCAGGTGCAGGATACCATTCTCCTGAGAGAAAAGCTGAATACAATGAAGCTGTCAATAAAGCATGCCAACAGGTAATTTCCATATTGAGAAATTTCTCATACAAAAACATTGAGGTAGTAATTTGAACTCAAATGAAGATGGAATTTCTTCATCACAATTTGTGAGATTTGTGTGTCAACAATATATTTTCAACAGATCTACAAGTTATGATTTTTGTACAGACATGTTTGTTTACTGTAATCAATATTGGTAGGATAGATATAAAGTGAATTTCAGAAAAGTTATGAAAAGAATTAATTGGTAAAGATATCAATTTAACTGACACATTGACATATATCATGATTATACCAAAATGTATCAGAATTATCTGTCATATGCAGTGAAAATGTTGGCTCTATATTGCTAGAAATCGGATACATTATTAATAATTTTCTGTATTTTATCCTTGGATCATACAGGCAATATCTGTCCTGAAGAATGGTGCAAACGCTGTGGAAGCAGTTGCTATAGCAGTATCAACACTTGAGGTTTGTATTAATTGAAAAATTAATTTCAATGTAGAACTCTTCAAGTCTTGTTTTCTACTTTGTAAATATTGTATTGTGACATGGTAGCCCAGAAAGATTCCACTCACTCTTGATGGCTACGTTCAATAACAATCTTGTGTATTTTTTGCATTCTTTCTATACAGGATAGTCCATGTACAAATGCTGGCCTTGGATCCAACTTGACCCTAGAGGGCGGTGTTGAGTGTGATGCGGGTATCATGGATGGAGACTCTCTGCATTTCGGTGCTGTTGGGGCTTTAGGAGGTATTTTGTCTTTTTTACCTTTTGATTAGTGATTTACTGATTTTATTTAATCGTAGATGCATTCATTCTTTTATAATTTTGCAGTTTTTCCTTTATTTATTTCAACAACTTTCTCCATTCAGCCTTCATCTACACGAAGACCCATGATATTGTGTACAACTGTTTAGACTCAACATTATCCTCTCTGTTTTACTCACTAGGAAATATTGAGTTGGAGTAATCTAGATCCAGAATTATACATTAGTTTTTAGCTCCATATTTTATTCATTCATCTTTTCAATTTCTATCTACTTATTCATTTAATTGTATTTGAATGATTAATTTGGCAAAATAGAAAAATAACATGTATTATCTATGTGTAATAAGACATTTATGATTGAATTCTTCCTTATAATTTTTTGCTTGAAGGAATACGGAACCCAGTCAAAGTTGCCAAAGCTCTATTATGTGAACAGCGCAAAGGACTTCTGTCACATGGTCGTATTCCTCCATGGTAAGTAGTACAAGTGGGATTCCTATCCCTCTCTTGATACGTATTACTTAGTTTTATAGAAAAAAATTGAAGAAAAAAGATGTAAGTAATAGGTTAGTGGGTAGGATAGGAATCAAAGTCATAGACCACTGATTACTTTATATCTACAATAGATTTTTGAATAGTCGGGTTAAATAAAGTATCCTTGTCATCTCTTTCCTCAATATCATTCAGTGTATTTTTGATAGATGTGGTGTGTCAAAAACCAATGAGTGAAGTGTTCTGACTCGGCAAGATGGGATGCATACAAAAAACTGACTGAAGAGTCACATTTGTATAATGCCATGGATCTTATACGAAAATGTGGGACACATACAGATTTTGGGAGTGTCAGTATATGAAATTCATGTATCCTATTTATGATTCGGTCTTTGGCACGGTAGAGTGGATGCATATAAAGCAGCAGATGAAGTCTCATATTGTAAAAATACCATGGACCGCAATGCAAAGGATGAACGTCTATCATAGACATTTATTGTGCTCATGTATTGTGCTCATGTATTGTACAAACTATTTACCAATAAACAACTATTTTCATACAGTGTACTGGTCGGTAACGGCGCTCTGCAGTGGGCCTGTGATCATGGGTTCAAGGAGGTCAACACCAGTTCCCTCATCACCCCAAGGGCACTGTCTGCCTATCGTAAACACAAGAGGGCGCTGTCAGGGTTCAGCACCTTGCCGTCAGACCAGCAAGAGACGTTAGCGAAGAGAATGAAGGGAGATGGGTCTCCAGTGGTAGGCTTTTTGATTTTCTTCTATCTCATTACAACACCCATCATTTCTGACACAATTTTGGTATTGAGTAGAGTGTCATTAATTATTCATGTCATTGAGTTTCAAAAGATGTTCTGGAATTTTCAGCTGAGATTCACAATGGTATTGTGGTATTACGAACTGATTGCTGTCGCGGACAGATTTCCTGGTCTTTATTTGTCAAAAAGTGAAACATGAATCTAATCAAATATTCAACGCATTAGTTTGAAAAGATTGTTAAAACAAATATCTTAGAATTTACTCCTGATAAATTTTCAATGCTTCAACTTTTCACTGTGCAGACACTAGGTCTGATTCAACTTTTAAATTTTGAGTTATCAATGATCAGAAATGTTGAATCTTTATTTATGTTGTACACCTTGTAGTATGGATGATGTGCTAACTGCTAAGAGATGGGTACAAATCCAATAACTTTGCAATTGAAATTTGATTTCATTCATAAACTCATCTTCATGTTTTTATCACTAACCAGATTGATGGGGACACCATGCAAGACACAGTGGGGGCAGTCTGTGTGGACAGCAATGGTCAGATCGCTAGTGCAGTGTCCAGTGGTGGAATAGCCCTTAAACATCCAGGGAGAGTGGGTCATGTAAGCTAACTTCATCATTTCTGTTTCTTATTTGTTTTTCATTTGTTGTCTGCTGTAAACTTTAGAGCCAATTTGTGTGATATGATGAAAAGTTTAGAAAACTAGAGGAGCATGAGTAAGGCTTTGGACAATGATACATTCCTGATTCAAATTATCTTCCCAAACTCCAAGACTTCCTTGTTCTTTTATGTTTTATGTATCTGTTTTTCATATGCTTTATGTGTCAAATCTGTACAATGTATTTCTTACCTTGTATATTTTTCTGGTTTTTAATTTGGAAAATAAATTTCATGAAATATATGTATCAGTTGACAATAAATATGCCCCTTTTGTTACAAAAATTCATTTTTCATAAAAATATTATTAATAGTGGATTCGTGCATAGCACACATGATATTCCTGCATTATTTACCCACTCATCGAATGTATGAGGAAATATAGCCTGGTACTGCTAAACCAAGACACACACAGCAGAAACAAACATGATGGCAAGATTTGCTGCCCTCTATGCTCTAATTCAGCGTAAAGCAACCAGTGAACATATATGTACTTCCTGTGGTCCGTCGCACCATGATATCACATGAACCATATCTCAATTCGAGAGGGTAGCACAAATCCAGCACTTATTGTGCTTACCTTTGGTGCCCTATTTCTATAGTTTTGTGTAGTATTTGTATTCACCTTCTCTTCATGGTTTAAATGACATCCTAGTGGCTAGAACCCACAACTTTTGTTTTTGAGCTCAAGTCAAGGGCCTAGACCACTCCATCAAAACACCTAAAATTAATTGAAATTAATTATTACTATTGACAAGAGCAGCATTATGACAAGTAAATGTCTTGTGGCATGCACAAGAGGCAAACATGGTAGGCCAATCATCTATGGAATTGATCATGTCAACAATACACAACTAAATACCTGATTAAGGCAAGCAGTCCTCATGGTCTAGTCATTTCAGCCAAGATAAGAATTGAAGTATCCCCCAGCCATTGCTAGATGAGATGATCCAAAATACGAACATTTAGCAAATAGATTAATTCCGCATTGATGATCCAAAATAGTGTTAAATCGTATCCAAGTTATAAATCCAGTGAGATCACTTTCTCAGTAAAACAGAACAGATCGCCATCAAAGTTCATTGTACATCACATGGATCAAAAGAAATGACAGCCAGTGAAAAACATGTGTGTCCTCATGGTGGCTTCCAACTAGGGATTCAATGCGCAAATGATTATATAATAATAGCCCTGACCTTCAAATCATTGTCCTGGCTTTCAAAACAAACCGGATTATTGATTACATAATTGCACATGAACCACTGCCAGGCACACCTAGACATTTCAGGTAGCTGCTTGCAAATATGCAAATCACAGCTGCAAAATTTCAGCATGTATCCAATGTAATGTTAATAGCTTGAATGGAACCAGGTTGCTGAAATAGTTGCATAATTTAGTGGAATTATACATGACAGAAGTTGAACTTTAGGGGTTACACCGTTTGAATTACATCATCATGATGTCTATTTTTTAACTACAAAATACAGTTAAACTTGTCTTAGTGGCCACCTCTCTATAAAGAACACCCATCAATGATTATATATGCTTATAATGCTATTTTCGAATGTTATTTGTTTTGTATGGAATTGAATGTTTTTTAATTCAATGTATTGTACACTTTTTTGCTATTTCAAAAGTTATTTGTTTTATTCATGAATTGCATCTTTTTTATTCAATGTATTGTAAGCTTGAATTTTTAAAAGATGGAATTGAATTTGATGAAAGTGAACTGAATAATAGTCACCTTTGTTGTCTTCCTTGAGAAAAAAAATTGTGTTCTAGAACCTGTCTATAAAGGCCACGATTAAAAAGTGGCCGCTTGATTTTGATTTCCCTTGTTTAGACTTACATGTACATGTATTTCCATTGAATAAGGATAAAGAACAAAATCATTTTCCCCCCTGACTATATAGGCCATGTTTTTTGGATGTGGATGCTGGGCCCAGTCCCACACAAAGACATCTTTGTCAGTGAGTGTTGGATGCAGTACCTCAGGGAGTGGAGAGCAGCTCATGAGATGTAATCTAGCCCAGACCTGCTGTGAGGGACTACTTCAAAGCGATGATCCCACCTCATCATTGGGTAGCACCTTTCAAAGGCAATATCTAAGTGAGTTATCGTTAAAAGAAATCACAATTTTGAAGCAGAATCAAACCATTGAATGTTCTTCACAGAAATATGGCATCATGTTGATGCTAGAGAAAAAAAAAAAAAAAAAAAAAAAAAAGGAAAAAAAAAAAAAACGGACCAAAGAAAATAATCATAATTTTCTCGTAGAACTCTATTTTTCCTACAAACTAATACCAAAATTATCAATCATTTTATAAATTTACAGGAAGTTTACCTAAAAAATGATCGTAATTTAGCAAATCTTCATCGATTTTTAGGCAGATTAGCACATTCATTGGACACTAGAGGGCGCTTTGCATGCATACAGAAACATGAATGGCCTGCCATAACCAAGCTGTGGCCATAATGTTATCCGGTCTTACCGCCAAATGGAGAAAATAAACAAGCTTTTGTATTGTTATTAGAGATCTACTGAGGTTAGATTGTCGCTTTAATTAATTAGATAGTCTCAATTATAATTCAGAATTATCTTACTGAAAAGTTAAGAACACCGACGATTGCGCGCTATGAATCTCCGAGCTGCGTTGGATTTGTTGCAACTTCCAGCCCGGTAGCTCCCCACCACAGAGTGTGTGAGCGAGGTATGATTTTGGTTACCGGGCCATGCGCTGTCTAACTTCTAAGCCAAGGACATTTTTACAAGTACGATTTTTAGTACGAGTTTCTGGTCAGTTTTCTTCTTATTTCTTTGGTTGCACAACGATTAAAAAGATAACTTCTTCAAATTTGCTGCTGACGTGGTTCAGACTAGATCTTGTCCGATGTGTTTTCAAGTCAATTTTGTTAATATATTTTTTTGTATGAAGTTGCCTACAAACAATGGACGTGCTGTTTTGACTTGCGATTTTTACTGTTTCGGCGTATACGCCGCACCCCGACTTTTTGATATTTTCTCTTCCAAAAATACTGCGGCCTTTACGCCGGCAAATACGGTAGATGATTTCCCTATCGAGAACTAAATTTAGGATGTGGTACCTTAACAACAAAAATTCCATGCTAATGCTCTCTATACCATTAAAAAAAAAAGAGGCAATTTCTGAGAAAGTTATTTACAATTCAATAGCAAGTGTACTCAGACAAAGAGACAAAAAATAAAAATCAGAGACAAAGGACAGAGACATGGATGGACACCAAAAATATGTGTAAACAATAGAATCTTGCAATCATTGTTTGTATTTGCACAACCAAATAATTCCTTTTGCATTCACAGAATCACCATTTCTAACTGACGATGCGGCAAGGCTTGGTGGTGCTATTGCAGTGAGGTATAATCATAAAGACAGAGACGCAGAGATACTATGGACACACTCCACCGATAGTCTATGTGTAGGCTACATGGACACCACACAGACCAAAGCAAAGGTACAGTCTTTCAAGTCTAGTTGATCTATCTCTTAGGTATTTCCTATAGTTTATCCTGATATCATTAACAAATGTATAGAAAGTAAGAGAGGCACATGTTGATTAGTATTCCACAGCCACAGTCTTCGGAATGCTCTTGCAACAGTCTATGTAATACGCAACAGCTTGTGGGTACATCAGCATTTTGGTTTTTGGTTTTTACACCATTGATCTAATTCCAAGTTATGAGTGGAATTAATGGTACACCTAGAAAATGGAGCATTTACCAATTTGTAATGTAAAAGATCCTAGATTTTTCTTATGCAGCTTATATGTAAAACTAGAAATGCTTACTGATAGCACATCATTGTTTGGCTTGCTGACTTTTATCATGAATCACTTTGATGGAGAGTAAATGTGGTTTCTAAACACAAATGTTTTTAAGGATGTCATCAACTGTTCTCAAGTGATTCTTGTCATTGCTTTTTAGTGGACCCCTCTGTTTCCAACATGTATTTCTTACATTTGTTTTAAATGCTTATAATTGATTTGTAATGTTTTGTTGGAAACATGAATAAATTTGAAATTGAAATTTGAAATTTGAAATTTTGAAATTGTGTTCGTTTTAGATGGTGATATCAAGATTACCTCCTGGAGCCAGCGCAGGATCCACCTACTCCCTAGGAGGAGCCACAGTTCACCTGCCTTTGATTGAAGAGCCTCCTTGACGACGCCCATCCTCCTTCTTTCATCGGAGGATAATATGGTGTGTGTGTGCCACCAGGAGAATACTGATGGAGACCGGAATAGCTAGGTAACCTGCTGGAGCCAACGCTGGATCCTCATTTTATCTTCCTTTTCTTGAAGAGCCTCCTTGACAATCAATACCAATTCTCCATCCCTTCATTGGAGAATAGCAGTGATCCTGGAATAGCTACAGTGTTGGTCACCTACTGGAGCAGAGCCACTGCTGGAGCCTGAGCAGGAGCCAGTCAAATGCTTGATATACCAGAGCCATGCTGATGTTTTTTAAACATCTTCAATTTTGAGGATACTGTTGCCATGGTGATGTAGCTCATGAGGGATCCCCATTTTCTCTACCGGGAGCCATGTAGTCATCTGCCCAGTTGAAATAAAATTTGTAGATACTAGCAAGTTGCTTCACGTTGACGGAGGATGCTGCCATAATGATATTTCCAAGTTGACTCCAGCTGGAGTCATTTGTCACCTTTTGAACACCAAGGAGCGACTTTGAAGTAAATATACTAGTATATTTGAAATTAATCTGGTTTAGAATCGCCACACATGATCGACACACTGGGTTATTTTTTTTAGACAAATTTATTCTATCTAGTTAATTCTTGTTTTTAATTACATTTACAAATACGCACATTTGCAATTACAGACAATGAAGTGGAATTGAATCAGCTGGCAAAGACACAATGCATTTCATTAGATAGTACATCGACATTCTACCTTTATTGCTGATAAACCTCCATGCTTGATTGATAAGTTTAATTTTTAAAATGCTAACATTTTACTCAATAGTACTCTCTCACATACCTCAGATTCCTAAGATATATTAATTAATCAATGAACGCAGTGAAAATGGACACCTCAGTGATAGCTGTTTCTTATTTTGGGCAATATGTGCTTGTGTTGGTCACTTATTCAAATTGTGAGAATCATTGTATTGAGGAAATGGGGATGGGCTCAGATACATTTTTATTGTAATGAAAAAGATGTTGGTCTTCAATGTTTACATGCACACAGAACACTTTAAAAAAAAAAAGTGATTCCATGTCTAGGAGTGAGATAGCTACTGAGAAATCCATTTCAGAATGTAAACATAACAAGGATTAGTATTAATTAATTCAGTGCCTTGTTTAATTAAAGACAACATTTAACATTTAGACATAAAAAATGATGATAAACTATGTAGAGTTAGTCTATGTTATGGAGATTAGACTACAGAGAAATAAAATGCTAATGAATTATTTATAGAATTGATTGAAGTCAGTAACTGCTTTTGTTAGTCTTAAAGTTTTTCTTTCTCAGGAGAGTATGAATGGCATTTGTTTTGTTATAAGTAAGTCACTTCACATGAAACATTTCTTTTTCAAACTTTTTGCAAATTTTGTTCTGATCATCACATTCTGAAATGATCTGGCAATGCCCCTTCATTAGATTTAAAATGTGCAAGATTAGTAGCTGTATCACCTCCTAGTTTAGGTTTATGTCTTAGTTTTGATCCATGAGAAATAACAAGAGGTGACGTGGTAGATCTTATTACATAATAATTCCTAAATAGATTGGAACAGGTATGTGAAATAATAATTAATTAGTAATAATTGATAATGTGATAATGTATGCAATCTGAGCATTACTCTGTTTTTTAGTAGATTCTAAAACTAACAAAGTGTACCTTCAGATGCCTGTGAGCTTTCCAGGGCTGCCTATGATCTATATACATGACTTAACGGACGAACATTACAAATGCAAATGAAAACAAACAAACAAATTTAACAAATGAAATGTTAATATGAGAAAAATTGTATCAGAACACTACAATGAAACAAAATATAAAGAAAGAAAGTAAGACCAGTCACCAACATAATGTGATGTATGCAAAATTATAGCATGGTTGACTGGAAAAGTGATGAAATTAATTAAAGATTTTTTTTTTTTTAAATATCGAATTCCATAATGTTTCAACAAATTAATTACATGAAAACCAACAAACCTAAATATGCTCATGTAACTCTCATAACTACTGTACATGTTGGTGTCCATCTGTACTTTTGATCCTTTATGCACAAATGTTTAAATAAACCCTCCTGCCAAATTGGAAATAAAAAAATGCTAACAAGAGTACAACATACTGCGTAACTCAATGTTTCACTTTTTCCTGTTTTTTGTCTGAAATAAGCATATTTATAATGATAGAAATTACGATTTTGTAAGGCATCTACATATAATTTTGACAAATCGATGGTCAAAATAGTTTGGAAAAATAAACATCTTTTGTAGTTAAATATCAATTTGTCAAAAATAGAATATACTTTCTGCTTTCTATGAAATATAAGAACACATGGAAATACTAACAAACAATTCAAATTTACTAATTCATACAAGTTTTATAATTAAAAATAATATTAGTCTAATTTTGTACAGACTAATACATAATAACTTATAAAGAAGATATACTAAAAAACAATTCACATTTACTGATTCAATGTATTAGTATTATGTTACAATTAAAACAAAGATATTACAATACAAGTTTTAACAAAAATAAATATTAGTCTGATATTTTGCTGATGAATATAACATGATAACTGATAAAGAACATAATATTGATGATGTTTATTTTACAATCAACATCATTAAACAGCATCGTTACCACCATATACTGATAATTATGGTGATGACGATGCAAACAGTAAATAAACTTTGCCAAAATCAAACAAAAAAATGAATAATCAATATTTATCTGTAAATTTTGTACACAGTGAGTCTCTGTGAATTAATATATATGAAACGTCACGTTCCAAAACTTAATTATACATTGTATGTACAGATGGAAGTACACATATTGCACAAAATCCTTGAAATACAAACCAGTATTCATCTGAGAGGATTACGTTGAGAATATATATGTCTTCAGATAAAAAAGGAAAAGATAATGGGAATATAACAGAGAATATGAAGTAATGGACAGGGAAGAAAATTTGATGCTATATTCTGTGAACCAAAAGGCCATTAACTCGATCTTACTTAGAGCTATCACTCTTTTGTCTATTAATGGCAGACTATTCCGAGATGATATGGGATAAAATAAAAACTATTATGTCCTGAGAATGAATGTTGATTCAAAAGAAGAATATATGATAAACAGATAGAGAAGTGAACGATGTAGAGAGAAGAGGAAAGAAATGGATGAGGTTGGAAGGAGGTAAGAGAGAAGAGAAGAGAGAGAGAGAGAGGGGGAGGGATAGAGAAAGAGAGTTGGTAGAGGGAAAAGGAGGTAAGGAGAGAGAGAGAGAGGGGAGGGAGGGAGAGACAAAAGGAGAGAGAGAGAGGAAGATGGAGAGAGAGAGAGGGATGAAGAGAGTGCAACATATGATTTTTAGGATTGCACGTCTCCAAGGCGTCCGAGAGGGGATTTCTCAACAGTCTTTGCAATCAGAATACTCAAATAATTAATCCGATGCTTAGGCCGCAGAAATGTGATTTTTCTCCCTGCTTTAGGTCTTTAATCCCCATGTGTTATGTGCAGCATACATTTCTGAAATTCAGCATTCTGTAAAGAGCACCAGAACATAATAGGCATCAAATACTAGGTCTGACACCTGTTTCAGAAAAACTCATTACAAATAACAACTCACGGAATCTTAGAATGAATTTGTTCCCCACCAAGCGGATACAGGGATTTCAGTACAGCTTATATCAATTGTTGTAACTTGTTAATATTGAAACAAAAGTTTTGTGAAACGGGGTCGTGATCCATGTTGAAGTTGAGGTATGATGAGTCCGACAGCTAGAGAGTAGTTTCTGCCTCTGATTTTGGGGATTTAAGGATCATGACTGAGGTTGGAAAGTCAAAAATATTTGTTTTATCAACATATCAGTATCAGTCTGGAACACGCCACCCCCCCCCCCCCCCACGACCCCGCCGCTATCACCCCGATTTTGCTCCCTCAGCAGTTCGTGTTCGCGTGCGGCAGACGTGAAGTCCCTCTAAATATACAGGAGTGAAACTTCCACTTTCTGGGGAGCCATCATAATACGTACAGATTACTTTATTTGGAGTGGAAATCCATATTATAAAAACTAAATAATAAAAGTGGAACCCACTTTCATAGGAGTTACGCAACCACTACTTTAGAGTGGAGAATAGGCTAACGTGATTTTGCAATGGATTCAAATCAAAATGAAGTGATCCCTACTATAAATCCTCCCAAAAGATTTCCACTGCTCTGTATTAATTAAGATGATTCGGTGTTATGCTGTCGCACGGCACGCAAAGGAAGACTGCAATGATCATGATCCGAACTCGGAGATGAGGCGGTCGCCGACCACCAGGAGTGCTTCGAACATCTCTTCCACCGTGTATTTGATCTCTGTCTCTGGTAATAAGAAGCCGTATTTTCCCTCGTCCCTGAGTTCGATTACGTACGTGTACTTGGCGCCCAGTGCCCCGTAGCCCCAGTCCTCGCTCGCACCAGCTGCCGGATCTGGAAGAAAAGGGTATTGTGACACCGTCAAATATTAAGGTCAAGTCTAGAGCAGCAGATATGTTTTTTCTTTGTTTATCCTTAGGGGGGGGGGGGGGGGGGGGGAGGAGGAGGCTGGTAACAGGGGGAGTCACTAGACAATTTTTTTATGTAGGTTTCGGATGGGCTGTCGAATCCCCCCCCCTCCCCACAAATATAATGAAAGAAAAAAAAACAGCTATAGGGATACTATGAAAAAGTAAAAAACCGGTCGTCAAACTTTCAAACTCGCTGAAAAAGCCTTTTCTTCTCGCCAATAAGCAAAAAAAAATATCTAAAAACGGCCATCATTTTTTTTAATTTGCCACGTAGGCTAAATTATTCAAGCGGAGGGGAGGGGGAGGGCGGGGGGGGGGGGGAGGGGATGTCACATTCCTACATCCTCTCCTAACAACATCTCCTGCGTATCTGGATAATCAACCCCGGACAATTACCCCCGGAAAACTGCCCCCGTGGACGATGATCCCCACCCTGATTTCGGTTTTAATAAAAGCAGATTTTTTTCGGGGGGTAATTGTCCCCGAGGGAGGGGGGGGGGGGGGTTGTCCAAGGGGATAATTTTCCCATAAGTAATTGTCTTCGGGGGATGGTTGTCCTTGGGATGTTATTTTCCGGGGGAGATTTTCGGGGGTAAATGTCCTAGAACCCCTCTCTTTGCTACGCTGACTGATAATAATTTGTTATCCTGAAATTCGATCAACCCAAATTATCATTGTCAGATGCATATTAATTATGTCTAAAGATCACTGACAAGCGAAAAATAGCAGCAGTAACACCGACATCACCATAAAAACACTTTAGTACACGTCTGTGCTCAGGTTCGTACTGAAATGTTTGCAAGATTGGTCTGGCGATACCCTCTTTACCCCATCCACTGCTCATATAGGCCGAATTGCGCCAATAATTCTTGTCAGTCATAATGTGTGGGTTTGATCCCTCCAAAGTGTGTTTTTAAAATCTAAGATTAGAATTTGAAGTGTGGTTCCAACAGCTTCTGCATTGACAGTTGTTTTTCAGTACATGTACATTAATTTATGATCTAGCAAGTGAAAAATTGAAACAGCCATCGTATTCTTTCTGGGGAAGATTAAGTTCTCGTATAACATGATGTCATTATTATCAGTATCAATTTCCTACGAGTCATGTATCGTTGTACAGATCTTTGTTCGTTGTCCACCCGCTGCCCTTCAATACACCCTCACCATTAGAAAGGATGTGAGTTCATATTTTATCTGTCTGACATTTACAAATTGTGTTGTCCTGTTTAAGTGGTGGATGAAGGGGAGGGGGGGGGGGCCGGAGGGGCACATGCCCCGGCCAAAACAAATTTGCTCCACACATTTATTAAAGAACAAATATTGTATAGTACTAAGTAGGCCTATGCTCCTGTCGAAATTCAGAATAATTTTCGTATATGCATGTATTTCTTTGTATTTCTTTTCACTGTATCTATTCATTTATGTTTACTCTTTCTAAACAATTTTTATTAAAGTATTTCTTTTTCGCTTGTCATATTATTTGGTGTTAAACTAATATATCTGAAAATAAACTATGCTAAATTCTTCTTGTATTTGTCTTGCCTTTTTTCCGGGGATTAAAACAAAAGAAGACTAAATGCTCTCAGGAAATTAAGAACTAAAGGGGGGGGGGGGGGGGGGCTCGTTAACATCTTTCGACACCTGTGTACCCCGCTCAGATAATTACATGGATTTGCCACTGCGTTGTTTATTTGAAATCAAAAGTAAACTTTAGTCAGTGCATTCATTCATACAAGAAAGTATATATTTATTTTTGAAAAACATTATATAATAAAACAACTTATACACACTCTCTCTCTGTCTTTGTCTCTCTCTCTGTCTGTCTGTCTCTCTCTGTCTCTGTCTCTCTCTCTGTCTATATCTCTGTCTGTCTGTCTGTCTGTCTGTCTCTGTCTCACTCTCATTCTCTCTCTCATTCTCTCTCTTTTTTAAATCATTTTTCTTCATTTTCATTTGGTTGGGGGCGTGTGGCCTTATGTGCTTTTCTCTGCTCCCTTACACCACCAAAAAATGTACACTTCACGATAGGGGATTCCTTTTATAAAAGGAGACGGGAATTTTTTTTTTTTTTAAATCGAAATATCTTTAAAGTGAACTTACAAAAATCGGGTCCTGATTCTCCGACAAAGTAGTCCATACCATGTTTAGCTGTAATAGCATCTTCGGCAGCCATTGCTAGGGACCGCTGTCGAAATAATTAAAACAAAAATTATTCATATACTTTCTTCAGGTATAGGGCAGGCTTTATGAAAACCCAGCGAAATTGACAATGTAGGCTGTCACACTCGTATCATTCGTACAATTTTTTTAGTCTCATTTTACCTCTTTGTTTAACTTAACATTATTAAGGGGGAACAAACTCATAATTTTGCAATTTGATAGGCCTGGATGAAAAAAAGGGTTAGCGCTAAAGTGCTTTCGGAGTATTGACTACACTTCTGGGGATAAGCGCTTACACTCTAATTACGGTACATGTCAGTGAAGAGAAAAATACATCCACAATAAGTGTAAGTGCTGAGTGCTAAACACATAAGTTGCTGCGAGGAATATGAACAAATTAAAATTTGGGTTAAAGAGTGGCAACTATCGCTTGTAGATATCTAATTACATGGAGGTAGTCCGCTGTTCGAACTTGAAATACGATGCGGTCGAAAGGCAGAGAGAGAGAGAGAGAGAGAGAGAGGGGGGGGGGGGAGGGGGAGGGAGAGAGAGAGACAGACAGAGACAGGCACACAGAGAGAAAGAGAGACAGACATACAGACATAATGAGTATGCATGGAAAGAAAAAAAACATAATGGAAGAAAGCGAAAATATAGGAAAGAAATGTGATAGATAGTTAGTGCAGAAGCAAAATATTATTATTTTTCCAACTGTATAGTCATAATATGTGAATATGTGAATTTCGTCTACGGCTGATTGTCAACGAAATGGAGTTAAGTCTTTTGTCAACTCTGTTTGTTTCTACGGTCAAGCGCGGATCCACGGGCCGATTCTACCGGCCCGCCCCCCCCCCCCCCCCCACCCCTAGCCTCCCAAACCGGTAAAAAATAGGATAGTAACGTAGATTTTACCTTAAAAAAAACTATAAAAAACGCCCCCCCCTGACCTGCCAGTGACACAAATGCGGCATCAAAATATTTGTGCTTCTCTGACCGTAATTAAATGCCTAAAACCTCTGATTTTCAGGGGGCTCCGCCCCCCTGAACCCTCACACCAATTTACGCTCGCTACCCTCTTCCTGATCGTAAATACTTTTGCCCACTTTCATAAACGTTCCGCGGGGCCTGTGTATATAATATATACGTATACAACACTGATCTTTAACGTGACATATCTTCTTCTCCCCTTGCAAACGAGAAAGAAAACAAGGTCATTAAAAGGGATTAAGCGACAAATAATGATTGTGATTCAAATTGATGCGAATATTTGTTTGAATAAGCACTGCTATTCACCAGAACCTTCTTTGTAAAAACAACTTTTACAAATCTCAGCCATGCTTACTGAGTTGAGACGTTCCATTCAATTTAAAGTACTCATTAAAGAATACACTTCTCCTAATCTGAAAGTGATCTTACAACACAGTGGCAGAATTGCATGGCTGAGATTTGTCAAAAGTCGTTTTTACAAAGAAGATTCTGGTGAAAAGCATTGCTTATTCAAAAAAAAATCCTTGCAAATGTACATTACACAAACCCCGAAGCATTGCATAATGATGGTGGTTCTCTTTCTCTCTCTCTCTCTATTTATTTTAATCATGCATTATCAACTACATATAAAGCAGCAACAAAAAACTTAGGGTTATCTGGGATAGGTGAAAGTGAGAGTTAAAAAGAAAGTCATGCTAAAACGTCGCTTCACCTCCCCCCCCCCGAATTTTTAAAAAAAAATAGTGGTCCTCCTCTCCAGCATCCCCCCCCCCCGCTTTAATATTCACCGGCCGGCTGAGTCGGCGCAAAAATGTTCCCAAAACAAATATATGTGCTCTTATCCACCCCCCCCCGCTCATTCGCCGTTCGCCGGCTGGCTGATTCGCCGCTAAATATTTTCTCAAGATTTGGGCCCCCCCCCCCTCTTGCCGCGGGCTGGATCCGCCCCTGGCTACGGTAGGCACCCAGTGAAAACGAATTCGTTTGATAAAATTATGGATATGCAAGCACTACTTTAAACAAACAGAACTTTGTCATTCCTTGCTCATTTTTCCTGATTGAGGTGTCATAAAAGGGCAGAAACTCAACTTTCTAGAAATGTGATTTTCTCCTTGAAATTCAGATACCGTCCGCCAAATGACTTTTTGGTTTCCTCTCTTCAAATTCATTTTAATCACTCATGCGTGAAATATGTATTATATGAGGTACATCAAAATAAAGAGGAGGAACTAAGCTTTCCAAATATGTGTCATTTATTAATTATAAATGTGATTAAGTTATGATAAAACATCGATAATTTTCGGTTTCGTTTTTTCTGGGACGCACTGTATATATAAATATATATATTTTCATCAAATTCTACGTAACTTTGAAAAGTTTTGGTGACAAATACAAAACACAAAATACTAAGAAAACAAAAGAAGAATTAAATCGTTATCTACCAGATCGCGTCTATCGGGCAGGGGGGCAATTTTCGAGCCCGTGTAGCCCCATGGGTAGAGCCAGTACTGTCCGTAGCTGTGAACATCCAAGAAGAGATGAACACCATTGGTTTGTTGTTTTTCAAGAAGAAAGCTGGTTACACCCTCGTGCTCGGGCTCCGAGAGTGGGCTAGGACCCCGGTAGGTCTCACTGCAGCTCACTGGGCTAGCTCCATCACCTGAGGGATAGACAACAACATTTCAAACTCACTTCATTCAATTCAGTTCAGTTTTAAATCAGTTGAACTGAATTCCAAAACAAATAACCATTTAAATTCCTTAATACAATTCAATTTGATTCAGTTTGACTCATCTAAGCCTATATCCAATTCAATCAAAATAAATTAAATATGATTGTCCCCGAGGTGGAAACGCCACTTTTTCAAGTATGATTTTAAATTTATAATCAAATAAATTATTGGTGGGTACTTTTTTTCTCCAGACAAGCCCCAAAACCTTTCGGTAGCTGTATTAAATTTCACCCCTGCGTCAAGGGGTTGCGTCGGTGGCCTGGGGCTGCGCCTCGGCCTGTCATATGTTTTCATATGCCAGAATATCCTTCATGGGCATCATGCAATATAAGGCTCAGTGCACACGAGGCTTGATCGCTGACGTAGGAATGCGTCAAAGACGGGCGCCGTCACCGATGCGCCATTGATCAGAGTGATATCGTTCAGAATTTGAATGCTAAATAAATAGTGCAAACTTTGCTATGAAATAAGTGCATGTGTACGCAGTAGTTACACTCTGAGGCTCGATTAGCACAGGTTATAGCGCAATCGAATAACGCCTCGTGCGAAACATTTCACATGAAACATCTCTTGAACTTACCTCCCCATTCATAGGCATAATTTCTGTTGAGGTCGATTCCTGTGCAAACGTTTCCGTCAGGCTTGCGTCTGTTTTTACGCCACATACGGTCCTGCAGTTTTGAACAGTGAAGGTAAAAAGAAAAAAACGTTTTAAGGAAAATAGAGAGAGGATGGGAGAGAAAGAGATGATAAAGTATGAGGAGAGTTGAATAAAAGGAGAAGAAAGAGGGAGAGAGGGGGAGAGAAATTGAAAATTCGAAAGAGTGATCGAGAGAGTTAGAGAAAGAGAGAGAGAGAGAAATAATGAGAGATAGAAAGAGTATGAACAGAGAAAATTAGAAACAAGAGAGAGACAGAGAGAGAGAGACAGACAGAGAGAGAGAGACAGAGACAAAGAGGGAGGAAGAGAGAGAGAGAGAGAGAGATAAGGATAGAGAGAGAAGAAAAAAAAGGAGAGATAAATATTTCTGCTTATAAGGTGCCGTATCTGACTTTAAGGGCAAAGACCCTGTAGCGATATGAATGAAATTGCATGCACGTATGTTCTGGATGTAAGCAAAGAGCTAATTTGGATCACGAGTTCAATGCAAATACTTTACAGAAATGCATTAATGGTCATATTCTACATATTATGTCTACAGAAGTTCATTAATGCTTCAATTGTTCAATTGGTAAAACGAACGGGACGATGGTATCATTATGAGGGCGAAATTTAATTGCTGGGATATTCAGGGACTAGAAATGAACAGAAATAGGCCTAAGTCACATGTTATGAATGGTGAAAAATATTAAAATCATAGGCCTAAGAGATATTAGCGAGACTAAATAATCAGTAAAATCAGAATAAGATGCACAAACTGATAATATAGACTTGTAATACGAGGGTTGTAATTGAATCAAGTTAGAATATAAGGAATAGACATCGAAAATAGGAGAAATAGACTATAAAGTCAACAGGTAAAGAAATAAACTGAAAACCCTTTAGAAAACTATAGTTTTTATAAAGCAAGACAAATAAAGAAATAAGAGAGAAGAAGAAAAAGAAAGAAGAAGAAGAAGAAGAAGAAGAAGAAGAAGAAGAAGAAGAAGAAGAAGAAGAAGAAGGTGAAAGAAGAAGAAAATGAATAAAGATGAAATAAGAGAGAAGAACAAGAAGATTATCGGAATAGAAAATTCATGATGAGGATTACGATTATGGATTTTTTTTAAATGAATAAGATGATTAGACTTACGTTTGTCCATGTGTATGAGTATCCGTCGGGGTTTAATACAGGTACAATATACCAGTCAAATGTATCCAACATTGCTTTTACTTTATCATTTGTGTTGTACCCATCGATAAGCTGTGAGAGATTAATGAAAAAGAAAAGTAAAATTAAAAAGACAAAAAGAAAAAGGAAATGCTTGGTGTTGTTACATTTTTTTTTTACAGCTTATCACCTTTTGTCATACATTGTAATAAGACATCAAAAAATATTGTAACAAATCGTATTTATGTTTTTACTATGTAACGTAATATTATGTCAACGGCAAGTAAGTTGTATTAAATTCATTTTCTAGGTCCTCTTTTAAATCCAATTGTTTAAGATTTAAAATAAACGTTATACTTTAGGACTTAATGCAAGAGACCAAGAGAAGTCACATTTTTATTTTTCACATCATTGACATTTTATGCTCATATGACCATTCGCGTAATGGGGGGGGGGGGGGGGGGGCAAATAGAAGAAAAAAACATTTTGAATTTCGGTCATCAAGAATTCATATATATATTTTGGTTGGTTGGTTTGATTTACCTGATTGCATGTGTATGGTTGTTAGTAGGCAACCAGGGTACCGACGGATTGAAGTCCTCTCCGAGGGACCTGGTAATGAGGATTAATGCCTTACCAGAGGGCACTGGCCCATCGACTTGGTTTCGAACCCGGGACCTGTCCCAGTTACAAGACCACTGCTCTACCACCACTGAGCCATCGCGCCTCACATTGCATGTTAAAAAAGGATAATAAAGTTTCGTATTGAAGGTTTTAATCTGTAAATGACCTGTTTGACGAGTCCCATCATGGTAGCTGGGCTGACCCACTCCCGAGCATGGATACCACCTTGGATGTAGGCTATAGGCTTGTTGCCCTGGTTACCGGATGCACCAAGCTTGATGGAGAGATGAAGAAAGAACAAAATCGTCAAATTCATTCAATCTGTTGGCTTTGATTAGATTGTTATTATATTCAACATAATTACAAGCTAGGTAGAGGCATGAAGAAAAACTTTCACAATCATTCAATCTGCTTTTGGTTCGATATGATTTGGTATTATATTCAATATATATAAATTATTGATAGATTGATAGCATTTAAGATGGAGGGATGGATAAAACTGCTTCACAATAATTAAATATGATGTTGGTTCGAATCGATTTGATTTGTTATTACGTTCAACTCATATAAACCGATATCTGAAATTACCACGAGAATGTAATTGGCACTGTACGAGATAAGATTCCATATTGCATCGTTTTATTGCAATAATTGATTTAAAGTGAGAAGGGAGTAGGGGAATTCCCGGTATAGTGGTCCATTCATTTAAAGCAAAATTAGAAACTCAAATCCAAACTCCTTTAGGGGAGGCCCATTTTCAATCTCCTATATACTAGCCACAAATTGGCTCGCAACAACGATGTCCAGTAGTGGAGTGTCGTTGTATAAAAATCAATCAATTGAATATAATTTTAATCGATAAATATACATTTGTGAAAATAAAAAAGTGTATAAATTATACATAATTGACAAAATTGATTCCAAAATAGTTTAATTACTTTGATAGCTGTGACAGGGCGGCCTTCGTGTGATGTTGATAGCTGCTCCCGGCTTGCTATCATATAATTCTCGTTCGCTGTATCTGTAATCCATTTATAAATCTGGAAAATTAAACAAAAAGAAAGAACCAATTAGGAGTAATCTAGCTTTTGGCTCTCGGGGAAACATCTTCCTAGATATTCGTATTGGATGAAATTAAAAAAAATTAAGCACGATGCTTATTTAAAGGAACTGTGTCCCATTCGCAGGCCAAAAAATGAAAAGGTTAAATTCCAACAGCATTTGGGAAGATATACTTATTGAGAACTTCACTAAAAAAAGGGGGGCTTGAAAATGTCTGTAAGTGGGAAAATAACGGCTATAAGAGCTATAGAGCCATAATATACAAATATACACTGCCTTGAGAGGTTCAAAATAGTACTCTCATATAGTAATTTCTAAAAATAGCTCAAATATTTTTGGTCATGTGACGAGCTCTCAACCAATCAAAAGCCAACAAATTTTTGATGCAGGATATAATAAGTAATAGTCAGACTTTCAGACCATTGTACCGAATGGTCGTACGTTTTATGCTGCGCAAAGATTCTATCAGTTTAATTTTGGCCATTACAAGAAGTAGGTTATTGACAAATGCTCATGTACCCTTTACAGCTCATTTTATGTATGCTATTACAAAAGAAGAAAAAAAGCCAGTCAGTCAATCAATAGTGTCTGACAGTGGAGTCTAGCAAGTAAACGGGTTTCCTTGCATAATTTGAATATTAGGACACTGCCAACGTTTACATTTCACAGATAGGACAAACATGCAAAAAGGACAAAGTATCTTTAACAGTAGCCAATCAAAGTTACCATGGTCTGCAAGAGGAAGGGAGAGAGGAGAGAGAGAAGGAGGGAGAGGGGGTAAGAGGAGAAGGGAGCGAGGGGGAGAGAGAGAGAGAGTGAGAGAGAGAGAGAGAGAGAGAGAGTGAGAGAGAGAGAGAGAGAGAGAGAGAGAGAGAGAAAGGGGAGATAAGTGGAGGGAGAGGGGGAGAGGAAGAGAGAGACAGAGACAGAGAGGGTGAAAGGAGAAGGAAGGGCCCGGGGGCCCGGCCTCCCCACCCCCTGATCACAACAACAACAACAAAAAGTTATTAAACAAAATCTCACGAATTGTGAACAAAAAGAGTGCTCTTACCCCCCCCCCCCCCCCCCCCCCGCTTATTCACCGGCTGGCTGAGTCGCCGCTAAAAATTCCCTCCAAAATTGGACAAAAAAAGAAGAAACAAAAAGAGTGCTCTTACAATATTAAGCGAAAATCCTCAATTTTGGCTGCCATACTAAATTGCTCAACAATATATTCCCCCGGGTTTTAGATAGTTTTGAGCATCCTCCGTGAAATACATAATAAATTCGTTTTCGAGGGTTGACAATGAAAATAGAATAAACAGTAGAAACAGATCCTAAATAAAGAAATAAACAGCTTGACCGGTTGGTTTTGAAGCATTATATTCGAAGACCCGGACAGATTTATCTTTATTATCCATATAATGACGTCTATAATCACTCTGAGATGAAAGATAATAACTATACGAAATGCATTAAGCAACGTCTAGACATAAAGGTCGAATCTCAACTTTATTTTTCTTGTTCTTCTTTTACATTTCGAAGCGTTGCATGGGATCTTAATCCTGTTTTTCTACATACACAAATGCCCCCATTTAAGCATACTTTGAATCTGGTCACGCTTCGAAAAGTTCGTGGCCTAGAATTATGTTCCTGTTGATGATCAAATAAAGAAAGCACCTTTTATAGATCAGGGAGAGTGTGAAAAAAAAGCACACAGTTGGAGCAGTGCAATTTAAATATCAAGGGATGGATTAGAGTTTATTTCTAAAATGATGTGAAAGGGCTATTTGATTTCAAGAGTCCTTTCGTTATTTTCATTTAAGAAATAACCTCTCTTTCTCTCTTAGAGACACTTTCTCTTGAAAGTCAAATAAACTCGAGAGCATCCTGGGGCTCCGCCCCGGAACCCCCGGCAGGGGCTCTGCCAGACCCCTCAAGCTGTGCCATATTGTACGGATCCATTAGAAAGCAAAATAAGCCCAATAAATAATTCGTATATAGAGAGAGAGAAAGAGAAATATATATAGTTCTCCTATGCAAACTTTCCTCTGTAAAATGCATAATAAATTCGTTTTCGAGGGTTGGCAATATAGATAAACAGTAGAAACAGACCATGAATAAAGAAATAAACTGCTTGGTCGATTTGTTTTGAATCATTATCTTCAAAACCCCGTAAAGCTTAAACTGTATTATCCTTAAAAATAACGTCTATAATCACTCTGAGATGGAAGAAAATACCTATACGAATTGCATTATGCAACGTCGAGACATAAAGGTCGAATCTCAACTTTATTTTTCTTATTCTTCGTTTACATTTCGAAGCGTTGCATGGGATCTTAATCCTGTTTTTCTACATACAGCAATGCCCCCATTTAAGCATACTTTGAATCTGGTCACGCTTCGAAAAGTTCGTGGCCTAGAATTGTGTTTCTGTTGATGATCAAATAAAGAAAGCACCCTTTATGGATCATTTATTTTAAATAATGAAGGACTTTAATAGGCCTACTAGATAATTGGCTTGGCTTGAAGTAATAATCCATTAAACGCATGCTTTGGTGGATACAATTTTGGAAGTTAGGAAATGTTTTTTTCAGAGTAAAAAGTGTCCGTGGATCCGAGTCCCTGGGGACTTGGATCACGATAATGACGATACTACTTTACCGATGATCAGATTCCAAGTAAAGTTTACTATAAAGAACCAATTCCGACATTCAGAAATGATTTTCGGTGACTGATGTGTCAGATGATCATTCACAACGGAAAGGCCAGCACAGTTCCTCTCTCAGCTCTCTTTATGTTCATGTGACCTTTGGAAAAGTTCGTTCCCGATTTTGGCGCATGCGCAATGTGCAAAGCCAATTACGAACTCGCTTATTCAACTCACCTCTTCCAATGTATGGTATACCGTGTAGTTAAACTCATTATTATCAGTAATGTGTGTAGTGCTTCGTTTTCTTCTCTTAAAAACTGTCTCTGCTTCTTTGGACATGATCTCCTGAACATCAGCGATCTGAAAGAATTATCGGATAAATATCAGTTAAGCAACTTGATTCATGGTATTTCAAGTTTCATCATCACAAGTACTACTATTTTCAACTATCCGCCGCTACAGCTATAATCAATAACAAAACATTGCTATTATTATTACTACTACTTCTACTTCTGCTACTACTACTACTACTACTACTACTAATAATAATACTGCTACTAATACTGTTGATACTGCTGCTACTACTACTTTTACTAATTCTACTTCTACTACTACTAATACCAGTGGCGGATCCAGGGGGGGGGGGGGGCGGCCCCCTCCCCTTGGAAAAAGCAGGTAAAAACACGTTAATTTTACCTTTATTTGGAAACGGGCCCCCTCCCCTGGTGATCAAGGGGGGGGGGGGGGGGGGAGGGGGTGCAATTTTTCGAGGGCAAAACAAATTAGTGCTCACTACCCCCCCCCCTCCCCCCTTCACCGACTGGCTGAGTCGGCACTAAATATTTCCTGAAAAATTGGACCAAAAAAAAAAATTGCCTCTTCCCCCCCCCCCCCCCCCCGCTTATTCACCGGCTGGCTGTTTCGCCGCTCAATATTTTCTCACGAATTGGGCCCCCTCTATGGCCCCCTCCCCTGCCGCCGGCTGGATCCGACCCTGACTACTACTGCCAGGCGCGGATCCAGGGGGGGGGGGGGCCGAGCGGGCCTTGGCCCCCCCCCCCCCGCAAAAAAAAAAAAAAAAAAAGAGAAGAAAGGAAAAGAAGGGAAAGGGAAAGAGGAGAGAAAGGGAAAAAAGAAGAGGAAGAAGAAAAGAAAAGGGGGAAGAAGGAGATCGGAGGGTGGGGGGAAGGGCCTTGCCTCCAATCCCAGGCTGTTGACCCCCTCCCCCCCCCCCCCCCAATCAAAAAAATAAGAGAGAAGGAAGGAAAGGGAAATAAAAAAAGAAAAGAGGAGATACTGGCGTACTGATAGGGGAGGGGGGGGGGGGAGGGGGGCTTGGGGGAAATCAAATTCAAACGTGGTTTATTTCTAATTCCACAACGGTGGATTACAAATCAAGCTGAAATGACATAATTTCCGAGATTTTTCCTCACTTTTTAGTAAATTATTTGTTTGTATGTGTTTGTTGGAAAATGACAAATTCCTAAATTTACAGCCAGGCAAGAAATATGATTCTTGACATTCCTACATGTCAGGGCCCGAGGTACGGCGGGGATCGGGAGCCCCGAGCTCCCCCCCCTCCCCCCGCCACTTTTTTGAAAAAGTATATTAAAGAGAAATAAAATAGAATGAGAGCAAGAAAGAAAGAATAGTTAACTGCCAGTGTTAACAAATAATGAGGAATCAAAATATGCTCATCTGACCGTGATTAATGCCTAAAACCCCTAAGCTTCCGGGGGCTCTGCCCCCTGGATTCCACCTAGAGCCCTACGGCGGGCCCTTAGATGCTCATCTGACGGTAATTTAATCCCTAAAACCCCTGATTTTGGGGGGCTCTGCCCCCTGGACCCCACGCCAAATAGTGACCTGCCATTGTCACAAAATAATAAGGTATACCAAAAAAATGCTCATTTGACCTTAATTAAACGCCTTAAACCCCTGAGCTTCCGGGGCCGGCTCCGCCGCCTCGACCCCACCAGGGGCCCTAAGACGGGCCACTGAAAGCTTATCTGACCGTAAATTATTGCCTTAAACCCCTGAGCTTGCGGGGTTAGACAAGGTATCAAAATGTGTTTATCTGACCGCAGGCGCGTAGCGGGGGGGGGGGGGGGGCGGTCCCCCCCAAATCGGAAGAGGACGTAGGAAGAAAAAGGAGCAGAAGGGGGAAAACTGAATTCAGACGAGGATTAAGAGTCGAGAACTGTACAACGAATCGTCTTCTTTCTCTCATAATCTTATGAAACGTCAAAGCTTCCGCACTTCGCGCGGGAGGGGGGAACCTGAATTCAGACGTGGATTCAGAGGCGAGAACGGTAATACGAATCTTTAATGATTTAATGAAACGTAAAAGCTTCCGCGCTTCGCGCGGGATGGAGTGGGAACTAGATTCCGATAAGGATTATTTTCGAGAACGGTACAACGAATCGTCTTCTTTCTCTAATGATTTAATGAAAATTAAAAGCTTCCGCGCTTCGCGCGAGAGGGGGGAACCTGAATCCAGACGAGGATTAAGAGTCGAGAACTGTACAGCCAATCGTCTTCTTTCTCTCATAATCTTATGAAACTTAAAAGCTTCCGCGCTTTGCACAGGAGGGGGGGGGGGATCCTGAATTCAGACGAGGATTCAGAGGTGAGAACGGTAATACGAATCTTTAATGATTTAATGAAACGTAAAAGCTTCCGCGCTTCGCACGGGATGGAGGGGGAACTAAATTCCGATGAGGATTATTTTCGAGAACGGTACAACGAATCGTCTTCTTTCTCTAATGATTTAATGAAAATTAAAAGCTTCCGCGCTTCGCGCGTGAGGGGAACCTGAATCCAGACGAGGATTAAGAGTCGAGAACTGTACAGCCAATCGTCTTCTTTCTCTCATAATCTTATGAAACTTAAAAGCTTCGGGAGGGGGGAGGGGACCTGAATTCAGACGAGGATTAAGAGTCGAGAACTGTACAACGAATCGTCTTCTTTCTTTAATAGTTAATGAAACGTCAAAGCTTCCGCGCTTCGCGCAGGAGGGGGAGGGGGGAGACTGAATTTAGACAAGGATTAAGAGTCGAGAACGGTACAACGAATCGTCTTCTTTCTCTAATGATTTAATGAATCGTAAAAGCTTCCACGCTTCGCGCGGAAGGGGGAAAACTGAATTCAGACGAGGATTAAGAATCGTGAACTGTACAACGAATCGTCTTGTTTCTCTAATGATTAAATAAAACGTAAAAGCTTCCGCGCTTCGCGCGGGAGGAGGGGGGAAGAATCTAAATTCAGACGAGGATTATTTTCGAAAACGGTACAACGAATCGTCTTCTTTCTCTAATGATTTAAGGAAATTTAAAAGCTTCCGCGCTTCGCGCAGGAGGGGGGGGGGACCTAAATTCAGACGAGGTTTAAAAGTCGAGAAATCGACAACGAATCGTCTTCTTTCTCTAATAATTTAATAAATCGTAAAATTTTCCGCGCTTCGCGCGGGAGGGGAAAAACTAAATTTAGACGAGAAATATTTTCGAGAACGGTACAACGAATCGTCTTCTTTCACTAATAATTTAATGAAACGTCAAAGCTTCCGCGTTTCGCGGAGGAGGCGGGGGAAAATCGCCCCTCCCTGCACCGACCCCCCCCTCATTACGTCATTTGTTAATCACCATTACGTACCAATATTTGTCTCGCATAATTTCAAATTTGGGCCCCCCCTAAGAAATCCTGGATCCGCGCCTGACTACTGCTGCTGCTGCTGCTACTTCTACTTCTACTACTTGCTCCAGCTGATGATACTACTACTACACCCACAACAAAAAGTGAGTCATTTGACACATTTAAGCTTAATTTTCGTGAGTCAGGTGTAAATTGACTCATTAGTAACAACCAATGAGTCTCTATTGACTCATTTATATTTCACCAGTGTGTCAATCATGAGCTGACGCATTTGCAAAATGCTTCGACTGACTCACATGGTCGTAAAAAATGAGTCAAGATCGACATAAGAGCATTTTAGAAGAAAAAAGTGAGTCAACTTGAAAGTGAGGCTGTATGCATGCGCGCGCATGCTTTCGTGACGTCATCCAAAATGCGCATTCTCGAGCCATATTTGAATTCCCGATCGACGACGCGACGTCGCCATCTTATATCTTGGATTCAGAAGAGTTTTGACTGCAGCTAGTGAAAAATTGGTACGCATAATTATTCATATGGTTTTAAACGATGATTTTTATGACTGGATTCGTGGGCTGAATCTTCTGATTATTATACAAATGATGCATGCGTTCATTTTACGATATCCGCACTCGAGTTGATGAGGCTGTGTGTAACTTAACTATCACTATGAACATGACTGACAATGAGAGCGGACAACATGTACAGTTCCTCAGGTAGACAAAGGAACATCCCTTCACTGCTATTATGTAAAAATGTGTAGAACAGGTGTCACATGCATATTCACCTTTTTACATAATAGCTGTGAAGGGATGTTCCTTTGTCTACCTGAGGAACTGTATATTTTGTCCGCTCTCATTGTCAGTCATGTTCATAGTGTATAGATTCTACTGTATCGCACGAAGCCGTGTCGAATGAAAACATGCATGATCTTGCATCATTGTTTTATACAACGAAACTCCTAGATCCTTGTTATTTGATGTAAAACGAATTAATTCAAGATTGTTTCGTGACAGTATGGGTGACAAATAAATCTCAAGTTAAGGCTTAATTTAGTGCGTACAAAGTAGATTTTTCAGATTCGGGTAGCGGGGCCACCGATTACATCGCTAAAATGTGATATTTTAGGATATATTTTCCATTGCAAATGTGGACAGTGACTCTGGCATGGTATGGTATGTGTGTGATAGGCCTAGGGAGTAGGGGGTCTATGTCATGATGCACCCACAACAAAAAGTGAGTCACCCTTACTCAAATTGATGAGTCACTGGTTTGTCCGTACAGCGAAACACTTGAAGGATCATGTGAGTCACTATGACTCGATACAAATGAGTCTTATTTATCTAAGACTCACTTCAAGTGAGTCTTTAAGACTCATTTGTATCGAGTCATAGTGACTCACATGATCCTTCAAGTGTTTCGCTGTACGGACAAACCAGTGACTCATCAATTTGAGTAAGGGTGACTCACTTTTTGTTGTGGGTGTAGTACCAGTAGCACCATCATAACCATCGTGCACCATCACCACCATCATCATAAAACCATTACTATATTCAGTGGCGGATCTAGAGGGGTGGGGCCTCCCCTGGGTACAAAAACAGGTAAATTTAACCTTTAAACAAAAGGAGGAAAAAGAAGACGGGCCCCCTCCCTGGGGGAGGGGTGGGTTTTAAGCAATACTAAAATAGTGCTCCTTACCCCCCCCCCCCCCGCTTATTCGCCGGCTGGCTGATTTGCCACTAAATATTTCCTCCCTTGCCGCCTCTGATTAGAGTCACCATCATATAACACAGCGCCATCAGGATGACCTTCAAAACTATCATTACACACCGTCATCACACTGTGATTCACACCATCATTATCATCATCATCATCTTGATCATCCATCATCATAATCATTGTCATCATCACCATTATCATCAAAAACAAGAACGAAAACAAAAACAACAACAGCACCAACAACAATGCTCCTCAGACACTCAAGTTGTGTTTTTCAAAATTTTACAATGCTTTACTTTGTCAACTCGAATAACTACATGCCACTCTTATTTCAGAATAATAATCTTAATACAAAAATACAACGCTCCTAAAAATCTTCAAAACGCGTTACAGCAAATAACGGGCAGGTGGTCCTAATTCCTGGTAACCCTTTGCCCAAGACTTATCTGGAAATATTGAGTAATTACCATGGGAACTGTAACACCCGATGTTGGTATCTACTTAATTAGTTTTAATCTAGATTATATTTATCTTCCTCTACGATAAGAAAATGAAAGAAGGCTGTAAATATTGATGGCAATACCAGTGACATAATCTTGATGGTTACTTCCAACTTAAAACCCAACCTAAAATAATGTAAATGTAATGACAACATTTCTAGGGGGGTCTGATATGTTTACACGGCAAACAGTTCACTCTTTATTTCTTTAAAATGTGTGAAATAGTATCCACGAGAGTGGAATACAATCCTCATAAATGCTTGCTTTGGATCGAATTAGACATCGAAATGCACGACTCACGGAGTAAATGAAGAAAGAAGACAAAAGAGACGAAATCGAGAACTTACAGTTGGTATATGAATATGGAGAGAAGAACAAGAAAAATGAGAAAGAGAATTAGCCTCGACGTATACTTATCATGACACGTTTATGTAAGCGGTATAAATAGAAACTTCTTCAATTATTCACGACCGCATGAATAGATAACCTAAGTTCTTTAAAACAAAACAAACACAGGATGGAGCTTTGAAACAAGCCTTGCCCTAAAATGTTTGCAGTGATAGATTAAGATAGGATTTAATTCTTTTCCCCACACTTCCCAGATTCCTTCCCTATCTCACATGTCTCAGAGCAAATTGCGTATAATTATACTCAAGAAAAGACTTATATATATATATATTTAGTTTTTTTTTCTCTCTCTCTCTCTCTCTGTCTCTCTAAGTCTCTCTTTACTTAAATCCCCTCCCTCTTCCCCATTCTCATCTCAACTTATTTATATTTTAGTCAGAGGTCAGTTAAATCCGAGGAAAACCCCAAATTCCGACCACAGGATAGGCCTATATTATGTAGCAGGGAAACTCCCCTGGAAGATGGATTTGAAATACGAGTATATTCGCCAGGGTAGGCCTACTTGAGAAATGCCGTCAAAGCAACATAAAACAACATTTGTTTCAGAATACGCCGGTACGAACTCAAATCAGTGCTGCTTTTTTTTTCCCCCGAATATTTCAATATCTATTTAACTGTCTAACCCATTATTTTAATTTGACTATTACTGAAGTTGCTGCTACATCTACTACTGCTACTACTACTACTACTGCTACTACTACTGCTACTACTAGTACTACTACTACTACTACTAATACTACTACCACTACTACTACTACTGCTACTACTAGTACTACTACGACTACTACTACTACTGCTACTACTACTACTACTACTACTACTACTACTACTACTACTACTACTACTACTAGTAGTATTAGTAGTAGAAGTGTTACTTTTCACATATCTCCAATCATGTGCTAATGCTTGAAATAACGGACTGCACAATGTTTGATCTAAACTGGAGTACACAATGAAAAATTAAACAAACACAAACATACGTATGTAGATGTAATTGTCCTTGAACGAGTGACTAAACATATTGATTTTCCGAGTCCCTTGTATGTACTTAACATTTAAACTGTGTCAATCTTAATGTTGCTCGCCGTAAATGAATGCCCCGACTTTTCCTAATAATTCGAGTCCGATGGTAGGCATTACACTTCTTTATTGTACAAGGAAATATGTATTATCTTCAAGATTCAAAGTCAGATTTGCGCAATTCATTTGCTTGATACAGAGCTAAACCCATCCGGTTTTGCGGGTATGGTGCATGGGAGGCAAGGTCTGGCTCAAGTTACAATTTCCTTTTTCATTAACAAATAACCACATTGGCACCATGTTGATTCAATTCATAAATGAATAAAATCAAGGGCTCCCCCTTCAGCGTCAAGGTCATGCAAGCCTCGCGGAGACAGTTGTAGCTAAGGTTAAATCACCTGAATTATTTGTTTAATATTGTCGCTGTTATATCCCATATTCTTGCTTGTCCATTGACGAATGAATAAATTAACTGTTCGCTGCTATCAAAACTTTCAGCGGAATTGAAGGGCTACTGGTTAGAGGTCAGGATATTTTTTAATTTCTTTAGTGCATCGCGTAATTTTCGATTTTCGATTGTTCAAATTGAAGTTGAATAAAATGATGGCCGTCTAGGTCGATTAAATGCTGATGAGCTTCCAATTTAACGTTAAAACAACGATGACGATTACGACGACGACGACGACATCAACAAAATCAACAACAATTTGATTGTGGCTACTTTGAATATGGCCAGTACTTTAACAAATTTTCAAAGTAAAGTTGTTGATGCGCAAAGTTAAAGAATATTTTCGATTTGTGTATCATGGCTACTACTAGATATACCTATTTAAATTTTAAAATAATAGCAGTCATTAAACAAAAATAGTGGAATAGGGGCGTAAACATATAGGCAAAACGGGTGGGTGGGGCGAGGACAATAATCCTTCTACTTGGTCGACTCAGTGTGACTGAAAGGGTCCTTCCCCCACAGTGCAACAAACTATATTTTCTCACTTTGTTCTTCCTATTGTTCTTTTCCCTCTCTCCATACAAGTAATCGTCGTTCTGTTTAGTCATTTGGCTGTGAAGCAAGTGCCCACCAGTGACACCCCCTCCGACGTTACGCCTTTGCATAGCGGCGACTCCATAAATTGTATTGCTGCACAAACTGATATAGACACACCAAATTTATGCTTGGGGTTTTTCATGGTGCTCTAATGTAATTTGCCCTTTTGAATCACTAGGGGCTATACTAAATCTTGCATTAAAGGGATAGTTGAGTTCTGTTTTCAGACCGCAAATGCCTTCAAAGTGCATGGTAATTGCTCTTATTCTTATCTATGACATTTATAGTGCTCTTTTAGAACCTAAAACTGCTATAAAGATAATTTTAGACCCCAAAATGTGTGAAATTTAGCCAATACGATCATACCAATTCAGCTCCGCTTTAAAAAAAAAAACATAATGACCGTTAATTAATTATTTAATAAGGAATAACAATACATGAGCCGGCTAATTGTGGGTAATATAAGCAACACGAAAATGCCAACAAAAAAGCCAACATCGGCATTGGCTGAAATACAACGTAAAAGGCGTTATTTCGTTTTTTTCAACGGTTTTTTCAAATTTTTCAAAATATCTAATATTTGTGGTGGTACACAAGTATTAGAAATCGTTATATTTCAGCAGTCTCTGAACCGATTTTGATCAAACAAAGATGATTTTGTCATTTAAATATTATGTTCTTTCAAATTTGACACTCAGTTTTTCATTATCCCACAAAATAATTATTTTGTGTAGCGCCCTCTGCAACAGAACTCAACTATCCCTTTAAAACAAAATCGGGGAAACCAACGACACTCTCTCGTAGAGTGCAATGATCTGCATAATTACGAGACAGGAGACAATAAGGGAGATCCCCAAACAACATGGTCATCAGAACAGGAAATTTAATTTGGGGCAAATATTCGGGTGAACATTCGGCCATCGCTGTTTAAAAAGAAAACGTGCATCCTTAAAGGCCAATTATGAGGCGGTGATTTTAAAGGTCAAGTCCACTCCAAAAATAAATTACTTACAATATAAGCAGAGAAATCAGACAAACCAATCAAAAAGGGTTTGAGCAAAATCGGATAACTAATAAGAAAGTTATGAATTTTTGAAAAAGTATGTAAAACCATGGAACAATGGAAATCACTTCACAAATTGCAAATTGGGTTATGAGTTTGTGACGTCATGTCCTCAGTATTTATCAATGCCTTTATATGTCTTAATCCCATTAATTTCCCTTTTATCCCCAAAAAACTTGATTTCCCCATGCATCTGCCCAGGTTATATGATTCGTATCATATTGCGTGCATGACATTTCACAACATCTTTAATGAAATTCGAAGAATTTTTACTATTTTATGAATATTGTATATTCATAATTATTGATTTGTATATAAATAGTTTATCAAAATTCACATTTGTCATGATCTAACTAAAAGAATTACTCTATATTAGTGCATCCACACAAAAACATATTGCTATCAATCTATAACTTGGATGCTGGTGTGAAGAAATAAGATTCTTAGAAATTGGAAATTTATATTATCAATATAAAGAAAACAATGAGTGGATAGTGAGGCAATAATGTCACAGACTCATGAGTGAGTTGCCAATTAGTCTTGTGATTTTCAAAGATGTTCAAGTCATCAAAAATTCATAACTTTCTTATTAGTTATGAGATTTTGCTCAAACTTTTTTTGATTGGTTTGTCTGATTTTTCTGCTTCTATTAAAAGAAAGTTATTTTTGGAGTGGACCTGCCCTTCAAAGCGAAAGCATCTTGTATGATCCGCTGTCGTTATGTGTTCCATTTTCAGGGTTTTTTTGTGCCAGATTTGGGTGAAAAAGTGGACATGGTTGGAAACATTAACAAGAGATTACAATGCATGCGCAGACAAACCCTACTTTATGGGTGTATACTGAATTTGATGGACCCAATCTTAGAGAGAAGATTATCTAGATTGGCTTCATGCTTCGATCACCAAACTTTGATTAATGTATCTAACTATTCAGAAAATCTGTTCCATTCACTGATGGCGTAATGCGCAACAGTGATCTGTCTCAAGTGTTTACTCTTCGTCTATTATATCCTCTGCCACGTAAATACTATAGCCCTGATTTCTTTCTTTGGCGCAAATATTCACTACGGACTATAAAACTCGTCGTTAAAACTAAAATAACAACAACAACATTCCTAGCATAATGGTCACGTGCTTGTTTTCGTGATTGATCACTCTTTTCTGTATAAGACTCTTTGACATCACTGCACCCTTGCCACTCCTTGAAAGCAAGTCAACCAGAAGAGAAGTATAGGTACCTGAGATCCAGAGACATTTTGCTTTCTATCTTCAATTTTGCCAGATCTATCCCAATTTCTAAAGATGGTAAGTTGTTAGATCACGATTTCATTTTTTCCTTCCTGAAATGTGTTGCTGTCGTCTACAGTAATTTAAGGCTTAAATAATTTGGAGATATTAATACACCTGTTTATTAAATATCATTTAGGTATATTTCTCTCCCGCATCCCTGTTTATTCTATTCACCTATATTATGCATAATGCTTCTCGATGGATGGAATCCATTTTCCATACATTTGTTGTTGATACGTTGGGCAAGTATCTGGCCAACAATCACTGCTGCGATAGTGAAACAGACTAGCACAAATCAAATTAGACTAGTATTATGTGGTTGAATAATTTACTTAAAATTGATTACAACATGATTTAATTCACGTTTTTATCAAAATAATATTCTTTACTACAAGTTTGGGTTTTTCACTAAACATTTAAGCGTCCCAAAGCTTTTTTGTTTTCTCCATCCTCGGGTCAGAGTTATCTTGGATTTTCCTTTCTAAATCCATCCGGTACTTTCTGCAGAACATCGCCGTCGACTCGAGACTGATAATTTCCCGATTGTTGTTGTTGTTTATTTTTTTCCTTCCAAACTCGATAGTCCCTGGATCGATGTTAATCCACTTTAAAATTAAGGGGGGGGGGGGGGCTTGAAGCGCCATTTTTACATGACTTGCTTGAACGTCTTGCTCAAACGCTCGGATAGCAAAAACCTATTTTCGTTTAACTCTCATCGCCCCTGCCATTGAACGAGGTTATCCCAGATAACTTTTTTGTTGTTGCTTTCTATGTAGTTGATAATGCAGAGAGAGAGAGAGAGAGAGAGAGAGAGAGCCTCCATCATTATGCAATGGTTCAGGATTTTATAATGTATACTCCTGAAACCATTTCCTAGCATCTCAACCCTAAAAAAATAGCGCATCTTTATTTGCCGAAAAACATTATACTGAACTGGATAAAGAATAATAACTTCATATAATACTGGTTTAAAGACAATGTGGTACCGGCAATGTAGTGATGCTATAATGTCGGGTAATCGTTGAAGAGTTATTCCAAAATGACATTCTAATAATCACATGGGTTGTTCTGTATTTATATGTATATACGCAATAGACTGATCTTTGTGATGTCTTTAACGTGACATAGCTTCTTCTCTCCCTGCAAACGAGAAAGAAAACAACGTTTCCAAAACTGGTGTATACCTTCAATATACAATATATACATAATTACAGAAGAATCATTGCATAAAGCCTTTAAATAGTCCCATAGTCCCAGATGCCTTAAAGGTAATACAAAGTTTTGGGAAATTTTGAAAATTGGGTGGATAGTGAACCTTTACAATTTTGATATATTTGGATGCCCCTGTGGATGTATTATAAGCACTAAAAAAATTAGCCCCTAAAACACTTCTGTTTTCGAGAAAAATTGAATATATAAATTTACCGGTGCTCCCGGTAAATTTTGATAAATTTCAAATAGCGCCTATGGCCGTACAATGGTAGCTGCGACCATGAAAATCTCAGAATATGTAGTTGTGATATAATTTCCAAATGGGAATAGCTAATCGTTCGATTTTAGTCAAAAAACATTGTTTTATAGCTTAATTAATATCTTGACCTTGAGAGGGAGCTATACGACATAAGAAGTTTATTATTTACAATTTCATAATTTTAGACTCGATTTCAACCGCGACAACGATCAATGAATATTGTAGGAACGCATACGCTTCCAATATATTAATTTGAACCAAATTCATGACCCCATACCAAAACTTTGTAATACCTTTAAGGGGTTATCTCACTGAGCGGCGAATGCTTACGAACGTTGCGAATTTTGGCAGTTGGCGACTATTAGCGACTGTATAAACAAAATGTAAGCGACAGTTTTTGCGAAGATAAGCAACTTTTTGCCACTATTTGTGAAGGTTCGGGACCTTTAACGAACTCTGGCGAAACCCCAAATTCGCTACAATTGCCGCTCAGTGTGAGCGGCGAATGCTTGGAAATTGGGTTTCGCCAGAGTTCGTAAAAGGTTGTAAAAGTTTCGTGAAGGGTTGAAAGAAAGTTCGCAAACAGTTTTCCTAGTCGCAACGCAAAGAAATTGTTAAACATTTCTTTGTGAATTTTTTTCTTTTCGCAAACAGTTGCAAGCGTTTGCAAAACAGTCGTAATACCTTTGCAAATGGTTGTAAGACGTTGTCGCTGAAGTTCTTTATGATTCGCCAATGCTAACGACCACGATACCATATTATGGTTCCTATGCAAAATAGATCCTTTGAGTAACAGAAGTTAGCAAAGGTCCCAAACATTCATAGTGGCAAACGATTGGCAAATAGTTGCTAATCTTCGCAAGAACTGTCGCTAACATTTGCTAACAGTCGTTAATAGTCGCCAACTACCTTTCGCTTAAATGTTGCTTATTGTCGCTAAACATCGCTAAAAGTCGCTAAATGTCGCAGAGGCGAACTTTGATTTTCGCCAACATTCGTCAGAAAAGTTAGCGAATCCAAAATCGCAACGTTCGTAAGCATTCGCCGCTCCCCCTTAAGAAGTTTAGCGACGGTTGAGCCATGAGTCTCAACTTATTCCCGGTCACTTTAAGGTCAGTGAGCTTTCGAAAATAGGACGTAAGCAGGGCTCCCACTTAGCCGAGTTGGAGCCTCGAGTTGTGGCGAGCTGGCGCGATCTTATGGCAAGCTGTTTTATCATTAAAACATATTTCTTGATATCAAGAAATAATTTTACGTTGTAAAGCAATGGTAATTCTTGATTTCAAGAATTCGATTTCGTGATATCAAGAATCGATTTCGTGATATCAAGAATCGATTTCGTGATATCAAGAATCGAATTCGTGATATCAAGAAATATGTTTTAATGATAAAACGGCTTGCCATAAGATCGCGCCAGCTCGCCACAACTCGTGGCTCCAACTCGGCTAAGTGGGAGCCGTAGTCAGACCTGACGAGACCACAAAATAACACTTTAAAGTCCTGGATCTACAGGGAACTGCTCCTATTTTTCCCGAATTTAATTTATGGGGTCGAACGATGAAGTTCTTTAGTTGATCACGGAAGCGATGCGGAAAGGCTTCGGCGGGCGTACTATAATAGTTAGGCATGGGTTTAGCCTACTTTCTAAGCTTAACGAGTACATTTTTAATGAATATTTGTTGACTTAAGTCTGGAAGTATTAAGACTACATCTTTCTCTGGCTTTTAACTGTTTTATCATTAAAACATATTTCTTGATATCAAGAAATAATTTTACGTTGTAAAGTAATGGTAATTCTTGATATCAAGAATTCGATTTCGTGATATCAAGAATCGATTTCGTGATATCAAGAAATATGTTTTAATGATAAAACGGCTTGCCATAAGATCGCGCCAGCTCGCCACAACTCGTGGCTCCATCTTGGCTAAGTGGGAGCCCTGCTAAAGTCAACAGGACGGTCACCAGCCGAGCGAAATATCGGTTTCCGCATGTGCAAAATCGTACATGTCACCGTCCCTTTGATTTTCAGGATGGTTCTCCAGTCTCGGCTGAAATAACGTCCAGTCTGTAAACGGGACGGAATAGTGTGTCGTGTACATGGGAAATAACAGAAAGGGAATATAAAAGGTCATTTTCGGAAAAACAAACAATTAATAGGGAGAGATAAAGGAAAGAATGAAATTATAAAAAACGAGTAATATAAGGAATTAAGATAGAAGAGGAATTGATAGAACGATAAAAGAAATGATTACATAAGGAAAGAGAGAAGAGCAAATGATAGGATTAAAAAACAAAGAATAACATAGGAAAATATAGAAGAGAAAATGATAAAAGGATAAAAGAAAAGAAAACATCTGGAAAGAAAGAAGAGAAAACGATAGAAGGATAACAACACAGAATAACAGAACGAAAGACGGATGAGAAAATGTTAGAATGATAGAAGAAAGGATAAAAGGTAACGAAGAGAAGCTTAGAGAAGGAGACAAACAAAACAAAGAAATACAATTGGAACGATATGCCCAAAGGAGTAACATGAATAGGGGTCACAGGACATCGCGTCACCGTCCCCAGAAATCGAAATGGTCTACAAAATAATGAGGATAGGATTAGTGTGAGAGGAACGCGTCATCGTCCTCTTTCAACAGGTCCCTAATTATAAGACGGCATTACGACGGTAGAAGGCCGGTAACGAACAAAAAAAAAGGGGGGGGGGGGGACCTCCGTAGTCAGACCTGACGAGACCACAAAATAACACTTTAAAGTCCTGGATCTACAGGAAACTGCTCCTATTTTTCCCGAATTTAATTTATGGGGTCGAACAATGAAGTTCTTTAGTTGATCACGGAAGCGATGCGGAAAGGCTTCGGCGGGCGTACTATAATAGTTAGGCATGGGTTTAGCCTACTTTCTAAGCTTAACGAGTACATTTTTAATGAATATTTGTTGACTTATGTCTGGAAGTATTAAGACTACATCTTTCTCTGGCTTTTAACAATCTACGGGAGGAAGAGAGAGGGAGAGAGAGAAATGCCCCTTTTCTTTTTTGATAAGAGCAAGTTCCCTTTTCCTTAAATGCCCCTTCTCACACGTCTGCCAAATGCCTTTATCAAAATCTCATAGTTGCCCTTTTTATTTCGACAAGTGCCCATTTTCCTTTGTAATACGTGCCCCTTTCCATTCTCGCAAGTGCCCCTATTCATCTTAGATGAGTGCCCTTTTTCAGGTACAAGAAATACCTCTAATTGCTTCTTTTCAAATAAGAGAGGTGTCCCTTTGATATTGATAGTTTAAAGTGCCTCTTTTCATCTCCGGTGAGTGCCCTTATTACAATTTGAGAGGTGCTCCTTCGACTTTGTAATAAATGCCCCTTTTCACCTTTGATAAGTGCCCCTTTTATTTTGACACGTGCCCCTATCCTTTCTAATTAGTGCCATTTTCCTTTTGATAATTGCCCTTTTACTTTGTAAAAAGTGTCCCTTTTCGTCCGCATGAGTGCCTTTCTTCATTTCTGGTGAGTGCCCCTTATCAGGTGCTAGTAGTGCCCCATTGTCACCTTTGATAATTACGATTTTTACCTTGACACGTTCTCCTTTTCTTTTCTAATAATTGTCCTTTTAACTTTGGCCCCCTTTTCCTTTTACCATAAAATATGCTCCTAATTTAAAGCGACTATATGATCAACTTTTTTCTTCAGGTTCACCCAAAGCTCGCTCATTATGCTTGCTCGCATTTTGTTTTAATAAATTTTGTTTCTTATTAAATACGTTGTCAGTCTTTTATGATTAGGATCGTTTTACCTCTTTATAAGATGTATTTTTTTCGCACTACGACCTCGCAAATATTTTTTGTTTTGCTTGCTCTCTTCGCTCGCTCGCAACTAAATATTCAGACCATCACACTGCAAAGTATGATGCTTAAGCAGTATCTTGGACCATGTAAAGAGAGAAACAAACAATGAAATCATCCCTGATAATCTAATCACAATGTAGGGGGTATATTAAAGGGCCTACCCATGTATAGAATAGCTATATTTTCGCTTTGAGGTTGTAAGTGACCTTTTCTTTTCTCTCCAGAAAGTGCCCCTTTTTGTTGGTGTATAATAAGTCACTGAAGCAAAATACTATTTCACTATCTGGATTCCTCATTGCTAACCATGTTCTTTTAATTTCGTTTTTTTCTTCTTTGCATTACAGGCAGCCAAAATCATATTTACCGAACAGCAGATAGCAGGTATGAAATTCCGAATCTTTCAATTTTTAAAATGGGAGACAAAAGATATAACAAGAGGGTATTATAAAACAATGTTAAAACATGATATTAGTATTGCAGTAGAATGTCAGCTCTCGAAGAGCATCAAAATAAAATAAGATCATTAAAGATGTGAAATAATAGCTGGTTTTCTAGGATAAAAAACAATTCTCGTTAACATGAGAGGATATCGGTTGGTTGGTTGGTTAGTTTGTTTGTAATACTTGAATGCTAAGAAAGCATGGGTGCTTGTAAGTAAGCAACCAGGGGACCGACGGCTTTCAATCCTCTCCGAAGGACTTGGTAATGAGGATTAATGCCTTACTAAAAGGTACTAGCGCATAGACTTGGTTTCGATCACGGGACCTCCCGGTTTCGAGACCACTGCTCCACCACTGAGACATCACGTCTGCTTGCAATTTAAAGATTGCGATATTGAAGGAATGAAGCAAAATAACGCTAATGATGAAAAACAAATTCTTATTCACTTCAATAATTTCTAGTCATGTGAAAGTATTTGCTTTCAAGAGGAACGACTTTGCTTTTATTAGCAATTGCAAGTCCTTTGCTAGTTTATATATGATATATATATATATATATATATACCCATACGTATATATATATATATATATATATGTATATGTGTGTACATTACTCGATGTTTCCTACAAACGTCTCCTGCTTCTTTCCTCCCCTCTCTTACTCACACCATATCTCCACTTTATTTTGTTGTTACCTCTTTTTTAAATAGAATTCAAGACAAAATTCGAGGTCCTCGACAAGAAAAGCGATGGCACCTTCCCTACTAGGTACTTGGAGCATGCGATGAAATTAGTGGGTCATGTCCTTACTGAGGATGAGCTTCAAAAGTCTAGAGCTGATGGTGAGTTTATGGTGAAGACTTATGAAATGATAACGAAAGATGAAACTGACCACAACACGTAAATTGATTTTTTTGTTCCAAATTTTTAATGATTTTCGATTTTTTTTTTGGTAACATTACAAAAACAACAATCATACAAGAATTAAATAATTGTATGACATTAAAAAAACAATAATCAAATACGAATCACTATAACAATTACCCCCAAAAAAAACTAACAACAATCAAACAAACAAACAAACAGACCTGATGTAAAAACTAAAAAATCAGTCTCGGGTGGTTTGAACTGTATCATTATCATAATATAATTATAGATAATTAAAATAAATTCTCAATAGGGGACCATTTTCTATAGTGCATGTTTTCTTTGTGCTTTTGTTTAGCAATTACCAATTCTATATGTCTGATTTTGCAAATAAACGTTTCAAAACCTATGAAACTTACTACTAAATTCCTGCATTTCTGAATATAAATGTATCTCTTCAATAAGATAATTAAGTGATTTAATAATATTTTATGTGGTCCCTTCCAATCCTTTATGAATCCAAACATCATTCTTTTCCTAGATAGATCCTCATATCTGATAAATAGCTTTAAACCAATTTTATCAACAAAAGCTCGTCTTAAATCTTCAGCAACCTTACACTCATAAAAAAGGTGTAAAGGAGTTTCAACAGAGGTCTCGCACATTGTGCAAAGTTCTGTCTGAACTTGCTTCATTTTAAATAGTCTCTCATTGGTGTATAGAATATTATGCAAAATCTTAAACTGGAAGAATCTCATCTTAACTTCTATTGTGCATTTAAATGGGAGTAGATACATTTGTGGCCATTCCTCCTTTTCTATCCCATATTTAGTGGAAAATAGGGGTTCACAGACAGGTCTACATGTCAATTTACTAACTAAATCAACATAAATATTTCTAGTTTTTAGTTTTTGAATTTCTACTGTCAAAAGGTCAGACTGATCATGTTCATAATCTATTTTCTCCAAGAACATTTGTATCAATAATTGATTAAATGAACTTCCCCATTTCTTCCTGACTAGCGATACTATTGCCAAATATATCATGTAGTATTTACCTGGTACTCCTCTTGCTTTCCAAAGATTAAATTGCACAATGTTTCCATGTAGATCAAAAAGTTGATATACATAACATAGACCTGCCTCATGAAAGGCCTTACAGTAAACTGATTTATTATCAATAAGAATATATTGATTGTTCCAAACAATTTGACTAAGTACACTTGCTTGGGCTCCTTGATCATCAACCAATTGATTATACGCCTTTGTCTTGGACCACGCTAACAACAAGTTATGATAAAATATGGGAATTCCAAGAGAATTCAACTGGCTCATAGAATAATTACTCATAAAAATCAATTTTCCACCAAATCGTTTACTATAGTGGTCAAAAAACAACTTCCAATGATGATCTGATTCTGTACAATATCTCTGAATCCACTTAACCAGCTGTGTCTCTATCATGCATTTTAGTTTCGGGAATTTAAGACCACCTTCAGTATAATCTGCAATCATTGTTGCCCGTGATATCTTACCTGGACCTTTCCATATAAACTGAAACATCAACTTTTCAACCTCCTTAACAAAATCATCGGGTATTTCAATATTGGAAACTATATACATAATCTTAGACATAACAAATGTTTTCAACAGTTGAATTTTTCCTATTAAAGTTAACCCCCGATTCTTCCATCTTAAAAAAAGTACATTTTATTTCATCCAGTCTCTTATCAAATAATAAATTAAATTAATAATCTATGACTTGAAGCATAATTTTTTTTATTTTATTAAACTCCGTAAAAGAAGTTAACATGTTAACAATGAATTCTGAGATTTAAAAAGTCAATTGGGGTGCTGGCTGTTCATTCCTTGTCAGAGTTCGTTACACGACAGAAAGTATAGCGTGAAATTTGACTGGAAAAGGGGATTTTAAAAAAATATTTTAAAGATGTTTTACTGATACTTTTCAGTTTACAAAACATATTCCATGGAAGAGTACTTTAAATTTTGTGCATAATTAATGTCAAATATATATGTATAAATCAATAGCTTGCTTGAACGTCTGTGTATGAAGTATAATCAAGAGGTCATCAGGTCAACAATAATTACAGTGAAAGGTGAAAGTAATTTCTTTTTAAAGTGGTAGTACACAATTCTATTTTCTATGGTGAAATGAGAGCTTCGTTTCAACAAAAGTTACATGAAAGTGCTTACTTTTTATCACCTTAAGATGTCTCCACTCATTAGGCATTTATTTAAGTGAATTATCGGATCTAATCTTCGTGCATTGAAATCGAGACGTAATAATGCAAGATGAATCACTGTTCGAAAAGGACTTTTGTGTGGGAACTAAGAAGCCCTTTTTTCTTCATTCGGCTAGAACACGGAACTACTACATTTTCTGAGTTTTTGGAGATTATAGCAGGTAAGGTGAGGTCGAACTTCAGCACAGCAATTTCACAATACCGCAAAGCTTTCAAAGCCTTGGACAAGGATGGCAACAACCTTCTCTGGTAAGTTGGACAGTGATAGGGTAGTTGGACAGCGATAGGGTAGTTAGACAGTGATAGGGTAGTTGGACAGTGATATGGTAGTATGACAGTGATAGGGTATTTGGACAGTGATAGGGTAGTTGAACAGTGATAGGGTAGTTGAATAGTGATAGGGTAGTTGGACAGTGATAGGGTATTTGGACAGTGACAGGGTAGTTGGACAGTGATACGGTAGCTGGACAGTGAAAGGGTAGTTGAACAGTGACAGGGTAGTTGGACAGTGATAGGGTAGTTGGACAGTGATAGGGTAGTTGGACAGTGACAGGGTAGTTGGACAGTGATACGGTAGCTGGACAGTGAAAGGGTAGTTGAACAGTGATAGGGTAGTTGGACAGTGATAGGGTAGTTGGACAGTGATAGGGTAGTTGGACAGTGATAGGGTAGTTGGACAGTGATAGGGTATTTGGACAGTGATAGGGTAGTTGAACAGTGGTAGGGTAGTTGGACAGTGATAGGGTAGTTGAACAGTGATAGGGTAGTTGGACAGTGATAGGGTAGTTGAACAGTGGTAGGGTAGTTGGACAGTGATAGGGTAGTTGGACAGTGATATGGTGGTTGGACAGTGATAGGGTAGTTGAACAGTGATAGGGTAGTTGGACAGTGAAAGGGTAGTTGAACAGTGGTAGGGTAGTTGGACAGTGATAGGGTAGTTGAACAGTGATAGGGTAGTTGGACAGTGATAGGGTAGTTGAACAGTGGTAGGGTAGTTGAACAGTGATAGGGTAGGTGGACAGTGATAGGGTAGTTGGACAGTGAAAGGGTAGTTGAACAGTGGTAGGGTAGTTGGACAGTGATAGGGTAGTTGAACAGTGATAGGGTAGTTGGACAGTGATAGGGTAGTTGAACAGTGGTAGGGTAGTTGAACAGTGATAGGGTAGTTGAATAGTGATAGGGTAGTTGGACAGTGATAGGGTAGGTGGACAGTGATAGGGTAGTTGGACAGTGAAAGGGTAGTTGAACAGTGGTAGGGTAGTTGGACAGTGATAGGGTAGTTGAACAGTGATAGGGTAGTTGGACAGTGATAGGGTAGTTGGACAGTGATAGGGTAGTTGAACAGTGATAGGGTAGTTGGACAGTGATGGGGTAGTTGGACAGTGATAGGGTAGTTGAACAGTGATAGGGTAGTTGGACAGTGATAGGGTAGTTGGACAGTGATAGGGTAGTTGGACAGTGATAGGGTGGTTGGACAGTGATATGGTAGTTGGACAGTGATAGGGTAGTCTTAAGGAGTGAAAGGGGTAAAAAGGGATGCTTGCCCCGGGGGTCTCATTCATGCAGAAATATTGTAAGCATGCGTGGCCACAGGTATTCCAGACACCCCCTAAACGATGATTTTTTTTTGTGAAGCCAAAACTACACCCTAAATGAGGATTTCGCGTTTTTTTTCTTTCTCTAGAATTCACATCCTAAACGGGTATTTCAAAGAAGTGTAACCTAAACAAGTATTGTAAAATGATTATTGTAGTCCCTTGATCAGTTTCAGTGCGATAGGGATTACTTTTTAAGATCTTGGCAGTGTAAAATTAATAAAATTGCTGTTCTGATGTAAAATTCACAAGGTAAAATTGTTGTCAATAGAGAAACAATAACATCAACCTGTAACCTTCCAAATGGGCTTTTTGCACATGCAGCTATTATATGTCCTTTCTTTGAAAAAGGAATAACATTTCACATTTGATCTATTGTTATGTATAGTACATGTAGTGTTTACAAAAAGTATACAATGTACAATGTACAACAGTTACTATTCTACTATGCAAAACAAAATTTAAGAGACCAGCTATAGGCGTGAGACTTGGTAGGTCTGGGTCGGTATCGTGGGCATCCATCTTGATATACTGAAGATCTAAAGACCGGCAAGCGCAGGCGGCGGCCTGTATAGACTCGCCATTGGACATTATTACCCCTTTTATTGTTTTCCCTGGTCGGTCTGGCCCTGAGGGCTCAACAAATACCCCTTAACGCGTTAACCCGCTCGAACAGCAGGATTTTGAACCATTAAAAAAAAAACTACCCTTTTTCTTGAAAATGGCCGAAAAATGGACGTATTTTAACCCCTTAATGCGGAACCGCGCGGACCGCATCCAATCTAAAAAAAAGCATCCCTTTATACGCGTTTTCTTGGTCACGCATGCTTACAGTATTTATATTTGACTGACACCCCCGGGATGCTTGCCCAGTCTTTTATGAGGGTGTCAATAGACTTATCGGGTAAATTTGAAGAAGAACAAAAAATCCAATGGATTGTCCGTCCAAGTTTCCGCTGTTGGAGAAATGTGGACAATAATCATCATTTCTTGCTAAAGGCCCGGTCACACAGAGGGGACGCATGGGGAACGCACGGCCAGCGCATTGGAAATTTTGGCCAGTGCGTTGTCGTGCGCCCAACTTTTGTCGAAGCTACAGCGAGCTGACACCAAATGCATAGCGTGTTGCTAGCGCGCTGAGCGCAGACAGGGCGCATACAGAGCGCACATGCTAACAACTTCAACGAATGCACAGCGTGTTGCTAGCGCGCTGGACGATATGCAAGCAGGAGACCGTCAAAAACATGGATATACGTCGTGTCGTAATTCGAATTACTACACGACGTAATTATTTAGGTAGTGTGGCAATTCGAATTACGACACGACGTATATCCATGTTTTTGACGGTCTCCTGCTTCCATAGGACGAATGGTCCACGCATGTACCGCGTTCTCAACAAAGATGGTCACACATAGACGACGCACGGCCCGCGCATTGGAATAATCAATAATTATCATCCCCATCCCTCGGAAATTATTGTGCTGGTTATGCTTTTACAAGAGTAGATCAATATTATTACCACAATTTTATTTTCGGTATGGTATAGTCGAGATCAGATTGAGCACCTCAATACTGGATCATTATTCATTACATTATGAAAGAGTATTCGATGATAATTTAATCAATGACTTCAATGGAATAATCAAAATTTGTAGAAAGTGAATTCAAATAATTGTTATTTCTTAATTATTTGCTTGCAGTGCTGATGAGCTGCGTCAAGCAATGTTAACCATTGATCCACCGATGACGGAGGAGGATATCGATGCAATGATCAAGAAAGCCGACTTTAATAATGACGGTAAAGTCGACTTTGACGGTGAGTGCATTGAATGGATGTCAGTGGCAAAGTGTAATCAACCCATTGAAAGGGAACTGGAATGATATGGAAAGTGGCACCGATCTTACTCGTAAAATAAAATAAAAAAGATTTTAAAGGGTTCCTATCAGAGGAAGGATATGGGAGGGGGTCCAGGAATCTTCTTTTGTCGTCCCTTTCCCCAATTTCAAAACCTCACAGCCAGCTGTTAGTATATATGAAACTTCCATGATTGGTCCCAAACATTTTTCCACCTTTACTAATCGTTTAAAAAAAAAAAGCCTACATTGTAATAAGATTGTATGAGGTCAACTTAAGAGAGTAATATGGAGCTGTTGGTTATATTTTGTACGTCCCCCCCCCCCACCAGTTCCAAGTACAAGTACAGGCGAATAAACATGAGAAAAAAACCTTTACTAATCGTATGACCAGTAGTCCACTTTTACCTGTAATCATCAAAATACTTATAACAGTTCTCACTCGGCGTCATTTTGTCTCGCCTGCGAAACGGAGCGAGACATAGGCGTCACTATATCCGGCGTCGTTGTAGTTGTCGTTGTCAAACATCATGCTGTATTCGCAATAAATTTGTATAGCTTCGAGGTATAGGATCACGAAATTCAAACCCCAGGTACATCTCTTGAAGGGGGGCAGATCAAGTTCGAAAATGGGTCAAATTTGACTGAGGTTAAAGGTCAAAAGTTCAATCAATTTTCAATGAAAAGCACTGTACACGCAACAACTGAATAAAGCTTCGATGATGAGGTCGAAGGTTCAAGGCCATCTTATATCTCAACGATGATCAACTACAATTTCATCAAACTTGATATGAACCTTAGTAGACCTTATGAACAACGCACAATCTCATGATGATTTCGGATCGCCAGGTCAACAGTTATGTCATGTGAGAAACATTCTACTTGAGAGATATTCAATCAGATGCAGAATTCTCAATCGTGCGCAGTTGAATTTTTGCAATGACGAACCTTCGTCATTGCAATGACGAACCTTCGTCATTGCCTTGTTTTCGTTCACATTCTTCTTATTAATATTCTTACTTCTTCTTCCTCTTCTTCTTGTCGTCCGGAATCCCATTCGTTTTGCACGTAGTGCTTGTTATTCCTAGTTAGGTGCTTTCCTCATGTCCTTTTCCTTTCAAATTTCATAGGCATAGTCTCTAACATCTCATCAAGGTCACTACATTCTTCGATTCTCGAAATCACTCATGCATAACCGTCCAGGCGCCATTTTGTCCGTTTCTGGTCCATTTTAAGGCCTTTCTTTCTTTCTTCCTGTCTCCACTATCCTAGATCCTACATCCTTCTAACAAATTCCTCTAGATAGTCTAAGAAATGTTCTTTAATCTGCGACGGATAACCTGCCCTTCAAAATGCCATCTTCATACTCGAAATTCAAATCTAAAACCGACTCCGTCAAAAATCTCTCAAGTTCTTGAAAAATGGACCCCTAAATAATCTAAAACTGCCATAACTTTGTCATATAAATTCCGTTTTGTATTTAAATCTCACAGTATCTTTATCTCATAATTGCACATAGCCATGCCAAATTTCACGCTCCAATGGCTTTGCACAACATAAATAGCGCCCTCTAAAGTTCTGGGAATTGGCTTTCTCTCTGTGGCCGTATCTCCATAATGGCTTGGCAAACCCGTACCCTTTTTTGGATTTCGATACTTGAAGATATGCCCTTTCCAGCCATATACAAAATTATATACCCTATCACTGACCAAATTTGAGAAAATTGCCCTCCAAATTCGCCATTTTCAAGAAAATTGAGAAATAACTTCAACTTGCTCTAAAATGGCGATCGTTATACCTACATCAATGAAACTTGGCAGACATATGTATCCATATACGTGACAACTGTCGGCTAAGTTTAGTAAATTGTAATGCCCTCTTCGCCAAGTTATCGCCAAAAATGATGAATTTACTATGCTTTACGTAATAGCGCGTTTGATGCGTGCAGTACGTTTTACGCAGATGACAATGGTTTCAAACTGACCGCACTGAAGTGCCCTTTCGAATGATACCAAGTATGGTATATGTTCACGCAGAAAATTGTGAGTAAATCGCATTTGAACAGAGGTCACTATACGAATTCCGCCGAGTTTCCGCCCTATTATAACACGTTTCGGCCATGACGTCATTTTTAAAGACTTTTATTCGGTTGTGTTAGTATGGGCGGCCGTTCGTGCCAAAGCACGCGTTGCAACATGTTCATCATGCACCAACTCCTATTGGTTTTGCACGCAGTGCTTGCGAGCCCTTTCTAGATCCTTTCCTTTTCTCCAATTCCCTTCAAAATTCGTAGGTGTAGTCTCTAGCATTCCTTCAAGGTCACTAAATTCTTCGTTCTCCGGAAACCTTCATGCGTGACCGTCCAGGCACCATTTTTTCCGTTTCGGGCCGTTTTGGTGACCTTTCTTTCGCCCTAACTATCTCCACTATCACAGAAGCTACAGACTTCTTACATATTGCTCTGGATAGTCCGAGAGTAGCTCCTTCGTTTGACACGTAGAAACATGGCGTCATTGCACGCACATCGTTGTGACACGATTGCATTTCTAGTTTTTCTGTGGTTTTGTTTGTATACCATAGGTTTTTAGATCGTATTAGCAGCATTCTTGAATAGTGTTCTCTCATTTTCCAGGGATATAGTCTATAAAACATTACTACAGGGAAAAAAAAAAAAAAAATTAGTGCGCACCCCCCCCCCCCCCCCCCCCCCCCCCCCCCCCCCCACTGAGCGAATTTGCGGCCGGCGCGATTTTCAAATTTTCGGGAGAAAAAAAAAAAAAAAAAAAAAAATGTTCTCTTACCACCCCCCCGGCTGGCTGAGTCGTTGCGATTTTTTGGGACCCCCTCAAACAAAATATTTGTCCTCTTAATACCCCCCCGTGTGCCCCCCGTGTGTGCCCCCCGTGTGTGCCCCCCCCCCCCCCCGGGAAGAAATTCCTGGATCCGCCCATGTACCATTACCGGAAACTGTCAGAACCAAAATTTACATCCTGAACTCCTGAGAGCTTGAAATGAGATACTTTTTATAATTATGTGTCTTGCGCATCATTCGCATCATTCGCATCGTGAGACGCAGGCGAGACAGCGTTTGGAGATTGCCTTATTTCTTTTCATTCACTGCATATTATTTCTCCTTTTCTACCTTTCAGAATTCCTTGAGATGATGTAGAAGAATTTTCGTTAGAATGATGATAGATTGCACTCGGTGAAGATGATGCACGCTATCCTCTACTCTAACAGCGACAACTTGTCCTTTTTATTCTTCTTGAGGACTCCTCGGGAGAGGGTTATATAATCGTCTCGTATCAGATTCCTTTATGTTCCGGTAATTTTGTTAGAGCTGTCACTTTTCAGGTGGGCTGTATATAATACAGAACACCTTATGTTTTCGTTAGAAAAAATTTCTTAATTCTCGCCACTTTTTTGTTAGCAGGATAACTTGAAAATGGCTCAATCAATTGCCTTGAAATTTGGCACACATATTTATTGGCATGAGGAAAGAGCACAGTAAGGTTTTCAACCTTGACCTTGACTGATAACGCTATCTAGGCGCCATTTTGTGAAAATCAACATATGATCATATCTTCATAACGGAAAGTTTTTTCTCATTCATATTTATCATGATCAAGGTCAATATCAGTCCGGTCAATTTCAGGTCCAAAAACGCGCGCGTACGCCATTATTAGCAATGGCATTTTATAAAGAGTCGCGCGCACGCGCATGCGCGCGCGTTTTCGTTTGTCACGGCCGAACGCAAAATAATTCCTCCCGGGTATTTTTTGACACAGTATTCCTCATATTTTTCCGAACAATTTGATACCATGTTTATCTCCTTACGACCATTATTAAGGGAATGAGCGTCCGTTCAAGATAAATGTCCGTGTGCGCGAACTCTTGTAATACATAGCATATATGGGCAACAACATGCCTATATAAAACCCTTATGGCTCTTTGGAATGCACGGGAACCCTCAATGTTTGTTCATATTCGGATAGAGTATGAGTGGGAGATGTGATTTCATGTCTCATTTGGCCATTAAATATATCGTGTCACCATCATAATTGACCTTGGAACTCAAAATACGAGTTTGCATATTATGACGTCAGCATATTTATGGAAAAATTGATTGTATCTCTGTAAATTTCAATTGAATCTCTTCCTAATGTTGATATCTTGTAGTTGAGGCGATTGTCTACAAGATCACTGCACATTATTTTTCATTTTGATGACGTCATCATAGTGAAAATTGCGATTAGAGCTAACTGGACAGATTTTCTTAATTTGCGTGTTAAGCCTATGGGAGGTGCCAATTTCGTTCAAATCATGGATCTACATGACATTAATCTTTGAGCCCTATCTAGCTCATTTGTGCTCTATGTTCTCCTAAATTTTTGGATGTTATAGCTGAGACTATGGGCTATAAAAGTTGTGCCTTTTGTTTTTTAATCAGATGGTGGGATCATGTCAAAATTTTCAATTGAAAGTTGAAATTGCAAATTTCTGTAGAACTTTGCGTAGTTAGTAATACGTGGATGACGTCACGGTTTCTCTTTATCAGGTGGGCTGTATATAATACAGAACACCTTATGTTTTCGTTAGAAAAAATTTCTTAATTCTCGCCACTTTTTTGTTAGCAGGATAACTTGAAAATGGCTCAATCAATTGCCTTGAAATTTGGCACACATATTTATTGGCATGAGGAAAGAGCACAGTAAGGTTTTCAACCTTGACCTTGACTGATAACGCTATCTAGGCGCCATTTTGTGAAAATCAACATATGATCATATCTTCATAACGGAAAGTTTTTTCTCATTCATATTTATCATGATCAAGGTCAATATCAGTCCGGTCAATTTCAGGTCCAAAAACGCGCGCGTACGCCATTATTAGCAATGGCATTTTATAAAGAGTCGCGCGCACGCGCATGCGCGCGCGTTTTCGTTTGTCACGGCCGAACGCAAAATAATTCCTCCCGGGTATTTTTTGACACAGTATTCCTCATATTTTTCCGAACAATTTGATACCATGTTTATCTCCTTACGACCATTATTAAGGGAATGAGCGTCCGTTCAAGATAAATGTCCGTGTGCGCGAACTCTTGTAATACATAGCATATATGGGCAACAACATGCCTATATAAAACCCTTATGGCTCTTTGGAATGCACGGGAACCCTCAATGTTTGTTCATATTCGGATAGAGTATGAGTGGGAGATGTGATTTCATGTCTCATTTGGCCATTAAATATATCGTGTCACCATCATAATTGACCTTGGAACTCAAAATACGAGTTTGCATATTATGACGTCAGCATATTTATGGAAAAATTGATTGTATCTCTGTAAATTTCAATTGAATCTCTTCCTAATGTTGATATCTTGTAGTTGAGGCGATTGTCTACAAGATCACTGCACATTATTTTTCATTTTGATGACGTCATCATAGTGAAAATTGCGATTAGAGCTAACTGGACAGATTTTCTTAATTTGCGTGTTAAGCCTATGGGAGGTGCCAATTTCGTTCAAATCATGGATCTACATGACATTAATCTTTGAGCCCTATCTAGCTCATTTGTGCTCTATGTTCTCCTAAATTTTTGGATGTTATAGCTGAGACTATGGGCTATAAAAGTTGTGCCTTTTGTTTTTTAATCAGATGGTGGGATCATGTCAAAATTTTCAATTGAAAGTTGAAATTGCAAATTTCTGTAGAACTTTGCGTAGTTAGTAATACGTGGATGACGTCACGGTTTCTCTTTATCAGGTGGGCTGTATATAATACAGAACACCTTATGTTTTCGTTAGAAAAAATTTCTTAATTCTCGCCACTTTTTTGTTAGCAGGATAACTTGAAAATGGCTCAATCAATTGCCTTGAAATTTGGCACACATATTTATTGGCATGAGGAAAGAGCACAGTAAGGTTTTCAACCTTGACCTTGACTGATAACGCTATCTAGGCGCCATTTTGTGAAAATCAACATATGATCATATCTTCATAACGGAAAGTTTTTTCTCATTCATATTTATCATGATCAAGGTCAATATCAGTCCGGTCAATTTCAGGTCCAAAAACGCGCGCGTACGCCATTATTAGCAATGGCATTTTATAAAGAGTCGCGCGCACGCGCATGCGCGCGCGTTTTCGTTTGTCACGGCCGAACGCAAAATAATTCCTCCCGGGTATTTTTTGACACAGTATTCCTCATATTTTTCCGAACAATTTGATACCATGTTTATCTCCTTACGACCATTATTAAGGGAATGAGCGTCCGTTCAAGATAAATGTCCGTGTGCGCGAACTCTTGTAATACATAGCATATATGGGCAACAACATGCCTATATAAAACCCTTATGGCTCTTTGGAATGCACGGGAACCCTCAATGTTTGTTCATATTCGGATAGAGTATGAGTGGGAGATGTGATTTCATGTCTCATTTGGCCATTAAATATATCGTGTCACCATCATAATTGACCTTGGAACTCAAAATACGAGTTTGCATATTATGACGTCAGCATATTTATGGAAAAATTGATTGTATCTCTGTAAATTTCAATTGAATCTCTTCCTAATGTTGATATCTTGTAGTTGAGGCGATTGTCTACAAGATCACTGCACATTATTTTTCATTTTGATGACGTCATCATAGTGAAAATTGCGATTAGAGCTAACTGGACAGATTTTCTTAATTTGCGTGTTAAGCCTATGGGAGGTGCCAATTTCGTTCAAATCATGGATCTACATGACATTAATCTTTGAGCCCTATCTAGCTCATTTGTGCTCTATGTTCTCCTAAATTTTTGGATGTTATAGCTGAGACTATGGGCTATAAAAGTTGTGCCTTTTGTTTTTTAATCAGATGGTGGGATCATGTCAAAATTTTCAATTGAAAGTTGAAATTGCAAATTTCTGTAGAACTTTGCGTAGTTAGTAATACGTGGATGACGTCACGGTTTCTCTTTATCAGGTGGGCTGTATATAATACAGAACACCTTATGTTTTCGTTAGAAAAAATTTCTTAATTCTCGCCACTTTTTTGTTAGCAGGATAACTTGAAAATGGCTCAATCAATTGCCTTGAAATTTGGCACACATATTTATTGGCATGAGGAAAGAGCACAGTAAGGTTTTCAACCTTGACCTTGACTGATAACGCTATCTAGGCGCCATTTTGTGAAAATCAACATATGATCATATCTTCATAACGGAAAGTTTTTTCTCATTCATATTTATCATGATCAAGGTCAATATCAGTCCGGTCAATTTCAGGTCCAAAAACGCGCGCGTACGCCATTATTAGCAATGGCATTTTATAAAGAGTCGCGCGCACGCGCATGCGCGCGCGTTTTCGTTTGTCACGGCCGAACGCAAAATAATTCCTCCCGGGTATTTTTTGACACAGTATTCCTCATATTTTTCCGAACAATTTGATACCATGTTTATCTCCTTACGACCATTATTAAGGGAATGAGCGTCCGTTCAAGATAAATGTCCGTGTGCGCGAACTCTTGTAATACATAGCATATATGGGCAACAACATGCCTATATAAAACCCTTATGGCTCTTTGGAATGCACGGGAACCCTCAATGTTTGTTCATATTCGGATAGAGTATGAGTGGGAGATGTGATTTCATGTCTCATTTGGCCATTAAATATATCGTGTCACCATCATAATTGACCTTGGAACTCAAAATACGAGTTTGCATATTATGACGTCAGCATATTTATGGAAAAATTGATTGTATCTCTGTAAATTTCAATTGAATCTCTTCCTAATGTTGATATCTTGTAGTTGAGGCGATTGTCTACAAGATCACTGCACATTATTTTTCATTTTGATGACGTCATCATAGTGAAAATTGCGATTAGAGCTAACTGGACAGATTTTCTTAATTTGCGTGTTAAGCCTATGGGAGGTGCCAATTTCGTTCAAATCATGGATCTACATGACATTAATCTTTGAGCCCTATCTAGCTCATTTGTGCTCTATGTTCTCCTAAATTTTTGGATGTTATAGCTGAGACTATGGGCTATAAAAGTTGTGCCTTTTGTTTTTTAATCAGATGGTGGGATCATGTCAAAATTTTCAATTGAAAGTTGAAATTGCAAATTTCTGTAGAACTTTGCGTAGTTAGTAATACGTGGATGACGTCACGGTTTCTCTTTATCAGGTGGGCTGTATATAATACAGAACACCTTATGTTTTCGTTAGAAAAAATTTCTTAATTCTCGCCACTTTTTTGTTAGCAGGATAACTTGAAAATGGCTCAATCAATTGCCTTGAAATTTGGCACACATATTTATTGGCATGAGGAAAGAGCACAGTAAGGTTTTCAACCTTGACCTTGACTGATAACGCTATCTAGGCGCCATTTTGTGAAAATCAACATATGATCATATCTTCATAACGGAAAGTTTTTTCTCATTCATATTTATCATGATCAAGGTCAATATCAGTCCGGTCAATTTCAGGTCCAAAAACGCGCGCGTACGCCATTATTAGCAATGGCATTTTATAAAGAGTCGCGCGCACGCGCATGCGCGCGCGTTTTCGTTTGTCACGGCCGAACGCAAAATAATTCCTCCCGGGTATTTTTTGACACAGTATTCCTCATATTTTTCCGAACAATTTGATACCATGTTTATCTCCTTACGACCATTATTAAGGGAATGAGCGTCCGTTCAAGATAAATGTCCGTGTGCGCGAACTCTTGTAATACATAGCATATATGGGCAACAACATGCCTATATAAAACCCTTATGGCTCTTTGGAATGCACGGGAACCCTCAATGTTTGTTCATATTCGGATAGAGTATGAGTGGGAGATGTGATTTCATGTCTCATTTGGCCATTAAATATATCGTGTCACCATCATAATTGACCTTGGAACTCAAAATACGAGTTTGCATATTATGACGTCAGCATATTTATGGAAAAATTGATTGTATCTCTGTAAATTTCAATTGAATCTCTTCCTAATGTTGATATCTTGTAGTTGAGGCGATTGTCTACAAGATCACTGCACATTATTTTTCATTTTGATGACGTCATCATAGTGAAAATTGCGATTAGAGCTAACTGGACAGATTTTCTTAATTTGCGTGTTAAGCCTATGGGAGGTGCCAATTTCGTTCAAATCATGGATCTACATGACATTAATCTTTGAGCCCTATCTAGCTCATTTGTGCTCTATGTTCTCCTAAATTTTTGGAAGTTATAGCTGAGACTATGGGCTATAAAAGTTGTGCTTTTAGATTTTTGATCAGATGGTGGGATCTTGTTGAAATTTTTAATTGAATGTTAAATTCGCAAAATTCTGTAAATCAGAATTATGCATATGTCACGTATGTCCTTTTTGTGAAAATTAAACGTTAGCAGCTTCCTAGTATTCAAATTAAACAAGGAAACCCCTTTACTTTCTAGACTTTACTGTCAGACACTATTGAGTGACTGACCGACTTTTTTTCCTCTGGTAATAAAAAAAATAAAATGAGCTTAAAGGGTACATGAGCATTTGTCCACATCAATAACCCACTTCTTGTAATGGCCCAAAATAAACTGATTGAATCTATGCGCAGCACAGTATAGGTAAAACATGACGGGTAGAGCATTTCATGGAAGAAGATGAAATTGTGAAAATGCATTCTTCGTTATGTCAATTAGGGTCGAAGGTGTATCTGCTTAGTGTATGAGGTCAATGGTCATATCTTGTCTCGATCTATCTTCTATAGATCCATAATGGTCAATATACTACACAGTTGAAACTTTTCATAAGGATAGAACTTAATAGAAAGAGCATTTTAGAAGATAATATAAAATCGTGAAAATACATTCTTCATTATTCAAAACAATAGCATACGTATGACCTAAATCGTCAAAGTGACACTTTCAAGTTATTATTATTCCCATTTATTATTCTGCCATTAATTTTTTCGCAGGATATCTCAAGAATGAATAAAGCCATTATCATGGAACTTGCAATGATGATTGATATTAGTATAACTTAGAGTTGTGTTACTTTTCAGTAACTCAAGATCATCGTGACGTCATCCAGGCGCTATTTTGTGGAAATCAACTTTTAATCATATCTTTATAACGAGTCATCAAAACTGAACCATATTTAAAACACATGAACTTCAGATCAAGTTTCGAAAAAAACATCTCATCAAAATCCGCGCGCATCTGAATTTTAAAATGCTCAAAATCAATTTTTAATCAAAACAGAGTATATGTCCTAGGCCATTTAAAGCATTTCGAAAATTATGCACGAGCGTTTTTGCGTGTAACGCCATTACACAACATAGAAACGCTATTTGTGTTCTTTCATGATATTTCATAACGGAATGAGCGTCCGTTTCAGATAATTTGTGGAAAATTGATTGTATCTCTGTAAATATTGATCGATTGTCTTCCAAATGTCGATATGTGTTTGCTAAGAAAATTCTCTACAAGCTCAGTCACAACCATTTTTCATTTTGAAGACGTCATCATAGTGAAAATTTTGATTAAAGGGCACATATCAGAAATTTCTTAATTTGAGTGTTATGCCTATGGAAGATCAATTTCGTTCACATCATGAATCTACATGACATTGTTTTTTAGCAGTATCTCGCTTATTTTTGTTCTATTTTGTCTCAAATTTTAGTTGGAACAGCCCACCTATACTTGTTCCAAATATGTCTAGTTTTTCTTAATTCTACCCACTTTTTTGTTAACAAGATATCTTAAAAATGGTTCAATCAAATGCTTTGATATTTGGCACACATATGTATAGGCATATGGACAAAACACAGTAAGGTTTTCAACCTTGACCTTGACTGATGACGTCATCTAGGCGCCATTTTGTGAAATTTTCTGAAAATAAACTCATGATCATATCTTCATAACCAAAAGGTATTTCTCATTCATATTTTTTATGATCAAGGTCAATATCAGTCCAATCAATTTCAGGTCAAAAAACGCGCGCGTGCGCGTACGTCCGCGCGTTAATGCGCGCGCAAAATTTTTAAATGCTCAAAATCGTCTCAAATTTATTTTGCATACGTTTCAGGTCATTTTAAGCATTTTATAAAAAATCGCGCGTACGAGCATGCGCGCGCGTTTTCGCGCGTAACACCATTAAAAAACATAGAATCGCCATTTTTTTTTCTTTCATGATATTTCTCATATTTTTTCAAGGAATTGGATTCCATGTTTATCTCTTTATGACCATTATTAACAAGATGAGCGTAAATTCAAGATAAATGTCAGTGCGCGCGAGGTCTTTTAATACATAGCATATATGGGCAAAAACATGCCTATACAAAATCCGTTATAGCTCTTTGGAATGCACCGGGATCCTCAATTTTTTTTCATATTAAGATAGAGTATGAGTCGGAAATATGATTCCATGTCTCATTTGGCCATTAAGTGTATCGTGACATCATCACAATGGCCTTGGAACTCAAAATACGAATTTGCATATTATGACGTCAGCATATTTATGTAAAATTGATTGTATCTCTGTAAATATCGATCAATTTTCTTCAAAATTTCAATATGTTGTAGCTAAGACAATTCTCTACAAGCGCAGTAATAACCATTTTTCATTTCGATGACGTCATCATAGTGAACATTTTGATTAAAGGCCTCATGTAAAAAACATCATAATTTGCGTGTTATGCCTATAGAAGTTGAATTTAGTTCACGTTATGAATCTACATGATATTGTTTTTTAAGAATTTTTAAGCAGTAATTCGCTTATTTTTGCTCTATTTTGTCTCAAATTTTAGTTGACCAGCCCACCTATACTTGTTCCAAACAAGTATTATATGTCTAGTTATTTATTTATTTTTCTTAATTCTCGCCACTTTTTTGTTAGCAAGATAACTTGAAATTGTCTAAATCAAATCACTTGAAATTTGGCACACATATGTATAGGCATCTGGACAAAACACAGTAAGGTTTTCAACCTTGACCTTGACTGATGACGTCATCTAGGCGCCATTTTGTGAAATTTTCTGAAAATAAACTCATGATCATATCTTCATAACCAAAAGGTATTTCTCATTCATATTTATTATGATCAAGGTCAATATCAGTCCAGTCAATTTCAGGTCAAAAAACGCGTGCGTGCGCGTACGTCCGCGCGTCAATGCGCGCGCAAAATTTTCAAATGCTCAAAATCGTCTCAAATTTATTTTGCATACGTTTCAGGTCATTTTAAGCATTTTATAAAAAATCGCGCGTACGAGCATGCGCGCGCGATTTCGTGCGTAACACCATTAAAAAACATAGAATCGCCATTTTTTTTTCTTTCATGATATTTCTCATATTTTTTCAAGGAATTTGATTCCATGTTTATCTCTTTATGACCATTATTAACAAGATGAGCGTAAATTCAAGATAAATGTCAGTGCGCGCAAGGTCTTTTAATACATAGCATATATGGGCAAAAACATGCCTATACAAAATCCGTTATAGCTCTTTGGAATGCACCGGGATCCTCAATTTTTTTTCATATTAAGATAGAGTATGAGTCGGAAACATGATTTCATGTCTCATTTGGCCATTAAGTGTATCGTGACATCATCACAATGGCCTTGGAACTCAAAATACGAATTTGCATATTATGACGTCAGCATATTTATGTAAAATTGATTGTATCTCTGTAAATATTGATCAATTTTCTTCAAAATTTCGATATGTTGTAGCTAAGACAATTCTCTACAAGCGCAGTAATAACCATTTTTCATTTTGATGACGTCATCATAGTGAAAATTTTGATTAAAGGCCTCATGTCAAAAACTACATAATTTGCGTGTTATGCCTATAGAAGGTGAATTTAGTTCACGTTATGAATCTACATGATATTGTTTTTTAAGAATTTGTAAGCAGTATGTCGCTTATTTTTGCTCTATTTTGTCTCAAATGTTAGTTGACCAGCCCACCTATACTTGTTCCAAACAAGTATTATATGTCTAGTCAGGTGGGCTGTATCTAATACAGACCACCTTATATTTTTGTTAAAATCGCCTTTATTTATTCTTTATTATTTATTTTTCTTAATTCTACCCACTTTTTTGTTAACAAGAAAACTTGAAAATGGCTCAATCAAATGCCTTGAAATTTGGCACACATATCGTCCCTGTTTTCACGAAGTGACGGTAGAGCGCGCAACTAAAAGAAAGTTAGTTTTGAATAAATCGCTTTCAAAGGTTCGAGCCATAATCTCAACCTCTTTAATTTATCAAAGGCAAATAAATTTTATATCCTGGGATTGAAAATATCTTAATGTTTAGTTCTATCTTTAAATATTTCCATAATTTCTTATATTTTTTGAGGAAATGAGCTGTAAACATTACCGTCACTTCGTGAAAACACGAAATTCAAGGACGCGCTGTGATTTTGTTTTCACGAAGTGACGGTACGTAGCCGCGCGCGTAAAACATATGGGATTTTTCTCTCGTGGATGGAATTCTCGAAATGGACACTAAATAGGGCAAAACGTTTTGTTTAATTGATGTACAGATAAAATAATTCGAACTGTGAGAAAGAGTACATTTTCCTCTTTCTGTAGCTGCTTTTTCATTTCTCTGTGTAGCTGTTAACACATCCGTCATTTCGTGAAAACACAAATTGCATAGAACGCTTTGATTTTGTTTTCACGAAGTGACGGTACGTAGCCGCGCGCGTAAAACGTATTGGACTTTTCCCTTGTGGATGGAATTCTCGAAATGGACACTAAAAACGGCATTATGTTTTGTTTAATTGATGTACAGATAAAATAATGCGAACTGAGAGATAGAGTACATTTTCCTCGTTTGGTAGCTGTTTTTTTTATTGATAAGAATAAACTGAATGTCTCTGTATGAACTTTTAACTTAACCGTCATTTCGTGAAAACACAAATCACATAGAACGCTTGTATTTTGTTTTCACGAAGTGACGGCTCGTAGCCGAGCGCGTATAAAACATATGGGATTTTTATTGTGTGAAGCAATTTCATGAGATAGACACTGAAATACGGTCAAATTACTTGTTTAATAGATGTATGGATAAAATAAGAGCACCTTTTCTTCTTTGTATAATTATGATGTTAGATGTATGATGTCAGTTTTTGTTCACGAAGCTACGGCTCACAATAAATTAACTATCAATAGCACAGATGGATATTGGCACAAAGTGCTTTTAAAATGATTAATAAGCTATTCTCTTTAATCTTAAGCTAAAAATGGATATGTATTTAATATTCTTTGAGGTTTAATTATCAGGTATATTGTATGTAGTAGGAACTAAAGATTGCACTAAAGTTACTATATACTTTCCACTTAAGAACACGTTCAAGTAGTCTCCCTCTCTCTCTCTTTACCCCATCCATCTCCTCTTAATATCCCACAAATTCTGCCATTTCTTGTTGAAATTCATGCGGGTGATATTAGGGCTTTTGCTACTCTATTACTATGAGGAATATCTAAAATTTTAGAGAGGGGCCTAGCTAAATATATTTTTTCACATAGGAAATAAAGCAAATATGTTAAGAAATATTTTTGAATGAAGGAAAAAGATTCAGTATTGATCATTGACCATAATCTGTAGTTAACTACTCAACTCTGCAATATAAACACAGAAAATGAATTTCGACTGAGCAGTTTTAATTCAAACATTTGGAACCAGAACAGCAAGTGGCAAATGGAGAATAAATTAAAAATATTAAATAATTCATACCAAACATATCATCATCAATTATCATCAATACTATATTGCATTTTGAAATGTACATTTAGGGATTTGTGGAAAAGACTCGTCAGGTATACAGCCACGGAATACAAAGGTTATTTAGCACATTATACAGTACTAAATATGCTAAAATGTCTTTAAGTTATTCTTCATACATGTCCTGGTTATCATGTTTATTCAGCAATCATAGCAAATAAATGCCACATGTGACATACAAAATGCTTGACATACATGTACTACATGAATGATGAAGTCAACAATGAAATAAATCTATATTCAAAATACCATTCCAAAACAAAATGAATAAGAAATTTTACATCATCAGCATGCTGAAATATACTGGTTGCTAAATAAACTCTTTTTTTTTAAAGGGTCATCTGCACAGATTTTTTTACCTGAAGACAAAAGAGGTATTCAAAACAGTACTGTGTGGTATAGTCTCTTTCTTGCACGCCATGGTTATCCTGTTCTGGCTCAAAGGTTTACATGTTGATCGTAACAAAACGAGGCAGTTCTTGAAAAAAAAGATGGCACAGTTTTTTCAATGGGAAATATGACTAATATAATCATCATCATTACTTTTTTGTTCATTACTGTTTTTCATTAATATCTTGTGAGTAGAGTTTCAGAAGCAAGTCAGTTTACACAATCTCTTTCTAGGGTATTTCAATAAAATTTAGTAAACAGTCTCAAACGCTACAAAGTTTACCCATGCTAAAAGGTTGTCTTCACCCAGGCAAACACGTAATCTCTGACTAAACAATTATCAGCTGAACAATGCATGATAAACATGGAAATATCAATTTGACTAAACAATTTCATTTCTCATCAAACAGATAAAATTCAAAACAGCAACATTATATTGTATGATTATAAGATAGTTTGAAGTACCAAATACAATTATGATGAGAATGACTATAGAAGTAAACAAAAAAAAAAAAACATTAAATGTGAACTAGTAACATTGTGTTTTGAAAGAAAGATCAATTGTGGAAATGTAACTTATATTCATGTTCTAATGAAGGCATCAACCCCTGTGAATACAAAAATTTAAAGAAAATAGATAAACAAATTCTTCAATACAAAGATACGATATGAGGATTCATGGAACCGAAAACTCTAATATGCATTACTGATTGAGGTAGGTATACCTGATAAATAGCTGTTCTGAGCTATACATTTTAATAATAAAGATTTATGTGTGCAGGAGTTCATTGCAATACTGTAACAGAAAACTAACACCTGTACAACTATTCAGTTCATTGTTTCAGAAATCATGGACAATGTTACCAGTTTGCTTTAAATCAATTCATTGATTTTTATAATCAATCCATTTCATTGCGATTACAACACACAATTACAATTATGAGTGGAGTTTGCTTTGTTTATGATATTTAAAATGTTTAAAATAAAACAATATAAAAGAGAGATTGAGGTATTGAAACATTGAAGCATTTTCAAAACGATCATGTAATTGATTCTAGTTTCTCAAGCATGCTCTTCAACAACAGTTCTTCAAATTTCTTCACACGTATGTCATCCAAGCAATAGTGGTTGAAGCAGCGAAGATCCTTTATCTAGACTGCGTGAAAGCAAAAGGAAATAAGAGAAAGAACAATCAATAGAAAACCATTATCAGAATTTCAATTATGAAAGGGAAACTTTACAGTGCATTATGATTGGGCGAAATTATTTTGTGCAGTTTTGGTACCAACTTTTAGAGAGGCTCTTAATGAATTAAATACTTAATTTGGTATCACCTTAGTATTGGCAATTTTTGTTAAGGATTAAAAAAAAAATTAGATGCTGACCTCGATAGGACCACTCATTCCCTTAACTAAGGGACCTAAGTATTAAAAGCAATTAAGAATATCTAAAATTTTAACTATTGGGAAACAATCAAGAAGGAGAGAAGATACCTTTTGACTCGCTCAGAAGCATAGACAATGGGTCATCATCAGAATCGCAATCGGAGCCGTCAGGAGACTTTAAGGGTCACCATGCCAAGTCACACATGCAGCTCTGACTGTACGTGTTCGGTGAATTGCTTCAACGGTTCCATACCGCTCCCACTCTTAGGTCACTATGCCAAGTCACATTCTGCAGCTCTGTGTTCAGTGAATTATCAAGGACCCATCTTACCAGCATGTCGGTCCCCGTATCCAATCTAATTTTGTAGAACGAAAGAAATAATTACAAGTTATTTTCTTTCATTTATTTGCAAGCAGAGGCAAGGAAATGAATCCAATATTATCTTTTGTACATCAAATTAATTACTAGGCATAACTGACCCCAAACAGAAGTTTTCAATTGCCCCTATTACCCCAAAATTGAATTTTCCAATTGTCCCTACCAAACACAACCACCCCAATGCACATACGCAGTGAGTGTGCTTAGTACTTTGCTGCTAAAGTGTAATTTTCTTGAACAGATCATGAAACTATTCTCACCTGGATTTTTTTCTGGCCTGTGGGCATTCTTGAAAAGTAGATGTACTTTCCCAGTGCTTCCTTCATACAAGTGAAAATTGTATCTACTGCATCTGAAACTAAGTGAAAGCAAAAACATCATCATAATTTCTTTACCACTGAAGTGTAGGTAGTGAGACATGTACACTATCTGGTATGGTATGGTGCTTGCTTGGAAAATTCTTTAAAATATGAAGTGGAGTTGGGCAACATTTGCTGGTATCAAGAACAATTGTTTGAACAAATTTTTGTATAGGGTGAGGGACCAAGGGTACTAAAGTGCTGCCTTTGAATATAACAGACACAGAGTACAGATAATGAGAGAAACTAAGCTAAACATGTGGACATTGTTCCCCAAAAGGTAGACCAGGGAGGTGTTTTTAACTCACATACCCTGGGTAGACTACTCATGATTACTTCAGTCTCAAAACAAAAGTATTCCTTTTTCGGATTGTGCCATTTATTCATTTTCAGGGCAGGACCGTATCTAATTTTCAATTTTTAATTAAATGTTCATTCATGTCCTTCTTTGCATGAAAGGCAAATCATTGAATTCCCTTACAGTTAACCAGGAGGGGCTACATCCCAGGTCATCTCAGCTCAGCATGATGATAATTTTCGAAACTCCCTTTGCCCTTGGCAATGTTGATGTTGGCCTTGGGCTTGGAGCCCTGAAGTTTCTTAAACCCCAGGCACGCCTTACAAGAAAGGTCTCAGTCTGGTCTAGATCCAGATCTACTCATCTCTAGATCTAGATTCTAGATTGATGAGTAGTGGCCGACATAAACTGATAATTATAAAATGATGATCTAGAGTAACTAGACTTCTAGACTCTAAATCAAATTTATAATTAGCTAAATAGTAAATTACTGAAAAAATAAAAGTAAAACTCTGGTCTCTAGATTCTACTTTCTAACTTTCTGTAAAACTTTGTTCAAATTTATAACTTAAGCAGATATAAAAAGAACCTTAGAGATCTCCGGAGAGATCTATAGCATTAATATTTGGTGTGGAGCTAAATAAGAAAGACTCTCCACCTAATTTATTTAGTCTAGATGTATATTTGTTAAGACATAAGTTGATCTTTTTAGTTTTAGATCACATGATACTTCACTCCCTTATTCACTTACATGAAAACGAGTATATGGGGCGATATGTGGAACGTCGGTGTATTTTTCACACATTTCTGTGCTCATGGACATATTTTTATGGCTTACAAAGAATCAGAATGAATCAAAAGAGTGTACCATATTAATTTACCTAAAAAAAATATTTAAAAACTCACCTTTTCATGGTCTGTGACTGTTCCAAACTGCGAAATTTTCACTACCGTCACTTCGTGAAAATATTAAAAGCAGGAAAAGAGCAAACGATGTTTTCACGAATTGACGGCTGTTAGGCGCGTACTTGGCCGTCACTTCGTGAAAACAGAAAATCCTTTTGCTAGGTATTTTCTTGTTTACGTCATCGTCATAGTGACATAATTAGACTTTATTATGATCTGAAATTTTGTGAGGTTCAAGGTATTAGTGAATGATGTCCAAAAATGCAAAAAAATCAAAAGTGAAAATATGTGCGATTTTCCTCACTACCGTCACTTCGTGAAAACAGGGACGATATGTATAGGCATATGAACAAAACAAAGTAATGTTTTCAACCTTGACCTTGACTGATGACGTCATCTAGGCGCCATTTTGTGAAATTTTCTGAAAATTTACTTATGATCATATTTTCATAACGGTAAATCATTTCTCATTCATATTTTCCATGATCAAGGTCAATATCCGTCGGGTCAATTTCATGTCAAAAAACGCGCGCATACGCGTACTTCCGTGCGTCAATGCGCGCGCAAATTTTTTAAATGCTCAAAATCGTCTCAAATTTATTTTGCATACGTTTTAGGTCATTTTAAGCATTTTATAAAAAATCGCGCGTACGAGCATGCGCGCGCGTTTTCGCGCGTAACACCATTAAAAAACATAGAATCGCCATTTTTGTTTCTTTCATGATATTTCTCATATTTTGTCAAGGAATTTGATACCATGTTTATCTCTTTATGACCATTATTAACAAGATGAGCGTAAATTCAAGATAAATGTCAGTGCGCGCGAGGTCTTTTAATACATAGCATATATGGGCAAAAACATGCCTATACAAAATCCGTTATAGCTCTTTGGAATGCACCGGGATCCTCAATTTTTTTTCATATTAAGATAGAGTATGAGTCGGAAATATGATTCCATGTCTCATTTGGCCATTAAGTGTATCGTGACATCATCACAATGGCCTTGGAACTCAAAATACGAATTTGCATATTATGACGTCAGCATATTTATGTAAAATTGATTGTATCTCTGTAAATATTGATCAATTTTCTTCAAAATTTTGATATGTTGTAGCTAAGATAATACTCTACAAGCGCAGTAATAACCATTTTTCATTTTGATGACGTCATCATAGTGAAAATTTTGATTAAAGGCCTCATGTCAAAAACTTCATAATTTGCGTGTTATGCCTATAGAAGGTGAATTTAGTTCACGTTATGAATCTACATGATTTGTCTTTTAAGAATTTGTAAGCAGAATGTCGCTTATCAGGTGGGCTGTATCTAATACAGACCACCTTATATTTTTTCTAAAATCGTCTTTATTATTTATTTATCAGGTGGGCTGTATCTCATACAGACCACCTCATAATGTTGTTAAAATCGCCTTTATTTATTTTTTTTATTTCGACCCACTTTTTTGTTAGCAAGATTACTTTGAAATGGTTCAATCAAATGCTTTGATATTTGGCACACATATGTATAGGCATATGGACAAAACACAGTAAGGTTTTCAACCTTGACCTTGACTGATGACGTCATCTAGGCGCCATTTTGTGAAATTTTCTGAAAAAAAACTCATGATCATATCTTCATAACCAAAAGGTATTTCTCATTCATATTTATTATGATCAAGGTCAATATCAGTCCAGTCAATTTCAGGTCAAAAAACGCGCGCGTGCGCGTACGTCCGCGCGTCAATGCGCGCGCAAAATTGTTAAATGCTCAAAATCGTCTCAAATTGATTTTGCATACGTTTTAGGTCATTTTAAGCATTTTATAAAAAATCGCGCGTACGAGCATGCGCGCGCGTTTTCGCGCGTAACACCATTACAAAACATAGAATCGCCAATTTTTTTTCTTTCATGATATTTCTCATATTTTTTCAAGGAATTTGATACCATGTTTATCTCTTTATGACCATTATTAACAAGATGAGCGTAAATTCAAGATAAATGTCAGTGCGCGCGAGCTCTTTTAATACATAGCATATATGGGCAAAAACATGCCTATACAAAATCCGTTATAGCTCTTTGGAATGCACCGGGATCCTCAATTTTTTTTCATATTTAGATAGAGTATGAGTCGGAAATATGATTCCATGTCTCATTTGGCCATTAAATGTATCGTGACATCATCACAATGGCCTTGGAACTCAAAATACGAATTTGCATATTATGACGTCAGCATATTTATGTAAAATTGATTGTATCTCTGTAAATATTGATCAAATTTCTTCAAAATTTCGATAAGTTGTAGCTAAGACAATTCTCTACAAGCGCAATACTAACTATTTTTCATTTTGATGACGTCATCATAGTGAAAATTTTGATTAAAGGCCTCATGTCAAAAACTTCATAATTTGCGTGTTATGCCTATAGAAGGTGAATTTAGTTCACGTTATGAATCTACATGATATTGTTTTTTAAGAATTTGTAAGCAGTATGTCGCTTGTTTTTGCTCTATTTTGTCTCAAATTTTAGTTGACCAGCCCACCTATACTTGTTCCAAACAAGTATTATATGTCTAGTTTTTCTTATTTCGACCCACTTTTTTGTTAGCAAAATAACTTTGAAATGGTTCAATCAAATGCTTTGATATTTGGCACACATATGTATAGGCATATGGACAAAACACAGTAAGGTTTTCAACCTTGACCTTGACTGATGACGTCATCTAGGCGCCATTTTGTGAAATTTTCTGAAAATAAACTCATGATCATATCTTCATAACCAAAAGGTATTTCTCATTCATATTTATCATGATCAAGGTCAATACCAGTCCGGTCAATTTCAGGTCAAAAAACGCGCGCGTGCGCGTACGTCCGCGCGTCAATGCGCGCGCAAAATTTTTAAATGCTCAAAATCGTCTCAAATTTATTTTGCATACGTTTCAGGTCATTTTAAGCATTTTATAAAAAATCGCGCGTACGAGCATGCGCGCGCGTTTTCGCGCGTAACACCATTAAAAAACATAGAATCGCCATTTTTTTTTCTTTCATGATATTTCTCATATTTTTTCAAGGAATTCGATTCCATGTTTATCTCTTTATGACCCCTATTAACAAGATGAGCGTAAATTCAAGATAAATGTCAGTGCGCGCGAGGTCTTTTAATACATAGCATATATGGGCAAAAACATGCCTATACAAAATCCGTTATAGCTCTTTGGAATGCACCGGGATCCTCAATTTTTTTTCATATTAAGATAGAGTATGAGTCGGAAATATGATTCCATGTCTCATTTGGCCATTAAGTGTATCGTGACATCATCACAATGGCCTTGGAACTCAAAATACGAATTTGCATATTATGACGTCAGCATATTTATGTAAAATTGATTGTATCTCTGTAAATATTGATCAATTTTCTTCAAAATTTCGATATGTTGTAGCTAAGACAATTCTCTACAAGCGCAGTAATAACCATTTTTCATTTTGATGACGTCATCATAGTGAAAATTTTGATTAAAGGCCTCATGTCAAAAACTTCATAATTTGCGTGTTATGCCTATAGAAGGTGAATTTAGTTCACGTTATGAATCTACATGATATTGTCTTTTAAGAATTTGTAAGCAGTATGTCGCTTATTTTTGCTCTATTTTGTCTCAAATGTTAGTTGACCAGCCCACCTATACTTGTTCCAAACAAGTATTATATGTCTAGTTGGTTTGTATTGTTTTTTCTTTTTTTCAAAGAGTGGTTCGAATTTCCGTTCACTTTATTAATTTTCATTTTTGTCATTATACCCAGGGTGCCTTTCAAATGTCGGTGTACTCCTTCCAAGAATAGATATTGCATTTTTTCTCCTTCTGAAAGCCAACTATTAGTATTATTATGATTTTGTTTATTGTTTTTTAATTGTATCATAGTCATCGTGATTGTGGTTAGGATGGAGGTCTAACACCAAAGAATATCAAAGTCCGAAAAGGGACATGGTACACAAGGGGGAAGATGAATTTTAACTTTCTTAGTTCTTGATAGGCGGTAAAAGCACTTATCTTAAATAAATTACATTAATAGTATTTTATGTGGAGGTGCCGTAGGTCACTCATTGAATGCTCCCCAGGGAGTGGAGATTGCGTACACAGTGTGTGCGGGCAAGTATTAAATCCAATGACCGGGGTAAAAGTATACCTTTAAAGCGCTTAGAGACATTTGTATTAAGCGCTATATAAAAGCGGATTATTATTATTATTATTATTATTGAAGTGAGCTGAATGGTTTATTGAGCATACTTGAAACGGCAGCACGAGGGCTGAATTACATTCATTTTACAATAAAAGCACATGAAATGAAACACATAGCAATGTTTAAACAAAACTTACATAACGCTTGCGAGAATACATTCAAAGATAAAATTAATAGGATACAATATTATGACCCCAAAAACCCTCTCAATCTGGACATCTAGGAATAGAGCGATTCATCCGTATTATTTTCAAGTAATTATAATGTATTGTTTATGTTCATGTGTATGTATTATGTTTGTTTATACGATGATGAAACCAAACCAAACCAATCCAAGGCTTGAGAGTCCGGCACCAACGTCCTTTGAAAAGGCATTAATCCAACATTTGCCACTCTCCACCCAGGTGTAAATGAGTACCTGGCAAATAATATTGATGGGGGTGATGATAATTGCAGGGCCCGCGGGAACAGCAGTATTGATACTGATGTTGCTACCCTAAGTTAACAAAATTATTATTATTATTATTATTATTATATGGCGATATCATTTACAGTAAAGTGGAGAAAATGAGTATATGTAAACATTGTATATTTAGTTTGGTGCAATTTATAAACATGCAATGTTCGCAAAATAAAACTCTGCTAAATAATAATCTGTTAATAATACGACCCAGTTTGTATGTTGTCTTTGAAAAATAATTTTCTAGTAGTTTTTAGAAATGAACATCCTTAATTCATGGAATGTATTTGCTGTAAAGAATGAATCATGTATTTAAAAAAAATCACAAAGGTTACTCGCTTCGTTGACAAAATGGTAATGACAGAGATGATGATGATGATGATGATGATGATGATGGTGTTGATGATGATGGTGTTGATGATGATGATGAACCTGACGATGATGATGATGATGATTATGACTCATAGTTTGCGATTCAAGCATTGTGATATATTTTTAGAAATATAATATAAACATTACATAATTATCTAAAATCCATTGTAAATAGAATCAGGATGAACGGTAGTCCTACCGCTGAATGGGGATCTCCTTCAGAGTCCCTTCATTGCCCTTGGTGCGTATCAGGACAATTACCCCCTGGGCCATCACCCCCGGAAAAATACCCCCGTAGGACGATTACCCCCCGGAGAATTACCCCCCGAGGACAATTACCCCCCAAGGACAATTACCCCCGGAGAATTACCCCCCGAGGACAACTACCCCCGAGGACAATTACCCCCCCGAGGACAATTACCCCCCAAGGACAACTACCCCCGAGGACAACTACCCCCGAGGACAATTACCCCCCGAGGAAAACTACCCCGAGGACAATTACCCCCCATGGACACTACTGGTATGGTGGATCAGTGGTTAGAGCGCTCACCTCATGAACGGGAGGTCGTGGGTTTGAAACCTGGTCGAGTCATAGTACCAGGGAAAAAATACTTTAACAATTTCGGGGGCTACTTTTCAAGCTTTCTCGCATGAAAATAACACTTTTTAATTTGTTTTGCATTGGACTCTATGCACATTTTGTTGGGCTCTTTTATGACTTTCGGGTGCTCTTTTTAGCATTTCGGGGGCTAATTGACCCCGAGCCCCCGTGTATTTTTTTCACTGAGTCATACCAAAGACTTATAACAATGGGACCTTCTGCCTTCTAGCTAGGCGCTCAGCATATTAGATTGGAGAAGGGTAGTAATAACATATTATGTTATGCAGGGCCCGCTGGAAGAGCAGTTTCATAACTGAAGTGGCTACCCTGGGTAAATAAAACGTTATTATTATTATTATTATTACCCTCGAGGGCAACTATCCCCCAGGAAAACTACCCCCGAGGACAATTACCCCCCGAGGAAAACTACCCCTCCCCCCTTCGAGGACAACTCCCCCCTGAGGACAATAACCCCCGGAGGACAACTACCCCCAATGATAATCACCACCGAGGAATTTATAACACGTATAACGCAAGCTTCTCTCCAAATTGCTATTTACAGAAAATTGCATAAACCTTCATTTTCTTTGTTATTTATGAAGTTCATTTCAGTCTTTTCAAATTATTCAATTCGATATGGGGGGGGGGGGGGTGGAGGTTGCCCAATTCCCCTGTAGTTTTGCTACCGAGTAAAGAACAGAAATTACATTTCTTAGAAAATGAACAATACATTGCGCGCAGATGAGTACGCGTTACAGCCTCTCTCACCATCAATGGCACAACAAAGAAATTAGGATGTAAGATTTCCTTTATGCATCCTCTGTAACTTTTTTAATCAGCTGATCGTGTATTTGTCTTTGTATGTATAATGGGCCCTCATGCATGCCATGATCCATAATTAAGGTTTTCTTCACGTTATCTATTTATTTCTGTTGTCATGCTGAACTTGCTGTAGTATAATATGTTTTCGTGTACGTTAAATTATTTTGAGAAAAAAAATTCCCTTCAAGTTATATGTACGATGCCATGTGAAAAGAAAATAAATATCCGCTCAATGGCAATTCATCTCATTTGATTTTGTAACTCCAGCACAGCGTTTTTTCAACCGGGGTGCCGCAAGAGAACTATTTGGAAAACGTTGATTTTGTTTAAAAAAAAAATCAAATACCGGAAACGGTTAAAATATGTAAATACATGAGAAAATAAAATTTTGAAGATACTAAAGTGTCTTCCTTCCTCGCTCGCTGACAATATTTTGACAGCAAGGCAAATAAGGGCAACGAGAGGCCCGAATATCCCCATATTCGTGTATCAAGGTCATGACCGAATATATCACTTTTTATTTATGTACATTCGGCGGCAAAGTGCCCGCATACAGTACTTTAAATAGTTTCTAGTGTGTGGATTACAAACTAATTTTTTACCAGTTTGAAAATGTCTTCTCCTTTTTATTCTTAAATGTGCCCATACGTATGTGCATAGGACTTGACGAGAGCCAGAGCAAAATTAATAGTCTGTAAAGACTTTGGGATTTGGAAGAAAATTTTCATTTCTTAAGAGGGTACCGTGACTAACAAAACGTTAAAATAACGCTGCTCCAGAGAAATGTATTTCTATGCATTTTGAAAAGCGCTGGATAATTACCTAAAACTTACATCCTTCGTGGAAATTAGCAACCGCACTGGCGTTGCATAAATTATAATAAAAGGGAAATGTGTAGTAATGAGGAAGACAACGTGCTACAGTATTTGAAAGAATATGGGTTCATGCAGGGGATCTTATGGGCTCGTAGCCATCTCTCAATGTGTCAGATCGTCTTTTGATATTGAATCCTGATTGTCCACGGGGGTAGTTGTACTGGGTCAATGTCGCTATTCATAAGGACCGCTATTCATAAGGTCCGCTATTCATAAGGTCCAGTATTCATAAGGACCGCTATTCATAAGGTCCGCTTTTCATAATTTGAGAAAAGGGTCATTATTCATAAGGGTCATTATTCATAAGGACCGCTATTCAAATCAAAGAAGAGGGTCAGTATTCATAATATTAGAAGAGGGTCGCTATTCATAATACGAAATCGGGGTCGTTATTCATAAGGGTCCCTATTCATAATATTACAAAAGGGTCGGTATTCATAACACAGAAAGAGGGTCGCTATTCATAATACGACATGAGGGTCCCTATTCATAATACGAAATGAGGGTCGCTATTCATAATGGAAAATGAGGGTCGCTATTCATAAGGGTCATTATACATAAGGGTCATTATTCATAATCGATGAAAAGGGTCGCTATTCATAATAGGAGAAGAGGGTCGCTATTCATAATAGGAGTAGAGGGTCGCTATTCATAATACGACATGAGGGTCGCTATTCATAATAGGAAAAGAGGGTCGCTATTCATAATACGAAATGAGGTTCGCTATTCATAATAGGAGTAGGGGGTAGCTATTCATAAAAGGAGTAGAGAGTCGCTATTCATAATACGAAATGAGGATCGCTATTCATAAAAGGAGTAGAGGTTCACTATTCATAATAGGAGTAGAGGTTCGCTGTTTATAAAACGGAATGAGGGTCGCAATTCATAATAGGAAATGATGGTCGCTATTCATAATACGAAATGAGGGTTGCTATTCATAATAGGAGAAGAGGGTCGCTATTCATAATACAAAATGAGGGTCGCTATTCATAATACGAAAAGAGGGTCGATATTCATAATAGGAGTAGAGGGTCGCTATTCATAATACAAAATGAGGGTCGCTATTAATAATACGAGAAGAGGTTCGCTATTCATAATACGATGTGAGGGTCGCTATTCATAACATGAAATGACGGTCGCTATTCATAATAGGAGCTGAGGGTCGCTATTCATAATACAATCTGAGGGTCGCTATTCATAATACGAAATGAGGGTCGCTATTCATAATACGAAATGAGGGTCGCTATTCATAATAGGGATTGACGGTCGCTATTCATAATAGGGTCACTATCCATAATAGGAAATGAGGTTCGCTATTCATAATAGGAGTAGAGGGCCGCTATTCATAATAGGAGTGGATGGTCGCTATTCATAATACGAAATGAGGTTCGCTATTCATAATAGGAATAGACGGTCGCTATTCATAATATGGTCACTATTCGTAATATAAAATGAGGTTCGCTATTCATAAAATTAAATAGGCCTAAGCAATATCCAAAATGCTCATAACAAAAGGAAATATTGGACGGAGGAACCCCCAAGGCGACACATGGCCCTGAATATTCATATTTGTTATCCAATGTTATAAACATAATTATGAATTTAAATCAATAACATTTGAATCATCGGGGGGGGGGGGGGTTGTCCTCGGGGGATAATTGTCCTCGGAGGTAATTGTCATCGGGGGTAGTTGTCATCGGGGTGTAATTGTCCTCGGGGGGTAATTGTCTTCGGGAGTAATTGTCCTCGGGGGTAATTGTCCTCGGGGGGGGGGTTGTCCTCGGAGGTAATTGTCCTCGGGGGTAGTTGTCCTCGGGGGGTAATTGTCTTCGGGGGGTAATTGTCCTCGGGGGGTAATTCTCCGGGGGGTAATTTTCCAGGGGGGAATTTTCCAGGGGGTAATATTCCTTGGGGGGTAGTTGTCCTCGGGGGGTGATTCTCCGGGGGGTAATATTCCAGGGGGTAATTGTCCTTTGAGGGTAGTTTTCCGGGGGGTACTTTTCCGGGGGTGATTGCCCAGGGGGTAATTGTCCTAGAACCCCCTTGGTGATATGATGGGCCCGACGGCAGATAATAGGGACTTTTAGATTTGCGTGGACTGATATGTGTGACGTCCATTCCAGGCAGTGCATTAAAAGGACGTCGATCGTATCAATCCACGCTGTCGTTTTGCAAATCTAAAAGTCCCTAAAGTTATCCATTATCATAATTATACTTGTTGGCATTAGACCTTTAGTAGAGGGATATATAGTTGCACATACTGTAATATGTTCTGGGACAAATGTGACAACTTTGCTGACTCTCGTGGAAATGAATACATATTGTGGGAAATGAATTTACTTAGCGGTGTTATTGAAGAACTTATATTATATAATTAATTTACTTTTAATCAATTTTTAATTCATTTCAGTTCATTTGGCATCATAAAAAAACATTCCAAGTCATAAATACAGAATAAATAATAGACCAGTACCTCGAAGAAGAAACTTGTGCTTGTACATGAGACCCCTAACAAGGTAAACACAATATCAAATTAAAAAGCAAAATAAATAAAAATTACTAAGCGTATAATTATACGTATATTTAGAAGAAGAAAAAAAGGGGAAAAAAGAGACCCACCATTAACTATCAGCAGGTATCACCAACGTATAAGCACACACCCACAATCACACAATACAAAAAAGGGATAATTCAGAATGAGACAGAGAAGAAAGGGAAGAGGTGAGAAGGAGAAAGAGAAGAAAAAGAAGAGATGGAAATGAGAAAGAGGAGAAGGGGGAAGAGATGAGAATGAGAAAGAGGAGAAGGGGAAGAGATAAGAATGAGAAAGATTGATTGACACAAATCTATGATTAGAATCCCACAGCCATATTGAAAAAAGTAGTAAGGAATTAGAAACCAGTGGACGGTTCTTTTTCTGTCTTATGGGACATTTGGACATCCTTTGTTGTCTACTGACAATACATAAGATATAAAGAGAGGTTATTTCTTAAATGAAGTGAAAGGACTCTTGAAAATAAAATAGCCCTTTCATTTCATTTTAGAGATAAACTCTAATCCATCCCTTGATATTTAAATTGCACTGCTCCTACTGTGTGCTTTTTTCACACTCACCCTGATCTATACAGGGAGCTTTCTTTATTTGATCATCAACAGAAGCAAAATGCTAGGTCACGAACTTTTCGAAGCGTGACCAGATTCAAAGTATGCTTAAATGGGGGCATTGATTTATGTAGAAAAAAACAGGATTAAGATCCCATGCAACGCTTTGAAATGTAAAGAAGAATGAGAAAAATAAAGTTGAGATTCGACCTTTATGTCTAGACGTTGCTTAATGCATGGGTATTATCTCCGAGTCACATCTGATAGTGATTATAGACGTTATTTATATGAATAATAAAGATAAAGCTGTCCGGGTCTTTGAATATAATGCTTCAAAACAAATCGATCAAGCTGTTTATTTCTTTATTCATGGTCTGTTTCTACTGTTTATCTATTTTCCTTGCCAACCCTCGAAAACGAATTTATTATGCATTTCACAGAGGAAAGTTTGCATATTGATGAAACATACGGGCGCAGGCCAAGATTTATAGCCACTCAAGTGTGAATTTGGCGCATCTTCCCTCATCTTCTTCAACCAGGAAATGGACTTCATTGTAGCCTTAGGACAGGATGGTGACATAAAATTGATAAAGAACATCCTAATCAGATTATCCGACCCCGGAAACCCCATGAATTTATCAACTTTTATCATACTGGTCTTATTCCTTTTGGAACTACACTTGACCTTTTACTCAAAGGTGGCAGCCATTTTAGATTTGACCAATATGACCAGCATGACAGCCCCAAGTAGACCTCAAATTGGTAAAAGAACATGATATCCAGATTCTCTGACCCCGAAAACTCCATAAATACATGAACTGTTATCATTTTAGCTCTTTTCCTTTTGGAACTACTATTGACCTATAACTATCAGATGGCGGCCATTTTGGATTTGACCAATATGACCAGTATGGCAGCCCCGAAGAAACCTCAAATCGATGAAAGAACATCATGATCAGTTTCTCTGACCCCGAAAACCCCATAAATATATAAACTTTTATCATACTAGCCCGTTTCCTTTCGTAACTACACTTGACCTGTAACTCAGATGGCGGCTATTTTGGATTTGACCAATATTACCAGTATGATCCGAGGAGATCTCAAATCCATGAAAGAACATCATAATCAAATTCTCTGACCCCGAAAACCCCATAAATATATAAACTTTTATCATACTAGCCCATTTCCTTTCGTAACTACACTTGACCTGTACCCAATAAACAAAACACTAAAAAGTAACCTCTTTTGGGAGTGTATTTTATTAAGTGATTTTAAAGTATGGTGCCTTTTGAACTAGATTTAAACGTTATCGACACGTGCCTTCATTTAAACAAAAAAGGTACCCCTGTTCACGTTTTCATCTAACCTAAAAACCACCAATTTATCACGCGACTTGAGTAACGTGATTCCACTTACCTCTGTAAATCAAGTGTCTATGACCAAATAACCACTTGACCAAGCAACGAGTTTTTTGTCCGTTAACCGATGGTGGTGATAAATAAGTAATTATTTGGTCTTGTAAGCACCTTTATCGATTGGTTTCACAGGTTATCCAAGGTTGATGGTAATAATCACGTTACTTACACCGGCTAATCGTCTTATTGTTCTGTCCGTGAATCTCTGGTTATATTAAATAAGTAATTCTGAGGTGTCTTACACACCTCTTTAAATGGTTTCAAAGTTAACATAACTTTCTTGGTTACGATCACTTAGCTAAAACTGATTACTAATCTTAGCTGTGAATCCGTGATATTTAGGTGTAAAAAATAGTAATTATTAGGTGTCTTAAAACATCTATTTAAATGGTAGTCAAAGTTGCCAGCAGTTCCGCGGTGATGATCTCGTGACTCAAACGGATTATTAATCTAAGCTGGGCATACGTGACTTTTAGGTGTAAAAAATTAGTAATTATTAGATGTCTTAAAACACCTTTTTAAATGGTTTCAAAGTTACCATAACTTTCTTGGTGATGATCACGTAGCTAAAACTGATTACTAATCTAAGTTATGAATCCGTGATATTTAGGTGTGAAAAATTAGTAATTATTAGGTGTCTTAAAACACCTATTTAAATGGTAGTCAAAGTTGCCAGCAGTTCCGCGGTGATGATCTCGTGACTCAAACGGATTATTAATCTAAGCTGGGCATACGTGACTTTTAGGTGTAAAAAATTAGTAATTATTAGATGTCTTAAAACACCTTTTTAAATGGTTTCAAAGTTACCATAACTTTCTTGGTGATGATCACGTAGCTAAAACTGATTACTAATCTAAGTTATGAATCCGTGATATTTAGGTGTGAAAAATTAGTAATTATTAGGTGTCTTAAAACACCTATTTAAATGGTAGTCAAAGTTGCCAGCAGTTCCGCGGTGATGATCTCGTGACTCAAACGGATTATTAATTTAAGCTGGGCATACGTGACTTTTAGGTGTGAAAAATTAGTAAATATCAGGTGTCTTAAAACACCTTGTTAAATGGTTTCAAAGATACCATAACTTTCTTGGTGATGATCACGTAGCTAAAACTGATTACTAATCTAAGTTATGAATCCGTGATATTTAGGTGTGAAAAATTAGTAATTATTAGGTGTCTTAAAACACCTATTTAAATGGTAGTCAAAGTTGCCAGCAGTTCCGCGGTGATGATCTCGTGACTCAAACGGATTATTAATCTAAGCTGGGCATACGTGACTTTTAGGTGTGAAAAATTAGTAAATATCAGGTGTCTTAAAACACCTTGTTAAATGGTTTCAAAGATACCATAACTTTCTTGGTGATGATCACGTAGCTAAAACTGATTACTAATCTAAGCTTTGAATCCGTAATATTTAGGTGTAAATAATTAGTAATTATTAGGTTCTTAAAACACCTATTTAAATGGTAGTCAAAGTTGCCAGCAGTTCCGCGGTGATGATCTCGTGACTCAAACGGATTATTAATCTAAGCTGGGCATACGTGACTTTAAGGTGTGAAAAATTAGTAATTATTAGATGTCTTAAAACACCTTTTTAAATGGATTCAAAGTGACCATCAATTTATTGGTGATGGTCACGTAGCTATAACTGATTACTAATCTAAGCTGTGAATCCGTGATATTTAGGTGTGAAAAATAAGTAATTATTAGGTGTCTTAAAACACCTATTTAAATGGTAGTCAAAGTTGCCAGCAGTTCCGCCGTGATGAATTCGTGACTCAAACGGATTATTAATCTAAGCTGGGCATCGGTGATTTTTAGGTGTGAAACATTAGTCATTATTAGGTGTCTTAAAACACCTATTTAAATGGTAGTCAAAGTTGCCAGCAGTTCCGCCGTGATGATCTCGTGACTCAAACGGATTATTAATATAAGCTGGGTATTCCGTGATTTCTAGGTGTGAAAAATGAGTTATTTTTGGGTGTCTTGATGGTTTCACAGTTACCATTTAAGTTCCGTGGTGATAATCCCGTGACTGTTGGCATATTTCTATTTTCACCAGTTGATAACTGACTGTTGGCATCTTTTCATTGCACCAGTTGATACCTGGTCTGTGTGCATATTTCCAGTTGCACCAGTTGATGACTGACTGTTGACATATTTCCAGTTGAACCAGCTGACACCAATTATTTTGCATATTGAATATGGGGTGCGTCCAGATCTATGTTTTTTAAACAATTTATCTGAATTTACAGCATATTTCTTAATTACTGATGATTTTGTTATATGCAATTCATTTCGAAAATACTACAAATATAAATTACCAGTTATTAGGACATTTCGCTACTTCGAATAAATTACATTTAATTAAACATGAATAAGGGAAACATTAACTATGAACTAAAATATTTTCAAAAAAACACAAGTATATGAAAAAAATTCGATTAATTAAAATATGTAAGTCTACTTATTACCAATGCCTTTACATTGGAAATACAGACGTACCGGTATTGAAGTGTTGTTTCCGTTCAACTGGTTGGAAGTTTTACCAAATGGTTCTAATGGCTCAGCTAGACCAGTTGAATTCTAACTGGCCTGGATCAACTGGATCATTTAGCCCATTTCAATTTCCGGGGTTACCAGTTGGCATTAACTGGTTCATCAACTGGACCAGTTGCAACTAGCTTTCTCTTCTGGGATGTTTGCACCCCCCCCCCCCACCCCCTTCCAATCCCAAACTGCTTCCGGCGCGCCTGGACGTAATTATGGAAGATCCAAAACACGATGTTCAGAAACGGGATGAGAACGTCATTATTTTGGTTCATTTATTGTGTAACATTTGCGTAATTATTGGGTTGAACGCGGGTTACAGTAACATATTTCCTCTTTGACGTAAATTTCACGTGAATGAAGAACATGATTCATCTCAAGTCAGCCTCATAATATTCACGTGAATTTCACGCAGATATTTTGACTAAAACTATCACTAACGCTTCACGTGTTTCTGTGACGCGATAATTTCGTTTATGAAGATGTAATTTCATAACCAAACAAACACGGGAGTATTATGTTTACAAACCATGGTCTCCAAGGTAGGGATAATCACGTTATTATAATGGTGATATTACAGTGACAATTGCGTGATTTAGTGTACGTGTGTTTTAAGTGACCTAGTGCAATAAACGTATTAACACATTTACGTAAATGTCCGGTGTTTGAAGAACGTAACTCTCCTCAAGTCGATACCTTGATATTGACGTGATTTTCACGTGATTTTGTTTATTGGGTAACTATCAGATGGCGGCCATTTTGGATTTGACCAATATGACCAGTATGGCAGCCCCAAGGAGACCTCAACTCGATGAAAGAACATCATAATCAGATTCTCTGACCCCAAAACCCCATCAATATATAAACTATTATCATACAAGCGCTTTTTCTTTTGGAACTACGCTTGACCTTTAACTCAGATGGCGGCCATTTTGGATTTGCCCAATATGGCAGTCCCAGAGAGCGCCCTTCTTGGCGTCCGGCAGAAATCGTAAGAGTATGGTATAATCTACCTCTGGGCCAAATTTGGTGCTTTTAGAAGAATCTGCACCCAAATATCCCTAGCCCCCACTATTGTGGTCGACTCAGTGTGACTGAAAGGGTCCTTCCCCACAGTGCAACAAACTATATTTTCTCACTTTGTTCTTCCTATTGTTCTTTTCCCTCTCTCCATACTAGTAATCGTCGTTCTGTTTAGTTATTCGGCTGTGAAGTAAGTGCCCATCAGTGACACACCCCCCCCCTCAGGCGCTATGCATTTGTATAGCGGCGACTGCATAAATTTTCTTGCTGCACAAACTGATATAGACAAACCAGACTTAAAGCAACTTTTTTCATTTATTTCCCTCAAAGCTCGCTCGCATTTATAACTGGTATAATTGTGTTATTAATGATTTTTTTTTCTCAGTCTTTCATGATTAAATTGTGCTTAACCCTAAAAAGGACTGGCTATTTGAGGTCTTAATACGGCCTCAGATCTCGGCCGTGAAACGGTCGATCGCCGCGAAAATTTGCACGCATGTCAAGTAAAGTGTATACAATACTATGCTAAATTTATTTTTTTGAAAAATCCACTCATTTGCATATTTATGGTAATTTATGCAAATCAGGTCATAAAATTCACCTTTTTACTCAAAAATCATATATTCTTTATATTTAAGCATTCTTTTTCACTACATGTATTCATTAGACCATTTTAAACAATAATACGAAACAAAATTGGAAGAGCTAGGTTATTCCTTATATTATCTCTCGTTTTGATAATTTCTTATTTATTTATTTATTTATTTATTTCTGATATTTATACAGGGTGGCACATATCACCAATTTGGTGGTCTTCCATAAGGCCCTGTTTGGTATAATAAAACAAATATCAACATCAAAAACAAAATAGATAAATACACAAACATATAAACAGGTAAAATACAAATTAATTGGTATCCCCGTGAAATAACTGATCATTCAAGACCATCCTTTCATTTACAAGAAATACATGTAGGTGAATGGAATTTTCAAATTAAATACAATTTTTAAAAACGTTCATTTAATAATCTGATATAGCTTAACGCACGGGATACCAAAATTGTTATACAGGGTGAGTCAGAAAGAATGTCGCACTTTTTAAAAGTTGTATTCTTTGAAGTATGAATATTTAATTATGGGTTTCATGATATGTCTTTTTTTTTTTTTTTTTGGTCTCGAAATTTGAAAATTTGACATTTTGCTCTGGGGGGGGGGGGGGGTAAGGTCAACTTTTAGGTCAGTCATTGGCTTAATTTAAAAAAAAAAAAAAAAATAAAATAAAAAATAAACGTAAAGGGGGGGGGGGGGTTTGCTCAAAAATACACACGCAAAAAACGAAAAGAAAAAAAAGGGGGGTATCAGTTGCAATTTTCCCGCCAACAAGTTGTGGATCGGGTAGGAGTGGGGCAAAAGGCCCTTGCCTCCCCCCGCCCCAAATTCCTAAATTTACAGCCAGGCAAGAAATATGCTTCTTGAAATGCCTAAATGTCAGGGCCCGCGGAACGGCGGGGATCGGGAGCCTCCAGCTTCCTCCCCCCCCCCACTTTTTTTCAAAGAAAAAGTATATTAAAGAGAAATAGAAAGAAAGAGAAGTTAACTGCCAGTGTCACAACAAAATAAGGTATAAAAAAATGCTCATCTGACCGTAATTAAACGCCTAAAACCCCTGAGATTCCGGGGTTTCCGCACCCTCGACCCCACCAGTGGCCTTAACCCTAATAAGGCCCCACGATTTTTCTGATTGTTCGAGAACGCATATGGATGGCGCCTCGCCGCTCGCTGACTTTTTTCTTTAGAGTCTTGCGCATCTTTAAAAAAAAAAAAATCGGACCTATAGTTACAAGGTCACGTGACCTTTTGTCTTTGCATGTCAGCCCGAAAATCGCACATTTTTGTGATTTGTGTACAAAACATATGGAAATGTCATTTTTCCTAAAAATAGATCAAACATTGGTTATTGGGTCTTGTTTAAAGTTTAGGTGGTGGTTTTGGGAGTCAAAATAGTTGAATTGTAGGAATAAATGAAAAAAAAAAAAAAAACAATAACATAAATAAGTTAAAAAAACAATGAAATACATAAGAAATTATCAAAACAAGAGATAACATAAGGAATAAGCTGGCTCTTCCAATTTTTTTTGTCGTATTATTGTTCCAAATGGTCTAATGAATATATGTAGTGAAAAAGAATGCTTAAATATGAATAATATAGGATTGATGGGTAAAATGTGATTTTATGACGTTATTTGCATAAATTACCATAAATATGCAAATGAGGGATTTTTTTCAAAAAAATTGAAATTATCATATTGTTCTATACACTTCACTTGACATGCGTGCAAATTTTCGCAGAGATCGGCCGTTTTACGGCCGAGATCTTAGGGGGGGGGGGGCATAATGGCCCCCCCCCCCGGCCGCGTTATTTTTTTATGCGGCACAGATTGGGGCTTTTTTAAAAAGGGGTCTTGATTTACAGACTAATACTGGTCGTGTGCGTACTAGACAGAAAGTAGTAGAGGTCTGTTTTTAATAGTGTTACATGTAATCCACTACCGCATGGAAAATCATTACATCAACAATTAAAATCAAATTGGAAATCTGAAGAGGAGGCAGCACGTCAATAAGGAGAACATCACAATAATTAGTCAATAAAACTTAACTAACTTAAACGAAGAGGAATGTTATCTAAACACATAGTTCGCGATGAATATACAAACTTCTTCGCAGCGCTAATGCGCTAGCGAACATGACTAGTCTCACGTACGTGCAGACACTATTCAGAAGGGAAAGAACGTACTTCCCATAGGTTTAACACGCGCCATGCCCCAATCTGTGCCGCATAAAAAAATAACGCCCCCCGGCCGTAGTAAGACTTAAATAGCCCGGCCTTATTAGGGTTAAGGCGGGCACCTGAATGCTTATCTGACCGTAATTGATTGCCTTAAACCCCGAGTTTCCGGGGGCGGACAAGGTATCAAAATATGTTCATCTGACTGCAGGCACGTAGCCAGGGGGGCGGTGGAGGCGCCCCCCCCCCCCCAAAAAAAAAAAAAAAAAAAAAAAAAAAAAAAAAAATGGCGGCCAACAAAGAGAGGAGAGAAAAGGAAGAGGACGTACATGTAGGAAAAAAAAAAGCAGATAAAAATCATTTTTGAAATTCAGACAAGGATTAAAGGTAGGCTTTACTACTTCAGCTAGAAGGGATTAGACCACACAGTGAGCCATCGAGGTCACTGTGACATTAACTCGGCTCTCATTTAACATAAGAAAAAGAGGATCATGGGGGACCAACAGGCACCGATTGGGACAGTTTTCTATATAGAGGGAGCAAGTAGCTACAAGTAGGACAGTGTGCCTTTAAGAGTCGAGAACGGTACAACAAATCGCCTTCTTTCTCTAAAAAATTGAATGAAACGCAAAGCTTCCGCGCTTCGCGCAGGAGGGGGGTGGGGACTGAATTGAGACAAGGATTAAGAGTCGAGAACGGTACAGCGAATCGTCTTCTTTCTTTAATAATTCTAATGAAACGTCAAAGCTTTCGCGCTTCGCGCATGAGGGGGGGGGGGGGGGGGGGAGGTGGACTGAATTCAGCCAAGGATTAAGAGTCAAGAATGGTAATACGAATCGTCTTCTTTCTGTGATGATTGAATGAAACGTAAAAGCGTAAAAAGCCTTTGCGCGGGAGGGGGAGGGGGAGGGGTCAACTGAATTCAGACGAGGATTATTTTCGAGAACGGTACAACGAATCGTCTTCTTTCTCTAATAATTTAATGAAACGTCAAAGCTTCCGCACTTCGCACAGGAGGGGGGAAACTGAATTCAGACGAGGATTATTTTCGAGAACGGAACAATGAATCGTCTTGTTTCTCTAATAATTAAATGCAATGTCAAAGCTTCTGTGCTTCGCGCAGGAGGTTGGGGAACTGAATTCGAACGAGGATTAAGAGTCGAGAACGGTACAACGAATCGTCTTGTTTCTCTAATAATTAAATAAAATGTCAAAGCTTCCGCGCTTCGCGCGGAAGGGGGGGGGGGGGGGACTGAATTCAGACGAGGATTAAGAGTTGAGAATGGTACAACGAATCGTCTTCTTTCTCTAATGATAGAATGAAACGTCAAAGCTTCCGCGCTTCGCGCAGGAGGTGGGGGAACTGAATTAAGACAAGGATTAAGAGTCGAGAACGGTACAACGAATCGTCTTGTTTCTCTAATAATTTAAGGCACACTGTCCTACTTATAGCTACTTGCTCCCTCTATATAGAAAACTTCCCAAATCGGTGCCTGTTGGTCCCCCATGATCCTCTTTTTCTTATGTTAAATGAGAGCTGAGTTAATGAGATAGCCACCTGTCACACTGACCTCGCTGGCTCGCTGTGTGGTCTAATCCCTTCTAGCTGCAGTAGTAACGCCTACCTTTAAATGAAATGTCAAAGCTTCCGCGCTTCGCTCAGGAGGTGGGGGAACTGAATTAAGACAAGGATTAAGAGTCGAGAACGGTACAACGAATCGTATTCTTTCTCTAATGATTCATTGAAACGAAAAAGCATCCTCGCTTCGCGCGGAAGGGGGGAGAGGGGGGAGGGGACTGAATTCAGACGAGGATTAAGAGTCGAAAACGGTACAACGAATCGTCTTCTTTCTCTAATAATTTAATGAAACGTCAAAGCTTCGGCGCTTTGCGGAAGAGGGAGGGGGAAATCGCACCTCCCTGCACCCCCTCCCATTACGTCAATACTGGTCACCATTACGTACCAATATTTGGCTCGCATAATTTCAAATTTAGGCCCCCCCCCCCCCCCTAAGAAATCCTGGATCCGCGCCTGTCATTCCCCCACATGGTAAATTCATTATCTCCCTTTGCCTTCACCGGAGATCTTCCAGAGTCGAGGGGGTATTTCTCGATTGGCCTGCGGGTTCGCTGTGTGCAGATCTTATACCTGTGAACACGTTAATGATTTTTATCCACCAAGTCTGGTGTCAGCGAATTGTCGCCTTTTGCACATGGAATCTGACGAGTGACTCCCATACTCAGACCATCACACCCAACTGCAAAGTATGATTCTTAAACAGTATATTGGACCTTGTAAAGAGAGAAACAAATATTGAAATCATATTTTCACGCTCGCTGCGCTGATTTCTGCTCTCATATTCAAAAGCAAATTGCAAAAAAAATACCAATAAATTTGTTTAATATCTGTAAATGCTCGGAATATTGTGTTGTGTTCAAATGGTTGAAGTGGACCTCTTATTATTTACACAATTTGTTGCTGCCTGCTGCCTCGAGATCACTGGAGCGAAGAAATGTAACTATCCCTATTCAGTGAAGGATTAATCTTTTTTATGGAGATAGAATCTTCTACCATTGTTGACCAGAAGTGCGTTTCAAACTCTATTATGTGGGCATCATCCCATAATTATGTTGTTCCCAGTATTAAGGTCGTAATCTACTACTGAATGAGATGGAATGCCTAATATGAGGGCTTTTTTGTATTCTTTAAAAAGAGCACATAATAGGGGCACTGCAATTTAATTTCAAGGGATGAATTAAGAGTTTTTATCGCTCACGACGGCGATCTAGATGTTCTGAATTGCCAAACTCGAGAGCGTACTGGGGTATGACTTTTGTCTCCCCTTAGCAATTCATCCAAGTAACAAATCCACGTAAGAGGCATTTACATACATACATACATACAATTGTCTTTTATATAGCGCAACATCCAACGAATTGCTCGAAGCGCTTTACAGAGATAATGACATAGTAAACACAAGATAATACATGTATAAAAGAGTAATTATAATAACAAACACAAATATTAGAATTACAATTTACTTATTGAAGAGGTACGTTTTTAGTTTTTTCTTGAAAATTTCAACTGAGGGAGAGGTACGGAGGTCGAAAGGGAGGGTATTCCAAATTTTGGGGCCATAATAAAAGAAACTACACTCCCCCGATCTTGAATTGATACGTGGTAATCGGAGGAGCGTGGGGTCGTTAGAAGAGCGGAGGTTGTATTGAAGTCTAGGAGGAGTATGTAGAAGCACAGACAGATACATTGGTGCACAATTATTCAAACATTGGTAGACAATCAGGGAAACTTTGTATATGATTCTGTTATTTACGGTTAACCAGTGTAATTGCTTAAGTAGAGGAGATGCTGATTCATACCTGCTCCCTCCCAAAACAACCCGGGCAGCACGATTTTGGATTCGTTGTAATCTTTGAATGTCTGTCACATTAGCATTCAAAAGAAGTGAGTTGGCATAGTCTATTCTACTGAGGATTAATGATCTTACGACATGATGGCACGCATCAGAGGTCAACAGATTCTTGATTCTAGAAATATTGTACAAATGAAAGTTAAGCGATTTACACAAAGCAGTAATTTGTTTAGACATGGACATTGAAGATTGAAAGAAAATACCTAAGTTTTTGACATTGTCAGACATTTGTACTCTACCATTTCCTATGTTTATACTTATATCACGCGGTAAGTGATGTCTAAGCTTTGGTGACATGGCCAGCAGTAGTTCCGTCTTTCCTTCGTTCAGTTTGAGTTTATTTAAGGTCATCCATATACTAATTTCAGAGATACATTGTTCCAGTTTACTTATTTCTTCTTGAAAATTTGCAAGACTTTTGGGGTTGAAACTTGTGTATATTTGTGTGTCGTCAGCATACATATGATATCTAAGACCGTAGCGACTAATAATTCTTCCCAAAGGTTTGACGTATAGCGTAAAAAGGAGCGGGCCGAGTACGGACCCTTGTGGAACTCCATAATCTAAAGTATGAACATCAGAGTAAGTGCTATCTATGCGAACCCGATAGGTCCGACAGTTAAGATACGACCGAAACCACTGCAGAGCCGTGTCACGTATTCCAAATTCTGAGGAAAGCCTATCAATCAAAAATCCGTGGTCAATGGTATCAAAGGCTGCGCTTAAATCTAATAAAACTAGTATCACACCACGCCTTTTATCAATTTCACATAGAATATCATTTCTAACACGGGTTAGTGCAGATTCAGTACTATGATGTCTCCTGTATGCCGACTGAAATTCATCTTGTAAGCTAAGCTCTTCGACATGGGCTGTCAGTTTTGAGGACACCACGAGCTCAATCACCTTGGATATGTAAGCAAGATTAGATACAGGCCTATAGTTTTTAAGTTCCGAAGAATCCAACGAAGATTTTTTCAGGTGAGGAAAAACTATTGCATATTTAAGTTTGTCAGGGAAAACTCCATTCACTAACGAGCAGTTTATGATTGACGTGATAACGGGTACCATTACCTCTGAATTAGCTTTAAGCAGCCAGGTTGGCATGACATCCAGGTCACAGGACTTGTTTGCAGACTTCTTTATGACCCTCTTCACATCTTCATCGCTGACTGGTGTTAAAGCCAGCAGTAAGTCGTCATCCGCTACTGGACCAAGAGGAGGAACATTATCCGGATCTGGAACAGTCCACACTGTTTGCTGATTAGGTGGATGTGCATCAAGTAACCGTCTGATACTCCTAACCTTGCCCTCAAAGAAATTGGCAAAATCATTGCAGAGGCGAAGCGGTTCATCGGACACTGGGAGGACATGCTTTGAACGACCCAGTAATGAACTGACTGTTGAAAACATATTCCTGCAGTTAGACTCAAGAATAACATTTGTGTAATAATTACGCTTAGCTTTCCGAATGATAACATTTAGCTTATTCTTTTAATTAATGTAATTCTGTCGATCCGAAACAAGTTTGGATTTTCTCCATTTTGACTCCAGCGCTCTCTTTAGTTGTCGACTTGCCATCACACTGTCATCATACCACGGAGCACATGGTCTTTGTTTCCGTCTTCGCGTCGTTTCTGGGCAATGTTGATTCAGCACTCCCTGGACAGCACCATACAAGGAAGTCAGCATGTCGTTTACATCACTCTCCGGAAAATCCGCAAAACGTGATGAAAGATCAGCTAGAAACTTCTCACTGTCAATCTGGCGATAGTTTCTGGATTTGATAAGCACTCTGTCAGTACTCGAAGGGGGTGTCTGGATATTCAGATTGCAACGCACTACAAAGTGGTCTGACATGCCTTTGTCAATGACGTTGTAATTGCAGACTATGTCATCTCCAGTCTTCGTAATGACCAAGTCCAGCGTGTGATCACCATCATGAGTAGGTTCTTCAACGAGCTGGGAGAAGCCAGATGAAGTGACTGATTCCAGAAACTGGCGTGGGGTCGGTAGATGTGCCTTATCAACGTGTACATTGAAGTCCCCGAGAATGATGACGCGACTGCCCAACATTGAACATAAGCCTAAGAATTCATCAATCTCATCGAGAAAGGCCTTTACTGTAAAGCCATTAGTCGTAGAAGGTGGAGGCCTATATACGGCAATGATACGATACTGTTCACACCTGTCTACAACACAGGCAAATTCAAAAGTTTTAGGGGAAAATTCAATCTGCTTCAGTCTGAGATCTAGGTGAGTTCTGAACAGAAAACCCAAACCTCCATGAGCATCACCATGACGAGCAACATTGTGAAAGGAAAAATCGGGTGGCGACAATTCGGTTATGACAGTAGGATCACTTTCACGGAGCCATGTCTCTGTAATGACCATGATGTCAACATCATTTTGAAGTACATAGTCATATAGTTCAGTGGTTTTATTCCTCACAGATCTGGCATTCCATAGATGAAGTGCTACAGGTGACGGAGCATTTGATAGAGTCTCTACAAGTTTAAGATTCTCGAAGTTAACACCATTCCGCCTTTCATGCGTGTACGAATTTCGAGTGTGGGGCCGAACACAAACTGGAATCGGACAGTGAGCAACTTTCTTTCTTTCATCATTTCCATCAACAACTGGTCCGAGTCGTGTTCCAGAAAGTTGACTCCTTAACCAGGCTTTCGTCTTAACACCTCCCCTGGTACCCCTTTTAGTTGGAGGTTTGCAACTAATACCTAGGGCTTTCACTTTGTCATATACATCACTTGGAAGTCGCTGATAACCAGTGATGTTCTTTAAGCGGTGTAGTTCTGAACCAGTGAATGTTGTCCGTTGAGGGTAGTACAACTGTTTACATTTATGTGAGGTGTTACTGTCAATTGTAGTTGGTCCAGGGTTGGGGTTGATGTCCCCTGCTTTGAACAGTTCAAGTTGAAAAGTTGAATGGCTATTTGCATAATAGGCTATTCTAGTCTTTATGTAGTTCTTTCGGACAAAAGCTTGCCCAAATGAAGCTTCTTGGTTTGACTGATAGATGGTGCACAGTTGTGAATCAGTCAGGCAGACGCTAAAGCCTAGAATAATAGCCAGGAGGACATTGAAATTGATCATGGTGAAAGGATTACTCTTGTAATCCTTAAATCCTCCCTATTGTCCCATCAGAGACACAAAAGTATAACTTACTCTGGTGTATCAAAATGGTCCAGCAAAAAGTCTCCTTGTATCAGTATACATGTATAACATCAATCCCAGAAAAATGATAATCATCAAATATCCTCCTTGTAGGCAACATACATGCTTCAAAAGTTGTCTAGTCTGATCTCTGGCCTTAGATCTACAAGCTGATGTAAAAATCTCAGCTCGACTCTGCCAAAAATTCAGAGTAAATTTGATGAATATTGGAGCACGATTTGGAGAGCTGCACTGAGAGCTGCACTTTTGAAAATTCCAGGAAATTGGACGTTCTTTTACAGGAAACTTTTTTCAAACAAGTGGAAGCTGAGAGCTGCACTTTTGAAAATTCCAGGAAATTGGACGTTCTTTTACAGGAAACTTTTTTCAAACAAGTGGAAGCTGGCGGCTAGACATTACCAGCATATGGTCACGTGCTTTATATGTCTGTATAATACTCTTTGTCATCACTGCACCCTTGCCACTCCTTGAAAGCAAGTCGACCAGAAGAGAGATCCAGAGAAATTTTGCTTTCTATCTTCAATTTTGCCGGATCTATCCCAATTTTTAAAGATGGTAAGTTTTAGATCACGATTTCATTTGTTTTCCTTCCTGACATGTGTTGCTGTCGTTTACAGTAATTTAAGGCTTAAAATAATTTGGAGGTATTAATACACCTATTTATCGAATTCCATTTATGTATATTTCTCTAATTCAAGTAAAACATTTTTTTTTTACAGTACTTTACTACAAGTTTGGGTTTTTCACTAAAAAGTAAAGCGTTCCAAAGATTTGTTGCATTCTCCATCATCGGGAAAGAGTTATCTTGGATTTTCCTTTCTAAATCCATCCGGTACTTTCTGCAGAAAGTCCCTGCAATCTCGCCATCGACTGAAGCCTGATAATTTTTTCATTCCAAAAATCGATAGTCCCTCGATGTTAATCCAGTTTAAAATTAGGGGAGGGGATGGGGGGTGAAGCGCCATTTTTACATGACTTGCTTGAACGAGGTTATCCCAGATAACCCTAAGTTTTTTGTTATTGCTTTCTATGTAGTTGATAATGCAGAGAGGGAGAGAGAGAGAGAGAGAACCACCCATCATTATCTAATGGTTTAGCTTTGTGTAATGTACTCTTGAAACCATTTCCTAGCATCTCAACCCTAAAAAACATAGCGCATCTTTATTTGCCGAAAAACATTATACTGAACTGGATAAAGAATGATAACTTCATATGATACTGGTTAAAGACAATGTGGTACCGGCAATGTAGTGATGCTATAATGTCGGGTATTCGTTGAAGAGTTATTCCAAAATGACATTCTAATAATCACATGGATTGTTCTGTATTTATATGTATATGCTCAATAGACTGATCTTTGTGATGTCTTTAACGTGACATAGCTTCTTCTCTCCTTGCAAACGAGAAAGAAAACAAGGTTATTAAAAGGGATCATGCGACAAATATCGTCGCTGTTTTCACGAAGTGACGGTAGTGAACACAAATTGCATTCACTTTGCGTTACGATTTTCCTCACTACCGTCACTTCGTTATTCAAATCGATGCAAGGATTTTTTTTAATGAGCACTTTTTACAAATCTCGGCTATGTTTACTGAGTTGAGACGTTCCATTCAATTTAAAATACTCTTTGAAGAATAAACTTCTCCTAATCTGAAAGTGATCTTACAACGCAGTTTCAGAATTTGTTGCCCTTTGATTAAAGGTATAGACCAGTTCTGGTCATGCGATTGCATTGTGAAAGAAACGTTGTGGAATCGATCAGAAAAGGTTGATCATCTAGCATATAAGTATTGTTGTGTACTGCAAGGTTCTGGAATCATCAAAATGATAAGAAATTTGACCCAGAAAGATGTATATGGGACTACGCGATATATATCCAGTCCGGATAAATATAATAATTTACCATATATATCAATTATTAGTAGGCGGTTTCCCGGCAAAATTTGTATCATCAGTTGGAGCCTCGGGTTGTGACGAGCTGGCGCGATCTTATGGCAAGCTGATTTTATCATTAAAACATATTTCTTGATATCAAGAAATAATTTTACGTTGTAAAGCAATGGTAATTCTTGATATCAAGAATTCGATTTCGTGATATCAAGAATCGATTTCGTGATATCAAGAATCGATTTCGTGATATCAAGAAATATGTTTTAATGATAAAACGGCTTGCCATAAGATCGCGCCAGCTCGCCACAACTCGTGGCTCCAACTCGGCTAAGTGGGAGCCCTGCTTACGTCCTATTTTCGAAAGCTCAGTGACCTTAAAGTGACCGGGAATAAGTTGATCCGCGTTTAAGACTCATGGCTCAACCGTCGCTAAACTTCTTAAGGGGGAGCGGCGAATGCTTACGAACGTTGCGATTTTGGAATTCGCTACCTTTTCTGACGCATGTTGGCGAAAATCAAAGTTCGCCTCTGCGATGCCTCTACGGTCATCAGCCTAGCGAAATATCGGTTTCCGCATGTGCAAAATCGTACATGTCACCGTCCCTTTGATTTTCAGGATGGTTCTCCAGTCTCGGCTGAAATAACGTCCAGTCTGTAAACGTGACGGAATAGTGTGTCGTGTACATGGGAAATAACAGAAAGGGAATATAAAAGGTAATTTTCGGAAAAACAAACAATTAATAGGGAGAGATAAAGGAAAAGATGAAAGGATAAAACAACGAGTAATATAAGGAATCAAGATAGAAGAGGAATTGATAGAACGATAAAAGAAATGATTACATAAGGAAAGAGAGAAGAGCAAATGATAGGATTAACAAACAAAGAATAACATAGGAAAAGATAGAAGAGAAAATGATAAAAGGATAAAAGAAAAGAAAACATCTGGAAAGAAAGAAGAGAAAACGATAGAAGGATAACAACGCAGAATAACAGAACGAAAGACGGATGAGAAAATGTTAGAATGATAGAAGAAAGGATAAAAGGTAACGAAGAGAAACTTAGAGAAGGAGACAAACATAACAAAGAAATACAATTGGAACGATATGCCCTAAGGAGTAACATGAATAGAGGTCACAGGACATCGCGTCACCGTCCCCAGAAATCAAAATGGTCTACAAAATAAGGTGGATAGGATTAGTGTGAGAGGAACGCGTCATCGTCCCCTTCCAACAAGTCCCTAATTATAAGACGGCATTACGACGGTAGAAGGCCGGTAACCAAAAAAAAAAAAAAAAGGGGGGGGGGGGACCTCCGTAGTCAGACCTGACGAGACCACACAATAACACTTTAAAGTCCTGGATCTACAGGAAACTGCTCCTATTTTTCCCGAATTTAATTTATGGGGTCGAACAGTCTTTAGTTGATCACGGAAGCGATGCGGAAAGGCTTCGGCGGGCGTACTATAATAGTTAGGCATGGGTTTAGCCTACTTTCTAAGCTTAACGAGTTAATTTTTAATGAATATTTGTTGACTTATGTCTGGAAGTATTAAGACAACATCTTTCTCTGGCTTTTAACAATCTACGGGAGGAAGAGAGAGGGAGAGGGAGAGAGAGAGAGAGAAATGCCCCTTTTCTTTTTTGATAAGAGCAAGTTCCCTTTCCCTTAAATGCCCCTTCTCACACGTCTGCCAAATGCCTTTATTAAAATCTCATAGTTGCCCTTTTTATTTTGACAAGTGCCCATTTTCCTTTGTAATACGTGCCCCTTTCCATTCACACAAGTGCCCCTATTCATCTTAGATGAGTGCCCTTTTCAGGTACAAGAAATACCTCTAATTGCTTCTTTTCAAATATGAGAGGTGTCCCTTTGATATTGATAGTTTAAAGTGCCTCTTTTCATCTCCGGTGAGTGCCCTTATTACAAGTTGAGAGGTGCTCCTTCGATTTTGTAATAAATGCCCCTTTTCACCTTTGATAAGTGCCCCTTTTATTTTGACACGTGCCCCTATCCTTTCTAATTAGTGCCATTTTCCTTTTGATAACTGCCCTTTTTACTGTGTAAAAAGTGTCCCTTTCCTTCCGCATGAGTGCCTTTCTTCATTTCTGGTGAGTGCCCCTTATCAGGTGCTAGTAGTGCCCCATTGTCACCTTTGATAATTACGATTTTTACCTTGACACGTTCTCCTTTTCTTTTCTAATAATTGTCCTTTTAACTTTGGCCCCCTTTTCCTTTTACCATAAAATATGCTCCTAATTTAAAGCGACAATATGATCAACTTTTTTCTTCAGGTTCACCCAAAGCTCGCTCTTTATGCTTGCTCGCATTTTGTTTTAATAAATTTTGTTTCTTATTAAATTGTCAGTCGTTGTCAGTCTTTTATGATTAGGATCGTTTTACCTCTTTATAAGATTTTTTTTTTTTTCGCACTACGACCTCGCAAATATTTTTTGTTTTGCTTGCTCTCTTCGGTCGCTCGCAATTAAATATTAAGACCATCGCACTGCAAAGTGTGATGCTTAAGCAGTATCTTGGACCATGTAAAGAGAGAAACAAACAATGAAATCATCCCTGATAATCTAATCACAATGTAGGAGGTATATTAAAAGGCCTACCCATGTATAGAATAGCTATATTTTCGCTTTGAGGTTGTAAGTGACCTTTTCTTTTCTCTCCAGAAAGTGCCCCTTTTTGTTGGTGTATAATAAGTCACTGAAGCAAAATACGACATTTCACTATCTGGATTCCTCATTGCTAACAATGTTCTTTTAATTTCGTTTTTTTCTTCTTTTCATTACAGGCAGCCAAAATGATATTTACCGAACAGCAGATAGCAGGTACGAAATTCCGAATCTTTCAATTTTTAAAATGGGAGACGAAAGATATAACAAGAGGGTATTATAAAACAATGTTAAAACGTGATATTAGTATTGCAGTACAATGTCAGCTCTCGAAGAGCATCAAAATAAAATAAGATCATTAAAGATGTGGAATAATAGCTGGTCTTCTAGGATAAAAAACAATTCTCGTTAACATGAGAGGATATCGGTTGGTTGGTTGGTTAGTTTGTTTGTAATACTTGAATGCTAAGAAAGCATGGGTGCTTGTAAGTAAGCAACCAGGGGACCGACGGCTTTCAATCCTCTCCGAGGGACTTGGTAATGAGGATTAATGCCTTACTAAAAGGCACTAGCGCATAGACTTGGTTTCGATCACGGGACCTCCCGGTTTCGAGACCACTGCTCTACCACTGAGACATCACGTCTGCTTGCAATTTAAAGATTGCGATATTGAAGGAATGAAGCAAAATAACGCTAATGATGAAAAACAAATTCTTATTCACTTCAATAATTTCTAGTCATGTGAAAGTATTTGCTTTCAAGAGGACCGACTTTGCTTTTATTAGCAATTGCAAGTCCTTTGCTAGTTTATATATGATATATATATATATATATATATATATATATATATGTATATGTGTGTACATTACTCGATGTTTCCTACAAACGTCTCCTGCTTCTTTCCTCCCCTCTCTTACTCACACCATATCTCCACTTTATTTTGTTGTTACCTCTTTTTTTAAATAGAATTCAAGACAAAATTCGAGGCCCTCGACAAGAAAAGCGATGGCACCTTCCCTACTAGGTACTTGGAGCATGCGATGAAATCAGTGGGTCATGTCCTTACTGAGGATGAGATTCAAAAGTCTAGAGCTGATGGTGAGTTTATGGTGAAGACTTATGAAATGATATAACGAAAGATGAAACTGACCACAACACGTAAATTGAATTAATAATCTATGACTTGAAGCATAATTTGTTTATTTTATTAAACTCCGTAAAAGAAGTTAACATGTTAACAATGAATTCTGAGATTTAAAAAGTCAATTGGGGTGCTGGCTGTTCATTCCTTGTCAGAGTTCGTTACACGACAGAAAGTATAGCGTGAAATTTGACTGGAAAAGGGGATTTTTAAAAAATATTTCAAAGATGTTTTACTGATACTTTTCAGTTTACAAAACATATTCCATGGAAGAGTACTTTAAATTTTGTGCATAATTAATGTCAAATATATATGTATAAATCAATAGCTTGCTTGAACGTCTGTGTATGAAGTATTACCAAGAGGTCATCAGGTCAACAATAATTACAGTGAAAGGTGAAACTAATTTCTTTTTAAAGTGGTAGTACACAATTCTATTTTCTATGGTGAAATGGGAGCTTCGTTTCAACAAAAGTTACATGAAAGTGCTTACTTTTTATCACCTTAAGATGTCTCCACTCATTAGGCATTTATTTTAGTGAATTATCGGATCTAATCTTCGTGCATTGAAATCGAGACGTAATAATGCAAGATGAATCACTGTTCGAAAAGGACTTTTGTGTGGGAACTAAGAAGCCCTTTTTTCTTCATTCGGCTAGAACACGGAACTACTACATTTTCTGAGTTTTTGGAGATTATAGCAGGTAAGGTGAGGTCGAACTTGAGGACAGCAATTTCACAATACCGCAAAGCTTTCAAAGCCTTGGACAAGGATGGCAACAACCTTCTCTGGTAAGTTGGACAGTGATAGGTTAGTTGGACAGTGATAGGGTAGTTGGACAGTGATAGGGTAGTTGGACAGTGATAGGGTGGTTGGACAGTGATAGGGTAGTTGAACAGTGATAGGGTAGTTGAACAGTGATAGGGTAGTTGGACAGTGATAGGGTAATTGGACAGTGATAGGGTAGTTGAACAGTGGTAGGGTAGTTGGACAGTGATAGGGTAGTTGGACAGTGATAGGGTAGTTGGACAGTGATAGGGTAGTTGAACAGTGATAGGGTAGTTGGACAGTGATAGGGTAGTTGAACAGTGATAGGGTAGTTGAACAGTGATAGGGTAGTTGAACAGTGATAGGGTAGTTGGACAGTGATAGGGTGGTAGGACCAGGCGCGGATCCAGGATTTCTTAGGGGGGGCCCAAATTTGAAATTATGCGAGCCAAATATTGGTACGTAATGGTGACCAACAGTGACGTGATGAGGGGGGGGGGGGGGGGGGTCGGTCGGTGCAGGGAGGGGCGAATTTCCCCCTCCTAAGCTTTGACGTTTCATTTAATTATTAGAAAAAGAAGACGGTTCGTTGTACCGTTCTCGAAAATAAATCTCGTCTGAATTTAGTTTTTCCCCTCTCGCGCGAAGCGCGGAAAATTTTAGGATTTATTAAATTATTAGAGAAAGAAAACGATTCGTTGTAGAGTTCTCAACTCTAAATTCTCGTCTGAATTCAGGAGCGCGGAAGCTTTTAAGTTTCCTTAAATCATTAGAGAAACAAAACGATTCGTTGTACCGTTTTCGAAAATAATCCTCGTCTGAATTTAGATTCTCCCCCCCTCTTTTAAGTTTCATAAGATTATAAGATAAAGAAGACGATTGGCTGAACAGTTCTCGACTCTTAATCCTCGTCTGAATTTAGTTTACCCCCTCCCCCTCCTGCGCGATTCGCGGAAGCTTTGACGTTTCATTAAACTATTGGAGAAAGAAGGCGATTCGTTGTACCGTTCTCGACTCTTAATCCTCGTCTGAATTCAGGTCCCCCCCCCCCTCCCGCGCGAAGCGCTGAAGCTTTAAAGTTTCATAAGATTATGAGAGAAAAAAGACGATTTGCTGTTCAGTTCTCGACTCTTAATCCTCGTCTGAATTCAGGTTCCCCCCTCCCGCGCGAAGCGCGGAAGCTTTTAATTTTCATTAAATCATTAGTTGGACATTGATAGGGTATAGTTGGACAGTGTTAGGGTAGTTAGACAGTGATAGGGTAGTTGGACAGTGATAGGGTAGTTGGACAGTGATAGGGTAGTTGGACAGTGATAGGGTAGTTGAACAATGATAGGGTAGTCTTAAGGAGTGAAAGGGGTAAGAAGGGATGCTCGCCCCGGTGGTCTCATTCATGCAGAAATACTGTAAGCATGTGTGACTACAGGTATTCCAGACACCCCCTAAACGATGATTTCTTCTGAAGGCAAAAATACACCCTAAATGAGGATTTCGCGTTGTTTTTCTTCTCAAGAATTCACATCCTAAACGGGTATTTAAAGAAGTGTACTCCTAAACAAGTTTTGTAAACTAATTATTATAGTCCAATTGATCATTTTATAGTGCGATAGGGATTTAGCGCCTCAATACTGGATCATTATTCATTACATTATAAAAGAGTATTCGATGATTTTAGTCAATGACTTAATCCAAATTTGTAGAAAGTGAACTCAAATAATTGTTATTTGTTAATTATTTGCTTGCAGTGCTGACGAGCTGCGTCAAGCGATGTTAAGCATTGATCGACCGATGTCGGAGGAGGATATCAAGGCAATGATCGACAGAGTCGACTTTACTAATGATGGTAAATGCAACTTAGAAGGTGAGTGCATTGAATGGATGATGTCAGTGGCATAGTGTAATCAACCCATTGAAAGGGAACTGAAATGATATGAGTGGCACCGATCTTACTCGTAAAATGAAATACGAATTTGAAAGGCTGCTGCTCAGAGGAAGGATATGGGAGGGGGTCCAGGAGTCTTCTTGTCTCGTCCCTTTCCCCAATTTCAAAACCTCACAGCCAGCTAATAGTATACACCGATTCTTATATGAAACCTCCATAATTGGTCCCAAACATTTATTTTCACATTATGACCAGTAGTCAACTTTTACCTATAATTACCATTCGGCGTCATTTTTGTCTCGCCTGCGAAATGGAGCGAGACATAGGCGTCACTATATCCGGCGTCGGTGTATTTGTTGTCGTCGTTGTTGTCGTCGTTCGTGTTGTTGTCGTCAACACTCATGCTGTATTCGCAATAAATTTGTATAGCTACGAGGTATGATCACTAAATTCAAACCCCAGGTACATGGGTCAAATCAGACCGAGGTCAAATAGTCAAAAGGTCAATCAATTTTTTATGAAAAGCACTGTACACACACTAATGATTGAATAACACTTCGATGATGAGGTCGAAGGTTCAAGGGCATCTTAGGCAAATGAACGATGATCCACTACAATTTCATCAAACTTGATATGTACCTAAGTAGACTTTATGAACAACGCACAATCTCAAGATGATTTCGGATCGCCAGGACAACATTTATGTCATGTGAGAAACATTCTACTTGAGGGATATTCAATCAGAGGCAGAGGCATAATTCTCAACGGCGCGGCGTGTGCAGTTGAATATTTTTCTAGTCTGTTTTTTTATATTTTTGTTACCATAGTTTTTTTTAAGATCGTATTAGCAGCATTCTTAAATAGAGATTTCTCATTTTCCAAGGATAAAGTCTATGCAACATTACCATTACCGGAAACTGTCAGAACCAAAATTAACATCCTAAACTCCTGAAAGCTTGAAATGAGATACTTTTCATAATTATGTGTAATGTGTTATCATTCGCATCGTGACACGCAGGCGAGACAACGTTTGGAGATTTCCTTATTTCTTTTCATTCACTACATATTATTTCTCCTTTTCTACCATTCAGAATTCATTAAGATGATGATGAATTTTTGTTAGGATGATGATGGATTTGTACTCGGTGAAGATGATGAACGCTATCCTCTACTTCAGCAGCGACAACTTGTCCCTTTTATACTTCTTGAGGACTCTTCGGGAAAGGGTGATACAATCGTCTCGTATCAGATTTCATTATGTTCCGGCAATTTTGTTTGAGCTGTCACTTTTTGAAAAAGAGTGGTTCGAAATTCCATTCACTTTATTTCTTTACATTTTTGTCATAATACCCAGGGTGCCTTTCAAATGTGAGTGTACTCCTTCCAAGAATAAATGTTGCGTTTTTTCTTCTTCTGAAAGCCAACTATTAGTATTTCATTATATGATACCTTTGACATCATGATTTTTGTATTTGTTTTTCATTTTTATCATAGTCACCGTGATTGTGGTTAGGATGGAGGTCGACTAACACCAAAGAATATCCATGTCTGAAAAGTGACATGGTACACAAGGGAGAAGAGGAATTTTAACTTTCTTAATTCTTGATAGGCGGTAAAAGCACTTATCTTAAATAAATTACTTTAATAGTATTTTATGTGGAGGTACCGTAGGTCATTCAATTGACTCATTGAATGCTCCCCAGGGAGTGGAGATTGCGTACTCAGTGCATGCGGTTAAGTATTAAATCCAATGACCGGGGTAATAGTATATCTTTAAAGCACTTAGAGACATTTGTATTAAGCGCTATATAAAAGCGGACTATTATTATTATTATTATTGAATTAAACTGAATGGGTTATTGAGCATACTGGAAAACGGCAGCACGAGGGCTGAATTACTTTCATTTTACATGAATAAGAGCACATGAAGCACATCGCAATGTTTAAACAGATATTACATAACGCTTGCGAGAATACCTTCAAAGATAAAATTAATAGGATAAAATATTATGACAAAAAAAAAACCCTCTCAATCTGGACATCTAGGAAGATTTCGGAATAGAGCTATTCATCCGTATTATTTTCAAGTAATTATAATTTATTTGTTTATGTTCATGTGTATGTATTATGTTTGTTTATACGATGATGAAACCAAACCAAACCAATCCAAGGGTTGAGAGTCCGGCACCAACGTCCTTTGAAAAAAATGCATTAATCCAACATTTGCCACTCTCCACCCAGGTGTAAATGGGTACCTCGCAAATAATATTGATGGGGTGATGATCATTGCAGGGCCCGCGGGAACAGCAGTATTGATACTGGTGTTGCTACCCTTAGTTAACAAAATTATTATTATTATATGGTGATATCACTTACAGTAAAGTGGAGAAAATGGGTATATGTAAACAATTGTATATTTAGTTTGGTGCAATTTATAACCATGCAATGTTCACTAAATAAAACTCTGTTATTAATACAACCCAGTTTGTATGTTGTCTTTGAAAAGTAATTTTCTAGTAGTTTTTGGAAATGAATACCGTTAATTCATGGAATTTATTTGCTAAAGAATGAATCATGTATTAACAACAAAAAAAAAATCAAAAACGTTACTCGCTTCGATGATGATGATGATGATGGTGCTGATGATTATGACTGTCCATCTCATGGTTCGCGATTCAAGCATTGTGGTATATTATTAGAAATATAATATAAACATTTACATAATTATCTAATATCCATTGTAGATAGAATCAAGATGAACGGTAGTCCTACCGCTGAATGGGGATCTCCGTCAGAGTCCCTTCATTGCCCTTGGCGATAATGATGGGCCCAACGGCAGATAAAGTTATCCATTATCATGATTATACTTGTTTGCATTAGACACTCAGTAGAGGGATATACATGTATAGTTACACATAATATGTTATGGGACAAATTAGACAACTTTGCTGACTCCCGTGAAAATGAATACATATTGTGGGAAATGAATCTATATGACGGTCTTATTGAAGAACATAATTATATAATCAATTTACTTTTAATCATAACTCAGTCCAATTCAATTCAGTTTATTTGGCATCATAAAAAACATTTCAAGTCATCAATACAAAATAAATAATAGGCCGGTACCTCTAAGAAGAAACTTGTGCGTGTACATGAGGCCCCAAACAAGGTCAACACAATATTAAAATAAAAAGCAAAAAAAAAAAAATTACTAAGCGTATAATGATACGTATATTTAGAAGAAGAACAAAAAGGGGGGAAAAAGAGACCCATTAACTATCAGCAGGTATCACCAACGTATAAGCACACACCCACAATCACACAATACAAAAACGGGAGAATTCAGAATGAGACAGAGAAGAAAGGGAAGAGTAGAGAAGGAGAAAGAGAAGAAAAAGAAGAGATGGGAATGAGAAAGAGGAGAAAGGGAAGAGATGAGAATGAGAAAGAGGAGAAGGGGAAGAGATGAGAATGAGAAAGAGGAGAAGGGGAAGAGATGAGAATGAGAAAGAGGAGAAGGGGGAGAGATGAGAATGAGAAAGAGGAGAAGGGGGAAGTGATGAGAATGAGAAAGAGGAGAAGGGGAAGAGATGAGAATGAGAAAGAGGAGAAGGGGGAAGAGATGAGAATGAGAAAGAGGAGAAGGGGAAGAGATGAGAATGAGAAAGAGGAGAAGGAGAAGAGATGAGAATGAGAAAGAGGAGAAGGGGAAGAGATGAGAATGAGAAAGAGGAGAAGGGGAAGAGATGAGAATGAGAAAGATTGATTGACACGAATCTGTGATTAGAATCCCACTGCCATTATTGTTGAATCATTTTTTTGGAAAAAAAGCAGTAAGGAATTAGAAACCAGTGGACGGTTCTTTTATCTGTCTCAATGGACATTTGGACATCCTTTGTTGTCTACTGACAATACATAACTAATTAATGTTTTATAATTGATTTTGATTTTGATTGGTCTAGATGGCACTCTTGTTCATGCAACCAAGATATGTATAAATCTTATTAGTGGTCACTTTTGATGATACCTTCAAGTTTAAACAGTTTCGCAAGAAAATGTCGTTCAGCATCATTCGGGCTGTACAGAATAGTTAAAATTCTATTTTAAATATCGCTACCGCTGATCCCCTAATTCATACTTTTACTGTGTACCATTTTGATTCATGTAATAGTTGGCTTTTTGGTTTCTCGTCAAATTCTAAGATTACAAGTTATTCAAACTCAGCAGCTCGACTCGTAACACGAACAAAGAAACAAAAGAAACATGAATCAATATCCCCAGACTTAAGAAATTTACATTGGCTACCTATCCAGTCCCGTATTACATTTCAAGAACTTTTATGATTAAACTTATCAATGTTGTCATCAGTTTGCTACATCATATCTCATTGAATTGTTAATACATTATAAACCAGAAAGAATGCCGCGTTTCAGTTAAATAATGTGTATTTTATGTCCAATAAACTGTGACAAAATCTTATGGGGGAAAAGTCATTTTCAAATGCAGTCACTGTTTTATGAAATAACTTGCCGTAATGCCTAAAGATAATAGAAACGTATGAAAAGTTCAGAAGTTATTTGAAAATATATCCATTCAGCACTTTGTAGATCTCACAATTATGATCCCAGTGCACCATTTTCACTCCTTCTGTATTCTGTTCTGTAAAGTACTTAGATATAAGCAAGTATGCATAATTTTGCCTCATTGCGTTAACTAGGAATTTTAGGCGACGCGGCATGAAAATTCGGTTTTAACAACATAAAACCGTATATTTAAGAACGACAATAATGTTACCCTATAGGAGAACCCAATCACTATTAACCCCGCAGTATGGTTGCATTGTGAAATTTGTCTCCTAAATTAGGACATGAACTAATTTCCACCATTGTTATTTTTTAATTGTTGTTTAGGTTCAACAAGTTTTGCAAATTCGTGGATTGATAATATATTTTACCTGGTTGATATAAAAGCGAATATTATGCTTGTTGAAAAGCAACCAACGGAACCTTAGGCTTTAACCCTCTATCTTGCTGTGTTACTGTTATACACATCTTATATATTCAGGGAGGTAATAGGGCCCCCTTACAAGTCTTTGTTCACTGCTGGTCACCCAGGGAACTTTTGAGTCATGTTAGAGTCACTCTCTCAGAATATTGGTTGCTTTCCCTGGTCATACAGGTGAGCAGTGGGCAAAGACAAAATCTCAAGCTCTCGTTTTCTAGTCACTTGACGCAAGCGGGTCTATATTTCGTTCCCTTTTTGATACAGAACACAACCATATATCTTGGAGTCACCCATTTCCCGCATCTATGACTATAACCACCATGACCACGTTACACATTTAGGTCATGAATTTGATAAAAAATTATATATGTTCAGCATAGCGACGTTCAGAAAATTGAATTGTCAAATTTTACCTAAATGCCTTATTAACGGCACATCATACATGGAAGCCGTGATACTAGTATACCCTAAAGACACACTTTCATAGGACCCCCCCCCCCCCCAACTATGTAAAATTCATATCTGAAAGTAGGGCGTCCAAGTATATCCGCATTCCTGAAAAAGGTTAAGATGAAAAAACAGATTTGATCGGTATGAATCTTTTTGGGATATTTGTTACTTTTTTTCCCTGTATAGGCACTGACACACAAATAAAAAGTTTTTTTTTTTTTTAAATCCCCGTTAGAAATATATTGGGTCATCAATAAATTGATGTGGTTTTTACCGGGGTTTCATCATTCTATGCATTTGTTTGGTAAGCAGCTAACAGTGTTATGGTGTATGTAGTAAAAAACTTTCATACAAAGTTCATTTATGGAAAAAAGAAGAAGAAAGAGTTCTTGGAACAAGCCAATACTAAACTCCAACTCTTCACATCCCTCCTCCTCTCCCCCATCATTTTCTCCTTCCTTTCTCTTTATCTCCCTCTTTCTCTCGGAAAACAAGTAGGTAATGAATATTGATTTCGACAACAATTCAGACATTTACGTAAACTTAATGAGACCCTATTCATACTATATTTCGTAATGCAAAGTTCTAAATAAATCGACGAAACTAAAAATATTTGGATATATTTATTTTACGTTTCTCCAGTGTAAAGTTGGGCCTTGCAATAAGCATATACATGTATGCCAAACAAACCATTTGCCAAACAAAACATATGCCAATTAAACTCTTAGCCATAAAATCGAAGCCAGCATGTTGACGTGATAATGCGAGTAGTATATCCGTCAAAAACAATGAAATTTGACACCCTCTGTCACTTTAAATTATGAGTTAGAAAAACGACACAACTGCGCTGATCAATTTCTACAAAAGAATAAGAAAAACAGACTTCTTGATGAAGGTTGTTTCTCTGAATGGCACAAGTTATGAGCCAGACTCCGAAGTTTTATCTGAATGACAATGTCATTGCCAATGTTGAAGAGATATCATGATTACAATTATTGACAGAGACCATGGAGTGCGTACGTGTGTATACTTCAATAACTTAAGGCTTTTCGAGTTCCCCTTTTTAAAAACAAATACCTACTAGTTTTTTTCATTGCAAATCAATTATTTTGCCAGCACCAATTACCAGTGATTACTAAGACGATATACAATGTATACAATATACCCTTCTTGTTTTTTTTCTGCACAAAGAATACGTAGAACTGTTTAGCCTTCATATTTCAAATATTAATATCATCACCACTTTATATTTCTATAAAATTAGAGTGATGTGTTTGATACAAACCATTACGTAATTGATTAACCCATAATTTGGGAACAACAATTTGGGGACAACAACAATTTTGGAAACTTATATTTTTGACACATCATTCCAATGTCCTTGACTTAAAACATAATACTTTAAAAATCCCAACTTTTCCCCATAACTTGAAATGCAATACCTGGTTATCAAAATTAATATTACTATTATTCCATAATGTTTAATTTTCAATATTTGTAACCATGGGTGTATTTACAAATCTTAATTCTGACCAAGTGCAAGGTAAATCAAAGTAAAAATTGGGGTATCCCAGACATTCGACATAGTTTCTCCTTGTCTCTGTTATCACAATTAAACTGAAACACCAGTTTAATTCCATCTACCTTATTTAACCAATGGGGAAATCAAATTTTCCAAGTAGTTTTTTTCATCGTCAAAAAAATCTCCTTATTCAAAGTCGCATGTTGAGAACCGACTTTTGCCTGTAGACCAACTATGTTTTCCCGGTACCTTCTTGGGTTATTATTCAAACATACATTTCTTTTTATTTTCTCTTTTGACTTCCATAAAAAGAAAACATCATTTTATTTATTTGTTGAACAACAGAATTCGGTATTGGAATAGCGACTAAGTAATTTGCGACACAACTAAAAGCTTTGATATATATATTTAAAAAATCTGTTATTTTGCCAGCACCAATTACCAGTGATTAATGGGGGTTGTTGTTGTGTTTTGAGTTATTGGCGATTAGTCAGTAATTTGACTATTGTCGCCAAAATACTTTACGGCACGTGTTATATCTCTCAATTTTGTATTTTTAAAAATATACGGTATCGTTGAATTTCGTTAGATCAAGAAAAGTTTGCATTACGAGTACAGTAATTGTAGGGGCAAAAGCTTTGATTTGATTTGATTTTGAAAGTGAAGAAATAAAGAGAGAGAGAGAGAAAAAAAGAGAGAGAGAAAAAAAAAGAGAGAGAGAGAGAGAGAGAGAGAGAGAGAGAGAGAATGGGTGAGAGTTAGGGTAAGGAGTAAGGGAAAAATATAATGGTAAATGGGAAGGAAAGGAGGTGAGAAAAGGGAAGGAAATGAGAGTGAAAGAGAAAGAGGGAGAAATAGAAGGCGAGGGATGACAGCATAGAAGCATGAAGGAGTGAAGGAGACGAGAATAAAAATGTCAAACTGGGTTCAGATATGCTTTAAACTTGTCACTCTATTAGTTAGGAAGTAATCACTTGATCAGTTCTGACAGACATACATCCGTATGAGAGGTAGCGCTTAGTAGGCTTAAAGTTTCTGAATTCTTAAACGTTTAGCGATGACAGACATTCAAGATGCCTCGAATCATGAGCGTCAAGAAATATCATTCTTGACGATTCTTGACGACTTTTTGACGAAAAGAAGTTTGTTTCTTGACATGTGCTATTTCAACGTTGACTGCACTGACAGATCGATTTTCTTATCGCAGGATGAGAGTATATTATGCAGCGAAATATAATTTTTGTTGACGAAAATAATGTCCTGACCGAGTTAAGATAAATGACCATCAGGTCCTGTGAAGAGGGCCGGAAGAGGGTCCTCCGCGGTATGTTTCAAAATAGCAATTTAATCAGATGAAAAGCTGATAGTCGATAGAAGAAGACAAAATCTGTTGACACCGGTACAAAATAATAATTTCGTCAATCACTAAATCAATAAATTGATGAATCAATTAAACAATCAATCAGCATGTCACCCTATTAGTAATAAGTAATCAGTTTATCTCCATGGAAAGATAATAAGGAGAGGCTTCAAGTTTCTGCATTCTTAAACGTTTTAGCAATGACAGGTCAGACAAGATGCCTCGAATTATCGTCGTTAAAAAAATGAAATTATTTATTGACCCGTTCTTTTCGATGTCTATTCCACTCAAATATTCTTTTTTCTCACAGGAAAGGAGAATAATACGATGAGAAAAAAAAGTACGAGCATTTTGTACTAATTATGGTAACGGATTTCTTTATGATAAACAGGTCTGGTGAAGACAATTGTGTATGCTTCATAAAGGCAACTTAAACAGATCCAAGAATATTACATCGAGCAGCAGATAAATTTCTCCGTATATATGCCCATCATTGTTCATTCATCAATACATTAATCATGTATCCATCAATGCAATCAAACAACCAATCAATCAATCAATCAATCAATCAATCAATCAATCAATTCATCCGTGCATCCACCCATTCATGTATCCATCGATCCATAGATCCGTTAATTAAATTCTACCATTCATTAAATCTCCTTTGACGTACAGTAGTACATCCATCGTTTTAATTAATTTCAATATTCAATCAATCAATCAAGCATTCACTCAACCAAAACCCATCACTCTATCATCCCTCCACCCATACATACATGATCCGTACATGTATCTTTCAATCCAACAAACCAACCAACCAAACCAACTGAAGTAATCAGCATTCATTGAGGAAGGACCGTGACTGAATCACTATGGCAGGGGAACCCATGATACCATAGTCACCACTATTTACAGACATATCCCACTCCTTCTCACCCCTTCATGCCCTTGGAAAACAGTGGTCTTGGATTACACCCAATACTGGACTAAAGGGTTACCAACTGGGGGGGGGGGGGGGGGGAGGGGGGTATGTATGGTTACTGTTCTATCCCTACTCCTATACTAAGCTATACCAGTCACTGTATTATCACAACCGACCCTTGAGGAACCTACACTGTCTAATAGTGATTGGCTTCCATGGGTTGGGCATAGGGGCGTTATTCATTTAGGCAAACATTACATAGGGCACTTTAGTGTATCTTAATAATATCTTACCCTAAAAAAACGTTATTAAAACATAATGCTCATAGACAATACAAGTACCATGTCATTCTACAATACACTATTCAGATATTATTCTCCCAGCGAGGAGGCTATCGTTTGGTTTGTTTATATTGATATAAACAAATGGGGCAGTTTTTGTACCTTAAATCTAAAAAACAATAATCATGATGACACAGACATCGTGCACTAAGCCCCATTCTTAGATGGAAAACAATGCGAGTGAGAGGTGAGATGGGGAAGGGATAGAGAGGGGGGGGGGGGTGGGGGCTAGCTAATAGTACTCACCATTTCGCTATATTTTATCCCTTGATCATTGAGGACATCGAAGAACTCAGTCTGCCAGTGAGGGGCTACCATGACATCAACAGGACTACTGACCTGTCGAGGGTGCTTCCATATATCAACCTGTCGGTGGGATAAAGAGATATTTTCATATTAAAAAATGGTAGAAATCATATCTCATTCTCGTAGTGTGTCAGAATAGGCCCTACATGTAACACTATTGAGGAAAATATATTGGAAGGAGAATGAGAGAGAAGGAAAGAAAAAGAAAGAGGCAGAGAAAATATGACAGAGAAGAGAGGTAAAGAGAAATAGAGGGGAAGAGAAAGAGGTGGAGGGGAACACAGGAGGGAGAGAGAAAGAGAAAGGGGAGAGAAAGAGGGGGGGGGGGGGGTAGTAAGAGGATATTTCCCCCAAATTGTCTTTTATAATGTGCAAGAGAATGAAAAGTGAGACCCAGAGTAATATATACAGTGAATGAAGCTCAATTAGAGGGCTGATAAACTTTCATACGACAAATAAAAAAAAATAGAAACATATATGAAAACAAGCAGACAGGGAGGGAGGGAAAGAGAGAGAGAAACAAAAAGCGAAAAATGCCATTATCCTTCCCATAACGAGCACACATAATAATACAGAAAACGCGTTTAAAATAGAAAACTTATACAGACGTTGTTCATAACTTTTATTTTGCTGAACTTTGCTTTGCGTTTCACCTGGGTCCATTTTCCTCACAGCTACCACATCCTCATGTTCACACCCCAATAAGTGACCATATGAGACTCTCCATTGGGAAGTATTAACTAAACATGAGGTAACTCTTAGCACCCCCCCCCCGATGGTACTTAACCCCATTTCTTACATCGCCTTGTTTAACCATCTCTGTACTTAATGCGAACGTATTTAGCCACTTGCGACCAGTTTGATGGCGGATTCGTCACTAACTGCCCAACGAATGTTCGGCCATTAAAACACATTCCATTTCACGTCTCGCCATATATAGTGGGGTAGTTACGGGAGGCACTAGAATGTCCACCAATCAAATAGTGAAGAGAGAGAGAGAGAGAGAGAGAGAGAGAGAGAGAGAGAGAGAGAGAGAGGGGCTGGACTGGGAGAGGGGGAAGGCAACGTATAATGAGGATACAACCCTCCCCTACACGATCGCTTGTTTTCTATAACTCGTATCCAATGCTACACACCCTTCCGGTATGGCAGTAGTGCCACTAAATAGAGGGGCCCATGTTGTACGCCACTAATGCTGCCCATAATAATTATACAGCATCCTTGTTTGTATTTTTTGTTTGGGGCAGATGTCCATCCATGTAATAGAGCAGTTTGTTTCACCAGATTGTAGAAATGGTTCTTCTTTGAATTCCATTTTAAAAATCGGATTATTATGTAGGAATGGGGATTAGGGGTTCTCAAAAAAATAATGAAATAAGATGGACTCATTTAATGTTTTTTATGAGGGGATTTATTCGGTTTGATATGACTTGTACAAAAAAAAAATCGTTTCTAAATTTCTAGATTGGGTAAACCGATTTTCTCGAGCAAAACAATTTCATCTCGTGCACTTTTCGACCATGCCCCTATTTCACTCCTACGTTTCTATTTTACGAGAAGATATAGATGACATTTTGTATTCCTTTCGTTTTTTACTTTGTTGCTGTTTTGACATGATTAAATGTGACGTGAAGCTTATGGCAAAAGTACTGAAATGAATGAAACTCTGATAACCTAAATATCAGAATAATTCGAAACCACTTTGAGAAGTTTCAAGGTTATATAGAGGAATCGTCATAAAGAGAAAGTCCTGACCTATTTCAAAGGAAAAGGTCTTATCGTTTAAAAACAACGTCAGGGCTATTCAAATTTCAATTTTCTGTAATGAAAATATTCAATTTATTACGTCACACCGTAGATGTTTATGCCACACTGTTGAAGGTATCCATTATGACAAACCCCTTTTCCCCTTAAAAGTTCCATAGCATTAGAAAATAGTAAATCGTGCTGACTACGAAATGATATTTCTATAAAGAACGATCATAATTTTTGAAAAAAGAGAAATAAATCTACAAACAAACTTTACACAATGAAAACAAAATTAATTCGATATTTTGTCCCCACATGGAAATTCGTGGATAACGAGGCAAGTTTCATTAATTTTGACACAGTTTCTACGATAATCAAAACAAGTCTACCTTAACACATTGAATACTAGTAAAACACGTGTTTCTTTCATTCTACTAATTGCGATTCAGCCTAAGAATAAGGAACAGGGGAATCCCCTTCAAAGCTCGAAATACACACAAGGGTATTTCCCCTGTGTGCTATCTCTGCTCACCACTCACTCACTACTTAGGCTTACTGAGGATTAATTACTTGCTTTACGACTGTTTCCTGTTGTGCAAAAAGTATGTTTTCCGCGATAAAAGCATTCTTGTTTTGTTCGTAATTTACGATTTTTAAATGTCTTTCATCGCCTTTGGTATGGCCATTGTCATTCTAATTGGAAAATGTATCCAGTGTCCTCTCGAAAGCATGAATGCTTTTTTGGGGGAAAAAAAGGCCAAGGAACGTCAGGAACTTCCAGACGTTTTCTATCAGTGATTATAACTTTCATTTACTCAATTCAGATTGGGGAGGGTGTGGTTTTTAGAAGGAGTTAAAGGTAGGCGATGACAAAATGTTTGCAAAGCTGTTATAAATAGCACCTGCAAAGTAAGCCACCTATACTCAAAACAGCTGGAACGTTATAAATGAGAGGGTGGTATGGGGATCACGTATCGGGCATGATAAATAAAACAATCGTGTTGGGGACATTTAGTTTAGTGCCCCCTTTCAAAATCGTGGTGGTGGGGAGGGGGGGGGGGCGTCCCCCTTACCCAGGATGTTGTCCGATGAGTGGGTACAACTCGGCGTAAGCGGGTGACGCATGCATGGGGGTGGGAGGGTTGGAAGAGGGGCATGGTACTTACCCTGTTTTCCCATACTTCTGCTAATGTGTTAACCCATAAGAGATCCGCTTCAGTCTGAGGTGAGATACGAAGGACTTTATAGCTGGAAAAAAGACATAAATAATTTAGTTTTCAGATTTGCAGTGTAAATGAGGTGGGATTGAATAAGATATTGAAAACAGTTAATATGATTTTTTTTTTAAATAGAACAAATCTATGGATGGGAGTACCAGCAACCCAGCTAACAGATTAGGGGTACAATGAGCAAAAAGAAATTAGGAGCTTGGGATATCCAACCAAAATTAAACATCCCCCCTTTTTTTGGACCCTCCGACAGGCTATTTATTGAAAATAAATCTCTGAATAACATATTTGAATACATGTACATGTACAAATGAATATCATAATACTTCAAAATAAGATATTCATAATGAATATTAATAATTGATAATAATAATACTATACATACAGAACATGATAATAAAAAAATATTAGAATTAAACATGCCTTTTACAGATCAAAGAGATTCCTTGAAATCATATAAACATGATGAATTTACCGATTACTGCTTGATTACAAAAAGTCTCTATAAAAATGGAAATATCACAACAAATAATACTTAAAAAGTCTAGGACATGAAACTCATGACGTGGAGTGAAGAAGGAGTGTCTGACACCTTTGTGATATAATAAAGGAGGCATGAAAAGATGTGTCGACTATTGAGTATGTTGAATTGATATTAGTCATGAACAGTACAGTGAACCATATTGTTTGAAAGGGATAGGGATACTAATATACAGCTGTTGGGGCTGTTGGTGCTGATTGCCAGTTCACATTATTTTTTTCAGGGGGAGGGGGGGGGGGGGTTTAATTGATAGTGTCGATTTTTAATTTTAGACCCTTTTATGTAATCTCTGGGTCAACTTATCAGATATATTTTTCGCTAAATTGCTATTCAGAAATAGACACATGTCTGGTTTCAATCAAATTTAAATGGGTTGAACTTATAGAACCATATTCCTATATACATGTAAATGAAGACAAATCATTGAGGGGGCACTAGCATCATTGTTGGGGGGGGGGGGCAATACCCTCGTTTCACGTTCCTTTTCCCTATCAATTCCCTTATCTCTCTTAGGGTTTTTCCCCCGATGTTCAATGGGGGGGGGGGGGGGGGGGTCACGTGCTCCCTCTGTTCCTATTACGTCATTAACGAAATGAATTGAAACAAACATACCATGGTGAGAAGTTAGATTTCTTACATCAAAGGAAGTTTGATTATGAATATCATTACTTACTTTACAATTATCGCTCGAGAAACTGAAGTTTACAAGGCCTATTGTTGGCAATTAGAGTGTAGACTTTGCCTCATAACTATGTCATGCAAGGCGTATCAGGACAATACCCCCCCCGGAAATTACCCCAAAGGACAATCAACCCCCCGCGAGGACAATAACCTTGGGTATTCCTGGGGGGGGGGGGGTAATTGTCCGCTGGTTATTGGCCGGGGGTGATTGCCCAAAGAGTAATTGTTCTAGAACCCATGCAAGTCAATCGCTCATGTAGGGGGGGGGGGGGGGTCTTCATTCCAATTCAAATATTATTGATTTAAAAATTTGATATTAGATTTGTCATTCTAAAATAACTGTCATGTGTGAAATAGAGTCATCCGAAAACCTCACATGTACAACCCACTGATAAATCTCTCCATAATGCATTGGAAATGGATATGTGCGAAATGAATAACAAATGTAACTTGTACATTGTCTAAAGAAGCTAAAGGTGTGGGGGGGGGGGGGGGGGTCTGAATATAGTCGGCAAAAACAAAACAGGGGATACAATAAAAACGTTAAAACCGTAGCTAATAAGAAAAAACAAGATTGCTCGCATAAGAGGGAACACAAGGGCCCACGGGAGAAGGATATCCCCTTACACGCACCAAACTTCATGCGTGCGCTGCTCTGGCCCAAGGCGAGTGATGTTATGGCTATCCATCTTGTTTATAAATGCAATATGTTTTATCATTTCTGTTACAGGGCTTAGGTCCAGAGCCTTTCCCAGGGTTGCAAACATTTCGTCGGAAAAACAAAATGGGGGAAGAAAAAAAAATCAAATATTATCGGTATTATGGATGCTGTTCAGCTTCTTCAGTAATTTGTAAATATGTTTTTTATTTTTGTCTGCGATGTAATTAAAAACGGTTGTTATTGGACAAATTTATCTGTTGTTTCAATGCAACTGGCACAACAGTTCCACGAAATCTACCACAAGCAAAAGAATGGTATTAACATTCCAAGAAACAAATTAAAGCTTGTCAAAGATGGACACAAAAAAAAATGGAATTTGATACGAGATGCGGTAATTGACAATATTGGGTAAACACTCTAGAATCGGTCATCTTTCATGAATAAAAGGAGATGTAAATACTTCTCCTTTTCACTTCTCATTTTTTAATCATCAACGAATCATGAAACTTGCTTATAATACTAGTTTGAGAAATATGACCTGACTGTTTGAATTTATTCTGAAGTTTCGCTGCTATCTTTTAACATCATGGTATGCCCTAACCCGCTCTACGTCTACACATCTTTCAACATAATGACAAAAAGTGTTTCCCTCGCGAATAGACAAAATAGTCTCGTCTCTAATCTTGATCTCACTTAATTCTGCAATGATAATAAACACATCTTCCTATTTTTTCGCAACCTGTTATTTGATATTATCTGATATTCTTTGCAGACATTGGCGTAGCATGAGTCCATCCACCCTAGGGGGGGGGGGGGCACTGGAACCATGGGGGATGCATGATGTGGTTTAGGCGTCTTCATTTCTCGTCTACTTCCCCTCTCGCTTTCATTTTCATTTGTTTTTCTTCTCGCTTTTTCGTTCTTTGTTATTTTGTGTTTTCAATATTCGATAGGGTCCACGCGCCCTCGTGACCCCTTTAGCTAAGCCACTGTCTGCATACGATATTAAGGTGTGGCGGGAAAGATGCAGTTCGCGCCAACCGGCTTGAACGGTTGCCATAGCGACGGTTGGACGCATCCTAATGATTACACAGGGAGACAGAGTAACAGTTTCCTTTTAGAGAAGAGCTTACTCGATCCTTGGACCTCCCGTTTCAAGACTGATATCTTTCAGGGGTTGAAAGAAAATCATATTCTAAAATAATTATAAACTAATTATAAACTAATTCTAAAATAATTCTAAAATAATTCTATTCTATTCTGAATAATTGTCATGTCCTTCATCAACACGGCGAGATTCCAAAAATATCTCAGACCGCCAAAGTCAAGGTTTTCCAGGCATTGGCAGACGTATTACTTTTGTTCTGACAGGCCCCAAAATGTCACTTCTGATTATGATAAAAGTTCCCACACTCAAAATATCATTTTGAATTTAAAAATCCCTCTTTTCCATTGATCTTCCTTTATACAGATTTCATAACCAAGAAGCATAATGGACCTACTCAGACATACAATATAAACAAATCCGCATCCATCACTTTCTCATTTAGGTAAATGGGCCTCTACCAATCACATGCGAATAATTTACAGAATGGCTTTTAGAGACACACCCTAGCTGCTTTTAACCAGATACGCCCATGCAATTTGGCCTCAACCACAATAGTTTTTAAATTTTAGACCTATATTTTCATCATTTAGAATTAAAATAATTGTAGGATGTATTAGATAGGGGCGCACAGGGGCGCCCGCCAAATTACTCTGGAAAGGCGTAAGAGAATTAGAGTAGATATGGGCTCCGTCTTATAAAGAGTGGTGGTTGATCCGAAACAATTGCAAGTCCTCCAATCAATCGAAAGTTTGCAGTTCTCTATCTTTTATGTACAAAGTTGTGATTGATGTCAATCGCAAATAATTTTTTTTTCAATTAATTTATTTCATTCTCCGTAAAAAACATTAAAACGTACAAACATGGTATACAGATAAAAGATTGATTACACGAAAAATACAAAGGAAAGGAGCAAACAAAATGTTATGGGAATGTGGGGTTAACAAAAGGGCAATTAGCCTTATGAACGTCAACCCCTTAAAAAGTATATACTGTATTGTTGAGAAAAAAAAAAGAAAAGAAAAGAACACCAATATAAAAGAAAGAAAAAAAGGGGGAAAGGGAGGGGGAATACACTAAAAAGTACATTAAATGAAACGTTATGTCATTTATTTTGGGATTGAATACAATGATAAAAGATGGGATTTATGCACCTATCGTTTACAAATATTTATTGAATTAGAGTTAGGGTAGGTGCAGGGAATTGGAGACCCTTAAGCACATTTACATAATTTACATAAACATGAAAAATATATTCTCTTCAGTAGCTTCTTCTCTTTATTTGGTAACAAAATTGTGGGCATGATGTAACTGATTAATACGATAACAGTGATTGATGATATCAGCACCACAAAGGTCTCTCAATTAATAAAGGACCGTTACAAATCAAGACATTTTAAATACAATTTGAATGAAAATGGGATTGTTATGGTTAGTTCAAACACTTTTTGAAAGAGATATATGCAGTCAATGAACTTACTGTAATTTTGAAACGATTTAAAAATAATGTGGCCCCAAAATATTTCTGTACAATGACAATTAAACAACCAGCATCGGGTCATTGACTGTCCTCGGCATACTCGACATTCACAACAACGACCCCATCTCTATCTCTCTCCCTCTTTCTCTCTCTTCAAACTTCTCTCCTTCTTTTTTTCTTTTAACCTTCCCTTTTCTCTCTTCTACAAGTTCTAGCATGTACTGGTATGATGATTATTATTGTCTCGCCGAAATCTGACTCTCTTAATTTTCATTAATGTATTACATGTAATTAGGAATAATATGTTTATTTAATTATGATCATTCCATTCCCTCTCTCTCTCTCTCTCTCTCTCTCTCTTTCTTTCTCTCTTTGTACCTCCCCTTTTCTCCCATCCTCTCCCTCTCTCTACTCCATTCGCTTTATCACTCTCACCTTTATGAGCCATATACCTTCCCCTGCTCTCGTAGCTTGTATATCATCTGCTAGTACATCCTTTCCCGTAATGTACATAAACGAACGCAATATGATTCTGCTGTATTGTCATTATGTTTCAGATGTATTAACTATGTTTCGTAATACTATTGTACATGTATAAAATTTACATCACTGTATCTTAAGTTTGTTAATGAAAATTACCAGCATGAGAATGCATTTCATAATTGAATGTAAATTCATATGACATGGACCTTGGCAATAAACCCTTGGAACACATAAACATAAATATAGCAATATTAAAATTATTTATATCATAAATATTTAGAAGCTTTAATTGTTGAAAAGTGGCAAAGTGTGGGCATTGAACGAGGCATCGTAAATTAATCGAACAGCCTTTTTTTGTAAATTAAATAATTTTGTCATGAAATAATCAGAACAATTTTACCATGTAATATTGCAATAATTTATGTGTGGAATTATCAGGGCATAATGCAACATAATCAAAATATATCTCAGGAAGTGTCTTAATTGATAAATAATACTAACTCCCTTAGCAACTCTATTACATATGACACCAATGTGTTCATGCCATGTCAATATATCATCGATGTAAACACCGAGAAATTTAGTGAAAGAAACTCGAACTATAGCTTGTCCATTGAAATGAATAATCAAATTATCATCTTCAACTTTTCTATTTGTAAATAACATAAATTGAGTTTTATCAATATTTATAACTTATTTATTTTTCAACAACTAATCATTTAATATCGACAGTAAATGTAACTAAAATGTTCAGATTACCTCCAGACATGAACACACTGGTGTCATCTGCAAACAGAATAAATTGTAGGAGTTTAGAAGAAGTAATGATATAGTTTATATGTCAATGCATTAAGCAATATACGAAAGTGCTCCCACTTTAAAGGTAGTCTGTCCCTTTTGCAGACTGAACATATAAAATAATGGAAACTCTATGGTAAACAAGAGATGATACCAACTAATAAAAATCCTCTTAAGATATTAGAATTGGTAATTTCCTCTATGTGGAATTATACCGACCGTTAGGAAAAACTTCTTCCATTGTTGCTTAAAAAACATGTTTTCCTGGTAATTTGGCCATTAATGATACCATGATTGATTTTGTGATAGATCAACAATAAGCTTAATATGTTTTTGATGTTGATCAATTAAAAAATCCATTATTCTAAATTTAGGATAATATGGTCTTTTTGCGAGGTTCGTTACTGGGAATATGATTACTGAACCTCCGGTTTAATGAACCGAGTTCCATTTTCAGAAACACGACACTCGCTACAGGTGAATTTAGGAATTATCACACTCTAAAACCAATTAGAAGTTACCGGAATTTTAAAAGTGATTTAGACCCTTCTCAAAATTTATCTTTACCTTTATAATATCTTTATCAAGTAATCCGAAATGACGCGAGGCAAAATGGTTTAAACATTATGGGCAGAAAGATGACCTAAAGATAACCAAAGATAACGCCATGACCAAATGAAAGAAATTATAGTAAGAATATCGCTATTTTAGAGGAGAGAAAATGCAATACTTGGGTGGAAAATTAGGAAAAAGCCTGATAGTGTTATTTCAGTTGTTACAAATTTCTTTTTTTTAAGGCTCAAACGGTTATTTCGTGTGAGGTGTTATTGACTTGAGGTTTAATCATCCATCAGAAGACCACAAAAAGCAATAAATGACGAAACCACAAATACCTAAAACTATCAAACAAAGAAAAAAAAAGAGGATTTTGTCCGTTTTAATGGATAAAATCATGGAGTTGTTAGGCTGTAGGAGGGGGGGGGGGGCACCGCTCTGAAAAATCTCTGACGAGCATCTACAACGGCAAAGGAGGGGGGGGGGACACGAATTCTGTCTGTTTGTTATAAAGTGTGCAAAACGATGTGTAGGAATCTGTGAAGGGCGGGGCACAGTTCCGAAAAAAATCTTTGACGAGCACCCCCCCCAAAAAAAAAGGGGGTGAAATGTGAATTTTCGTGTATTTTGTTGCATGTTTGGGTCTAAGTTTTGAACGGGACCCGGTACGAGAACACATCTAGCACGGGACTACATTTTCCCCTTTATATACTTATGTTATGTATCTTGGTTTAACACCAAGGGGCGGTTGTAACGCTCCCAATTAAACAAAATATTAATAATTATACACAAAACATATCCCAGAGATGGTGGGTATGTTAAGTGATGAGTCGCAAGGCGAGGAGAATGGGGAAAGGGAGAATAATTCCCAGGCGCTATATATAGGCCGATCAAAACGAGCTAATCTGATTGAGATCAAACTGATCCATATGATATTTGAAGTAGAAGCTCTGTTAGACCTGCATTTTATCGAGTACTACCATTAAGGAGATATTATGCAAAAACTTTAGCCTAATATCTCAACTGCATTGTATAAAAGGAAATTGTATCTTAGATATTCTGAATGCTTGGTTGCGTGGCAGATGGGAATTATTAGGCAATGTGTTTTGGAATCATACAAAAATGCAACAGAAGCACTAAATAATTACTGCAAAAGCTCGTATAGGATCGATCATGCCAGAAGTGTGATAATTATTGAGGAAAATAATTTTCCTTGTACAGTATAACGTTATTTTAGGACTACAGGTAGCAATAGATTTAGTCAAAAAGTACATTCATTCATGGTCACGTGGTTCGAGGATGATCAACTAAATTGTTCATTCACCGCCTGGCAAAAGCTTTCCTGGGATATAACAAGAAGAAGAAAAAATACAGCGATTTTGCTCGATTTTATACCTGAACGGATCGCTTCCCTCTAACGAATTTCCACTTTGTCCTACTCCCGAGGGCATTATGAGGAAAGTAGTTTGTGATTAGTTATATTCTGTTGTTGATTTTTCTTTCTATTTAGGAGAAGACCATAGTTGCCCTTTCGCGGACCTAATTCACATTTATGCAGGTTATTTGGTCCGAGTATATAAGTACACATGATTTGCAGCTCCCGCAACTTTACTCCGTTTGATAACAAGTTTGGTTGGCGAATTGTTACTATAGGGTCAATGTAGATCATCAATCCTTTTAATGGTTGATGGTTTGATGATTTGTTTTGCCTGACTGCTAAGATAGCATGTGTATGCTTGTAAGTAATCAACCAGGGGACCGACGGCTTTAAGTCCTCTCAAAGGACTTGGTAATGAGGATGAATTAAAGGGCACTTTCGCATCGACTTGGTTTCGAACTTCAAACTTGGATGAGTAATATCTAATAAATAATTCTGCCACCCCTAAACTATCAATTCACAAGTATACAACATGATGCTATGTAATTAGAGCTTGAAGTCTCTAATTAAAATCATATCCATGATTAGTTGATATTTTGGTGACAGTAATTCTGCCTGAAATAGTCGAATACAAGACGTAGAAAATCGAACAAGCAAACAGATAGACAAACTGAATGAAAACCTCCAATGCAATACCCCTAGGGTTGTTATTACATTTAATCCTTCTATTGATAAGTGTGAGATTATTGCACATGCCAACATGGAGTAAACAGTGTGAGCAATCTGTGACACCATGCCCTACAGACAGAATAACCAAACACGCATCATCGTCCCGGATCATCGTCTGTAAGAAAATTCGAATGAAAAGCCCCTGAAAGCGGGAAAACTCGAAATATGGCCGGAAACTGTGTTGATTTATTAAAAACATCCTGCGGTCATAGATTTTTGGTCACACATACATGTATGAATTATGTACACCGGACTAGAACTCAATCATCGCATGCATGCATGGTCGGCTCGTTTGGAGTACGGTGAATTCCATTTCTCTCTTATCAATGTAAACATTCATATTTCCACATCCTCATACCCCCACAAATGCTATATTTCCGGCATGTCCCATAAACCCCTAGCTTTAACATGGAATCATGATTTCTACATAAAAAATATATCTAGCCCCTTTTCTGTCTGCCTTTTTGTCTGTCTGTCTCTCTCCCTCATCGCCTTGCTCTCTATACCGGTTTCTCTTTGCCCCACTACTCTATCACCCCTCCTTTCCCTCTCTTTCTCTCTCTCACTCCTTCTTGCTTTCTTTCAATTTTTCTTTGCACTCACTATGTGACTTATTCCCTCTCTCTCCCCCCCTCCATTTTGAAATGCCCTAATAGCTGTCCCTTTGCCCAGTTATGTATGGAATTCCTGTTTTTCTCTCTCCCTCGGCCCCCCTTTCTTCCTCTCCATAGAGTATACCCCATCCCCTCTCTCTCTTCTTTTCTCTAACCCAATTTCTCCCCCGCCTCCTTCCCCTCAGCTCTCACCTGCATGCCTTACAAATCAATTCATGTCTCTCTTGCTCTCATTCCTTCTCCCCACAGTCTCTATCTGACATGTTCGTGATTTTGTCAGCATTAGTTTGACCGATCTAGGAAGATTTTATAGAGTGACATGACGTTTGTGTTATATTCCAGTGTGCTGACATTGGTAAACGATTGTAATAACTACTACCACAGCAGGATCAAGTCTGAAAAACCGAATGCATCTCTGACAACATTTCCTGTCAATATGTAACGGTTATAATATATTCGAGTTATCATGAACTCTATCAACCAATAACCCTCTTAGTGAATGATTGGTTAAATTGTGAAAAGCAAAAAATAGAATGGGTTATTTTCGGTCATTACTCTGATTGCAAAAGCGCCTAACTGGTATCGCGAGTGAGAATGTGTGTGGGGAAGGGGAAGGGGGGAGGGGGGGGGGATCAGCCAATATCATCTAAGATTAGGATACATTTTCCAACAAGGAAGCAAGAAAGTATCCTCGGGTGTCCAAATCTGCTGACAAAAGTTTTGTTAAGATCTGAATGCAGGGTTTCAGTCAAATTTTCCCAAAAAAGCCGCCCCCTCGCCGTTTTCTAAAATAAAATACATTTGCAAATACATTAAAATTCACCATTCATCCAATAAGGGATAAGACTTATTTCGGAGAAGGGCACATGTAAACATAGGGATTATGCTCCTAGCCTCAAAGGCCACATAGTAACGGTTAATACAAAAAAGCTAAATTAATAAAATAATTTTCCTTGATAAATTTGATGTTTCAGAATTGCTCAACCTGACTACTAGGAAATCATGCATATGCTTGTGCGAAAACAATCAGGGGACCGACGGCTTTAAGCCACTCCGAAGGACTTTGATTAGAGCCCGACCAGAGAACACGAGCGCATTTACTTGGTTTTGAACCCTGGGCCTCCCGATTACGAGACCACTGCTCTACACTGAGCCATCGCGCCTCATTATGTTCTACATTGTAAATTATATTTGCTCAACAGTATCTCAACAGTGGTATTACTGGTAAACTTGAAAAATATTACCTTTTCAATGCGATTCCCCCTCCGGAAACCGTGACACATCTGTGAGCCTCCCTGATATACATAATTATAACGTAATTCCTTATCTAGATTTATCGAAAATCATGTGAGATCCCCTGTCGCCACCATTTGCACGCAAAGTTTGACCGACCTAGGCCAGGGGCCTCGGCAGAACTTTATATGGGAACATCGTGAGCTAAAAATAGTCAGATTTTATGACAATTAGTGGCGTATAGCATTCGTCCAGATATTAAGGGGCACCAGCATAGGGGTAGGGGGAGGGGATCCGGTCTTAATATTGATGAATGAAAATGCTACTTAACAATGTCTTATTCGGGTGAGGGTGTGGGAAGGATTCATATTTTCCTTTCTCATCCTCGTCCCCCTTCTCACTGTCCCTTTCTCCCTTTTCTCTTTTTATTTCTATTTCATTCGACTGGGGGCACATGCCCCATGTAGCAACGCTAGTGTTTACACCATGTGATATCTCCTATCTTATATAAAATACACGTGTTCATTGTATTATGAATATGTTTACCGACGGCTATCAAAGAACACATTTAAATCACGGATGTGGAGATGAAGAAGAAAAAAAAAACTACATTCTTTATTCACGATAGAAATATAACATATTCGAGCTCTAAACTATGACAAATTCGCCCCTTTCACGAAGTCAACCTGCTGGGGGGCAATTATCAAGTAAACATAATTTCCCATATCAAGCATTATATTTTACATAATAAGTACTGTATCAAACTTATAGTTATATATACTACAGCTTTGGATATGTCTAAATATCTTGTATTACCACTTTGCAGAACTTGACAGTTGACACGTCAACTAGCTATAGGCCTAACTGTGGCTAATGCGTATTGTACATAAAAAGGGGAAACCATCGAATGTTTCACATTTGTTTTAAAAAAATGGAAATAAAGTATCTATACAACAGAGCAGAGTTACAACACTAACTTAATACAATCAGGCATTATCTCACCACAAGTCATTCCATCTCATGATCTCGCATTAATGTGATGATACCTTTTCACTGAACAAAATGTATTTAGGACATTAACCTCAGAAAATGCCTTGCATTTAAATTGATGAAAAGGAGATGAAAAAGAACAGAAATAAAAGCATAACCTAAATGTTATACTCACTTGTCATAACGAACAGCTGCGATGGCTAGCCCGAATAGGGAGAGGGAAACAAGGAGAAAATACCCCCTCATAGTTGTCCGATAATTCCTCATAGTACTGACTCCAAACGATAAAACAAAAAGCAATCGAAAATATCCACCAAACATCGACTCCGAAATAATCCGTCTCTTTATCATCTGCGCATTGACATGGTGTCGCGAATGAGTTTGCATCTCAGTTATTCCCAAAGTAGGGTATTGCTGACGTCATACTTATCTCTCGTGAAGGTCTAAAGCTCAGAACAATGGATAATTGTCTGAGGTATAACGCAAATCATCTAGCAATGGACTGGGGTCGTACAAACGCTGTCCCCAGCGCTACGCGGTCAGAGCGCCCGCTCTATCACAAAACGCGAATCGTCATGCGAACCAGAAAAAAAAACCCGTGGCAACTTGGCAAAGTGACGTCACACTTAGATGATTACAACTTCGCTGTTGATGTACAAAGAACAGGGTTATCAGATTAAAATTAAAAGATGATTAAGACTTAAGTGTATTTTGAGATGCTGATATATATATACGTTATAGCCGGTAGAATGGAAGAGAATAATCAGATGTGCGCAAAGTTTGTAACTTTGTTCAACTCTCTATTTTTGCGCCTGGATATAATATAATCGGATAATCTCGTTGACGGCATAAGCGTTATCAGATTATCAATTATGTGGGGGCAGCCTGCGAATGTTTTTATCAGTTTTGTATGTCAGGGATTCAGTGGAGTTGTCGCATTGATCCTAAACGCCTAATTTGATATTTTGGCAAAGGATAACCTTTTGTCTGGGGCACTTTCGATGGCTGTACTTCTGCTTCTAGTCTTTATAGAATGCTCTCCACATTTTGCCTTGTTCGCAATAACCCTATGTTCATACTTCTTTTACTCAACCCAATCAATTACATTTTTGTTGGAAGTATGCTGACTATCAATGATTAGGATGTACCTTATATTGGTTGTTGTATTTTGAGTCATTTTCCTAAAATTCTCTTTCTAAGGTGTGGTTCAAAGATTTAAAATGTCAAATATTAAAACTTTAACGATATTCAATGTTTGGTAGAATTACGCACAACTCCATTATGCTACTATGTTAGACCAAAATATTTGATCAGCTTCGAACGAAACGATTATCACTAATCGATACAAATAAAGAAGTTCCAATATTCCTAAGTTAATAATGAGTTACTTATTCAAAAATGATTATTCAAAGATAAACACGGTACCTTTCGATATAGCGGCGTCTATATTTGCCAACACTTTTGTTTGGTAGAAGTGCAGATGTCTGAATTATATTAAACGTTTCATTTATTCAAGCATACATCATTTTTTGGTGTGGTCCGTAGAATTGACCTTTTGTGTTTCTAGGCTTTGGACAAAAAAAATATTCATATTTCCCGAAACTGACTTGAAGAAAATCGGGTTGTCTGTTTGAAAAGTCGGCAGGAAACGTGTAGGGCTTACACTTGATCTCTGTATCAGCTGTCTCCACATGTATTCTCTGTTATACAAAATGGGACATGAAAGTACAAAGGTGATTTTAAAATGACGAGGAAACTGTCAGGAAGCCACAACAATGGATATAGAAATACAGACAGTATGGGAAGTTTGTGGGGGGGGGGGGGGCAGTACAAGCGTGATGGGATAATGATGCATGAATCCAGTTGAAGATATATTGAGAAATAGGAAGAAGTACATTTCTAAGTTTAGACAAAGTTGTATCGCGGTAGTTATGATTATTTTCTGAATATAATTGTTTGAATTGACTTGGTTTTGAACTTCGAACCCTCCCGAATACGCGACAATCGCTTTAGAGCACTGAGCAACCTGATGTGGTATGCGAAATGAAGAGCTTAGGAAATCATGGTGTATAGACATATATAATTAAAAATGATATTAGACCCATGATTCATTATCGATAGATGAATTCATTTCATAAAACAAAAATTACGTTTCGTTGGAAGCAATAATATTTCCATTTGCCCCGAGTCAGCTGTTCCCTCTTTATTTTTTAAATATTTTTTATAGATAGCCTCTTTAAATAGCATTTGGTGATTATCGCCCTGTTACCCCATGCTGCCACCGGTTAAAGTAATTAGGTGCAAATCCACATAATTGCAATCGGCCTCAAAGTCCTCGAAATGAGCAAATATTACCTACATGACCTATTTGAAACACCAGTACTCCATAGGTTTCGCAAAAATGGTGAAAACCTGTAGCCTCTAATTAGTAATTGGCAGTCATATAGTTATCATCTTCTTCTTTTTTTCATCGCCATCATGTAATTGCCGTTTTCATGAATATCTAGAGGGTATTCAAAACATGTACCAACTTGTTTCCAGATTCAAGTTCATTTTTTAGAGCTAGATCGGAGAAATGAGGAGGGCAATAGTCACGTATAGCACTTTTTCCTCAAATGGGGCAGAAAATTAACACAAATCTATGTCAACGATTTTAATACGGTAACCGAAATATCTTTTTGTTTTTCAATGTTGAATCTGTTGGAATCTGTTATCATATATTCACGAGTAAAGGCTGATGAATCTTACATAACAGGGAGCAAAGAAACGAGAACAACATATATACATCATTTTAATTGAACCCTTAGAAAAACGCTATTTATACACTTTTATGAGATCCTGCATGCAAGGGAGCAACGCGATCGATCTTAACCCACAAAAAATAATCCATTTCATACCCTGAACAAAAAAAGTTGCTAATGAATTTTACTCTGCTTGTTGGAGGCGCATATAATCATAATTTATATTCGTAAATTGTCTTCCTTTTCTCCCCTTTTACTTTCTGTCTTTGTACCTGGTATTGTTTGCGCCCCATCCAAGTACCGCCCGGGGCACGTTTCCCCTCGGCCCCTCTATAGATACACCATTGCCCTTGTCTTCAAGAATCTTGATGTCATTTTGCAGTCTTAGATGACATTGGTTTTTATGAGAGGACCAAACTTTACCAAAGAGTCAAATTTGTAATGAAACATAGTATTGTGTTCAAATATGATGTTACCATAGCTATTATGCCCAATAAGTAATAAAGAGCATTGTTTAATTGCCATGTTTATTTACGTTGACAATGTAATGTCTACAACTCAGCAGACAAAATTAAACAGAAATATACGAACTAGTTGCTGCTTAAACTAACGATATTGTGTCAAGATGCGATCACATTAACCTTTTAAAAGTTTAAGGCCTGATGGTACTTATTTCATTACATTAATTTTACTTGAGATTGCTAATAAAAATTGATTAACATTTAAGTTAACAGGTAATGAAAGAACCTGCAGGTTCCTTAGTAATTTTTAGAGGACGTAATTCCGTTACCGATTACTTATCTAGAACAAAAGCAACATACATGTCATGTTATACTTCAATTATTCTCATCACAATCAAGTTCAATAACCAGAAAACTGAATCTAACACGAATTTTGACTGATTGGTTTATACATTTCAGAGGAAATTGCATGGGAATGACAAATTTGAAAATGCCAAAATTTTCTGGCAATTTCGTTACCTAAGTATACCATATCATTAATGTGAATGTATTTGTTTTTATAAATTTAAAGGCTCAGGTTAAAGAATGAGCAAATCTGCAGATTATTAAATGGTGAGAAGGGGGTAGAAGAGGGTAGAGTACAAAATAAAGAATAGAGCAGAAAGCCCTAGAATGTGAGCTAAATATCTCTTTTTTGTAATTTGTTTGTAATTCCGTTACCGTGATTATGCCCTGATACTGTAAAACTTTATATTCAACACAGAGCACAGATAGAGGGAGCCATATTAAAGGTAATACAAAGTTTTTGGAAATTTTGAAAATTGGGTGGATAGTAATTCTGTACAATTTGTATTTCTTTGGATGCCCCTGTGGGTGTATTATAAGCACTAGAGAATTTAGCCCCTGAAACACTTCTGATTTCGAGAAGATCACTATTTATGAATTAGTTTTATTTTCTGACATTCTTCCTCCCCCATCTCTCTTTCATCCCACTATCTCTCTCTCTTTCTTTTCTTACTCTCTCATTATCTCCCATTCTCTCTCTCTCTCTTTCCCCCTCTCTCTCTCCCCTCCTTTCTGTCTCATTCGTTATAATATGTAATATCTCTCCATATAATATGTTCCTAGAGTAACATTTCCCATGTGACTGTCTGTCTCTGGGACATCGGTATGCATATTCCTTTCTAAAACATAACATCCCTTAAAGAAAAAGAAAAGAAAATATTATTTTCAGTATTTGTATTCATTATATACCATCGCTTTATTTTCATCTTTATTTTATACTAACATACCAATGCTTAACCTTATATACGTGTGTTTACGGTTTTATTCATGTCCATTGTACGACTTCAACTTAATTGATTATGTTTATATCCTTGATTTTATTTTTATTAATTCAATTCAAAAATAAAATAAAATCTACAGCTGTTTTACCATTTAAAAGTGTATTGCTTTTCATCAACATCACGATCGCAAAGAATTTCGAAAAAAATAATCGCAAGGCAAATTCAATAGCTACGTCCGTCACCCGTAGAAACATGTGAACATTAATATGGCGTACTGTACAGGGGCATCGCTTGATGGATTGGAACGGAGGGATAGGGGAACTAACATTCCTCCCGAAATTCAAAATATCTGTCGCTTAATCTGCAATTATTGTCGGGAAATTTGTAAATCGGACAACCTTTCTTTAGACCGTTTAATATTTCATTCCTATATTTTAAAATATCTGCCACTTATGCCAGCAAGACCAATTGACTTGATGTCTTCGCGTTGTACTTACACACAACAAAACATTTTTATGCTATTATCACCGTCCTCCAAATAAAGCTGTGAAATGTGACGATGAACAAAAACAAAACTGATTAGATCTTTGCTTGTACGTTCGTCATATTCATTGACAAGTTCCGTTATTTTCTGATGGTATAAGGTCAGCAATTTTGGGGTCCCACCCCCCCCCCCCCCAGGCCCAATGAAAACAAATAAAACGCATCTGGGTAATTAATAATTATAATTCGGATAGGAGTTGTTGCCCGACGACCAAGATGGCGGCGTAGATTTCTTCAGTGGTCGGTTGGATCTCCTTTTCGGGCAAGAAGAAGCCGTACTTGCCCTCATCACGGAGTTCGATGGCGTAGGTATACTTGATCCCCAATTCACCGTAAACCCAGTCGTCACTGCCCCCAGATGCCGGGTCTATTTTTTGGAAAGGCACACGTAGAGAATCCATATTTATATTGGTGTTGCAAATGATTTATTTGTAGTGCCGCACACCGGCGATTCAGAGACTTAGGGAGGGGCATCGGTATTAATAGACCACTAAATGCGAAGTTTTTTGAAAGAAGATGTACTTCCTTAAACGATCGGGGTATTATACATGTATATACATGGTGTATATAATTTTGCTTTCGTTATTTTTTCTCTTTCTTTCTCCCTCTTTCCTTTTCCGATCTCTCTGTCTCTCTGTCTCCCTCTGTCTGTCTGTCTCTCTCTCTCCCTCTCTCATTTCTCTCCCTGCCCCCCTCTCTCTCTTTTTGTTGCTGTTGGATAGCACTCGTGCAACTCGTAATCTCGTACTTTTATCACTAAACATGCTTTTATCTAAGCTACTCTGTCGGATGTGGTTTTCTAATATGACTCGATCCCACAAATCCGGTGCCTTTTATTGTTACACATAGTCAGCAACATAAAACATAATAGCGTAACGTGATCCCATTCAAAGAGAAATGTGTGTGTGTGTGTGGGGGGGGGGGGGAGGGGTGAAATAAGAGAGAACAAGGCCAGTAGGGGTCGAGGAGTACGGTAGGGAAGGGGGATCGTGTCATCATCTTCTTTGACGTATTCTGCCGTCAATTTTCTTTTTCTTTCCCTCTGTTGTTTTCCCTTTTCTCTGTTTTTGTGTGTGTCATTCGATGGGGGGGGGGGGGGGGGGATGGGGTGGGGGGGGGGGGGTGCTACGATGCCACCTGTTTTCCTGTATCTACTCCACTGACTCGGTCTATAATTATGTCTTAGCCAACGATCTTCGATGCCATTTACATGCCTTACACACCATGAGAGGGCGTTTTGCAACAGAATCACTCTATCTACATTGGACGATTAAAAAAAAAAACTACATTCTTTCTAAAGAATTGGAACATCTAGACACACGTGGTTAAATGAAATAAAGTAACCTGCAAATTCAATAGATCTTTTGACAAATATAGGCAACGTCGCATCCTTAAAACTTACAGATTGGACAACAATTTTTTTAAGGGGGGGGGGAGTAGAGTTTACTATTTCCTTTTCCTTGGCAACTTGTAATCGGATGTCGATGTCAATTGTCAAAACAAAATTTGGGAGATATTTGATTACTTAATTGGACAGAAGATTGGACAGAATTATTTTATTCATGTAACTGACAATAACGTTGAAAATATGATGGTAAGATTGATGAAAATGTGTTAATGTTTTTATGAATACCACCCACTAAGTTAAAGTTATGTATGAAGACCACTCCCTCATTTAAAATCTATTTCACGACTTATGACGGATACTTACAGAGATCGGCCCCAGCCTCTCCGACAAAGTAGGTCTTTCCATGGGTAGCAGTGATGGCTTCATTGGCTTTCAGTCCTAAGGCTCGCTGTTTGACGGAAATAATAACAACAATCAACCAATCACGCTCGCAAATACTCTCGAAAAATCAACTCAACGAAAATGTAATACCCTATTGCATATCATATAGAACGTATGTTAGGTTTACGTAATGCATCATGTTTCCATATTTCAACAGATAAAGGACAGGGCTACTGATACTGCTTATGTGGATTTTTCGAAAGTCTTTCCGATCGTCTTAAAATGATATTATCAGAATTACGATAGAACAACAATTGTAATCAGTGTTGGATTATGCCAGGAGCTTACACTGTCTTGATCGAACACGTTAGAAGTCTACTTGTGAAAGCTCTTCATCGGCTTTCAATGAGAAGGCTCGCTGTTTGATGGAAATTTGAATAGTGATACAAAATCAAGTTGTAAAAGAATAATTTTAATAATTATACGCAGTGGCGTAGACAGGTTCGTACACCTGGGGGGATGACTCAGGGGCGGATCTAGCTTTTTGCTAAGGGGGGGGGGGGGTTGACCAAAATAATGACGATGCGAAGCATCGTCCACGAGCCGCGAAGCGGCGAACCGATTTTTTTTGGGGGTGTTTATTTGAACCCCGTAAGTGATGTTTTCCTGGCATCTATTAACACAATGGAGACCATAAAAAGCAGTGCATGATAACGTCTTTTTGAATCAAGTAACAGTTAAATACACAGTTATATCCAGACTTATCATGTGTTTGGTTAAGTTACCAGATGAGTTGAATATCTTCTCACAATATTTGCACTTGACTGGGTTTCTCTCCAGCGTGCGTTCTTTTTTCTTTCTTTTTTTCTTTTTTTCTTTTTCTTTTTTTCCCCTTTTTTTCCCCTTTGTTTTTTGGGCCGCCCAAGGGGGGGGGGGGGTTTAAACCCCCCGTAGATCCGCGCCTGTTTAATCTTGTGGTTATCTTGTGGTTTCCAAACCACAAGATAACCACAAAATACTTGTAAGATTTTCTTTTTTTTACCGTCTGAATTGGCTTTCACCGTGTGAATGCGGCTAATAACAATAAACACAATTACAATAATGATGAGGATTATTAATATCATCATCATAATTATTATTATTATTAATATTATAATTGTTATCATTATTATTATTACTATTATTATCATAATTATGACTTATTAAAGGTACTATGTCCCATTTGCAGGCCAAAAAATGAAAAAGTTAAATTCCAACTGCATTTGAAAGTTAATACTAATTTAGAACTTCCCTGAAAAAGGTGGGGCTTGAAAATGTCTTCAAGTGGGAAAATAACGACTATTAGTTGTCAAATCGACTTTAGGGCTTTAGAGCCCAAAAGTAATAGTCTTGATTTTCAGACAATTGTACTGAATGGTCATACTTTTTATGCTGCGCAAAGATTCAATCAGTTTAATAATCAGTTTAATCTTGGCCATCACAAGAAGTGGGTTATTGATGTAGACAAATGCTCATGTACCCTTTACAACTCTTTTCATGTATGTTATTACCAAAGAAGAAAAAAAGCCAGTCAGTCACTCAATAGTGTCTGCTGTGAAGTCTAGCAAGTAAACGGGTTTCCTTGCATAATTTGAATATGAGGGCACTGCTAACGTTTAAATTTCACAGATAGGACATACATGACATATTCATAATTCCTGAAAAGTTCTACAGCATTTGAGGTTGGCAGCAAAAGGGACATAGTACCTTTAAGTAAGCAAATATCATTCCCCAAAACCTGGGGGGGGGGGGGGGTGATTGTACATGCCATCCCCCTCATCCCCCCGTTGTCTACGCCCCTGATTATACGTTAATGCCGCAAATTAAGCTTGGCTAAACTGTTAAAGATCTACTAAATGGATACGGTAAATTACAAAAAAAATATCGATATAACTCATTGCAATGCACCTTTTCAAAATACAGCATAAGGGAGAATAAAAAGATAATGAAGAAGGTGAAGATGGAAAGAAAGGAGATGAAGATGAAGAAGAAGAAGAAGTAGAAGACTAAGATGGTGTATAAGATATTGAAGCATAAGGGAGAAGAAGAAGAAGAAGAAGAAGAAGAAGAAGAAGAAGAAGAAGAAGAAGAAGAAGAAGAAGAAGAAGAAGAAGAAGAAGAAGAAGAAGAAGAAGAGAAGAAGATGAAGTAGAAAATGAAGAAGGAGAAGGAGGAGGGGAAGAAGAAAAAGAAGGAGAACAACAACAACAAAAAGAAGAACAAAAGAGAAGAATAAGTAGCAGAAGGAGAAGTCCTATCCTCACCTGTCGTTCTCTATCGGGTTGTGGAACGGTCCTATCATCGGTATAGCCCCATGGATAAAGCCAGAGCTGGCCATAGCTATGGAAGTCGATATTGAGGTGGATGTCGGCCGTCTGGTTCTTCTCTCTCATGAAATATGTGATCCCTACCACCTCGATCTCGGAGGCTGGTCCCGTGCCGCGGTACGTCAAGGAACATGACAACGGACTTGCTCCTTGGCCTACAAGACGCAAGAAGGGAATACATTTATTTTTTAAAGTATCATTTTCGCATTATGATCATTGTCACCATTATCGACCTCGTAGTGAACTTCATCATCTTCGAAACCGTTCTCACCATCGTCACAATTATTGTCATCATTTCAAATCATCAATATTATTGTTATCTCCGTCATGCCAATGATAATAATGTTGTGGTGGAGTTGGGCTGACTGCTGCTTAGGAATTATGACGATGATGCCAAAATGATGAACATAATTGTGCACGTCAACAGTATCCGTGACAACGATGATGATGATGACGATTTAAGAACAATAATTATCACAATGGGGCACCTGTATGCCCCCTTGCCCACTTTAATACGGCACTGGATAATATGATAATAATGATGGTTATGGCGCTAATTATTACACTACTTTAATACAACTATTTCCGAAAAATCAATTTCGATAACCTTGTGAGTCTCCTGTTGATAAGTGTGACGCATTACGTAACTCAAACATGAATTCTATAGGACATACAATTAATGTATGGTTTTGAAATTACGTTTGAGTTGATTTTTCGAAAATATTTGCGATCTTGTTTGATTCAAATGTTGAAAAAGAAAAAAAGAATTCAGTCTTAGTTTCCGGGTTTTCGCCTCCTTCCGTATCTGAATTATTTACTGTATACTCTATGTTGAAATAATTGTTACATATATCATGTATAATATACATTGTGTTTCATATTGTACTGTTGAGAAGGAAATAAATGTTAATAAATACAATACAATACAATGATCGCGATAATCACCATTTTGTCTCATATTTCTTTATTTTCTCACCTCCCCATTTGTAATCGTAGTTTCTATTCAGGTCGGTGCCGACACAAAGATTACCAGGTGCCCTCCGTCTGTTCTTGCGCCAGTTACGGTCCTGTGTACATGTATGTCATCAAAAGAATAAAATAGAGATTTAATGTATATCTTATACAAATGATATTCTGATAAATATGAGGTTGAGATCATTTTTTTTCTCTTTTGGGTTTGGCGAGAGAGAGAGAGAGAGAGAGAGAAATGGTATAGCCACGCCTCCGTCTATCTCGTTTGTTTCTTTTATGTGTATTCTCGCTAGAATTGAAAGCCCTTTTTTTGACGAGGCAAATATATGGAAGAGCTTGTCACTTCTAAATGGCTACTTAAAAAAATGTTTATTAATTTCTTTAAAAAGTTTGAGCATTCTTAAAAAATGTAGGAGGGTATGTCGTGCAATATTATAATTTCTTGAATGCGGTCGACTTACATTGGTCCATGTATAGATATAGCCATCCACGTTGAGTACAGGGATAATATACCAGTCTAGTTTGTCGAACATTTCAGTTACAGTAGCATCTTCACCGTATGCCTCCAGAAGCTGAGAGAGATACAAGATGGCGTCGGAAAATCCATGAGTACTTGCTTGTACAATGGTTAACGGGAAGGAATTACGGGAGATGTGAGATGGTCTAGCGGTAATGTTCGTGGTACGATCCGCCTGCAAACTGACTCGGCGAATTTTATGTTCATTTGTGGCGTTATGGCGTTATATATGCCATTTTGGAGAAAAGAGTGAATGTTCACTCTATTTTCAGTACATTTTCACTCTCCAGGAGTCAAGTCAGTGATCACTCGATTCTTTTTAGAGAGTAGATTGATTCGAGGTAAATCATAGGGATCCTATTGGATCTATGTTGGTAAAATTGAATCGAATAAATTAGAACCAGATAACACCCCTAAACCCCCTCACCAACTTAAGATTAAAAATAAAAAAAAGTAATCACTTTGTCGAAATTGAGATATCTTTGTTTTACCTTATAAGTCATGAACATAACAGTGGCTGGGCTGACCCATTCCCTGGCGTGTATTCCACCTTGAATGTAGGCGATTGGCTTCGGGTATTCCGATGGTTTCCCAATCTGCAACATTCAAAGAGAAGAAGTATCATGACTTTATATTTTCGTTATGTTTTTTCAATGCTAACTCAACAATCCGATGTTTGAAAAAGCATTAAAAAATATAAGACTAAGACACTAAGTATATATTTTCGCCATACAATTAACAAAAAAAACTCAAACAAAAAACAAAGACTGAGATGTTAGTTGAGACATTATTGTACAGAGTGAAAGAAAATAAACAATTAGTGTTCATTGAAATAATTTGTTCGATGATATTAAAAAAGAGAGCAAAATCTAGTAAACAAACATATATAAGGATTTGCAATGCAAAGTTTTACATTGACTGATCTTTTATTTTATTTTACCCCCATACAAGTATCACAGAAAACTCATGACAAGGTTGAACAATAATGTAATCGGAAAACGCAATTAAAAGACACGAAGATTGTGAGTAAACATTATAGATCAAAGTGAATTTCCGGATTAAAGTAATTAAATGTATGACAATGAAATGAAGCTTCATTGATTTCACGTTTAAAAGTATCATTTTGCTAATTATTTCAAACTGCTTGTACCTTGAGCCCCCGTACACGTTTGCCTTCATGTGTTGAACTAACCGCCTCCACGCTAACCAGATTACTGTACTGGCCTGCAATATCATCAATCCATGCATCAATCTAAAATGGAAAAGGAGAACAAACAGGATTGGAAACAAGTCCTCATTAAACGTCCGATTTTTAATGTGTCATCCTTATTGTTTCTTGATGCATTTCGTTTTCAATTCAATTTAATTCAATTCAATTCAGGGTTGGCAAATATCCGGGAAATACCTGGGAAATACTAGAAAAATACTGAAAATACCTGGGAAGTACTGAAAAACGCCACATTTATGCGCCCGTTTGTGTGAAAAATTATTATTATTATTATTTTTTTAAATTAAAAAAATCAAATCAAAATCAAATCTAGTGACATAAAATTAAATTGAATCAAAACATATATTATATAAAATCAAATCAAATCATATCAAATCAGTTTTTTTCACCTCTTCAAAAGTGTGATATGTAGTGTAGTCGAATTCATTGGTAAGTGACCGTGAAGGTAGCTTCTGAGACGGTGACTCGTTTTCAATCAGCTGCTGGACATCATCAATCTGCAATAAATCATGTATAAATTGTTGAAGATTGGTAGACATTAGCAAATTTAAAAAGGTACCTGTATGAAGACTTCATGTTGATTTTAATATTATAATATTATGACAGACGAGCCTGAAATGGTATCTTACTATTGAAATAGGTGTATCGCGTTCATGAAAAAATGTGCTTACCTTGTAAATATTGTTTTTAAAAACGTGCTTGTAAATTTTGTTAAATTCCCTCCCGAGTTCAACTATTTCTTAATACTTGCTCATATGTTCTTAAATGTTATTTATAAGGCCTATTGATGAAGGGGCTACGGCGCACAAGACCGACGCCAACGAGACCGACAGCCTTGTTATTATTGTTATTACTATTATCATCATTATCATAATCATCATCATCATTATTAGTATTATCATTAGTATTATTATCATTATTAATATAATCATTATCATTATTACCAGCATTACTATCATTATCATTAACATTATTATTATTATTATTATTATAATTATTATTGTTGTTATTATTATTGCTATTATCACCGTCATAACATTAAAATCATTATTACCCTTATTATAAATATATAATGATAACAATCCTACCAGGATCGTAGGCTGAATGCCAGCATCTGTTGCCATGTAGACAACATCTTCCAAGTCGGCTGGTCTAGGAGGTATCATGATGTCCACAGGATGACCCACTTTACTCGGTCCTTTCCAGACGTCAAGCTATAATGTAAAATAATACAGATAATTACAAGAACACAATGATGATGATATTGATAATATAAAGTGATTGTAGTTGATGATAATGGTAGTAGTATTTATAATACTAATGATACTACTGTACTATTGCTACTACTACTACTACTACTACTACTACTATACAACTTCTACTACTACTACTACTGCTACTACTACTACTACTACTACTACTGATGCTGCTGCTGATACTAATACCACTACTACTACTCGTACTACTACTACTACTACTACTACTACTACTACTATTACTACTACTACTACTACTACTACTACTACTACTACTACTACTATTACTACTACTACTACTACTACTACTACTATTACTACTACTACTACTTCTAAGTACTACTACAGTGTATTACCATTACGACTACTATACGACGACTACTACTACAGTGTATTACTATTACGACTACTATACGACGACTACTACTACTAATACTACTTATAAGTACTACTATTGTACCATTACGACTACTACAACTATTTCGACTACACTTCTATTTTGAAGACATAATTATGTATGCAATGGGATCGGTTGTTGTTTTTGAGTAACGATAAAGATTATCAAATGTTTTCTGTTTGAAACCTAGAACTATTTACCTCATGTCTGCTTTCTATGAAATTGTTCAGACATTCCAGCTCTTCTTGGCTTTTCGGTACCATCCTGATAACCCGAAAACTGTTAGGAAATGATTACAAAAACACATGATTACATACTGGCGAAATAGCAAATTTGAAAAAGTGGTTGAATTTCATCAAATGTTTTTGTATGTATTTATGTTTTAAAATCTTCTGTCAAATAAAATGACAACAGTTTGAATAGATATCAGTATAATAATTATGATTGATTCTCGCCTATGTATAAGCTTTTCTTGTATATTGAATTGGCCAAGAGATGTCAATAATAAAGGAGAGGAAACAATACAAACCTATAGATAAAAATAAATAAAAATAAAAGTCGGCGAGGTGGCATCTACAGCGATTTCCTAATCATTTTAATCAAAAATAATCGGGAAGCGATTTCATGGATTCAGGAATATATTATCGTTGATTGTCAATGTTGGACTGATCACGGCCGACCTTGGGAATTGTATATCCATTGCTATTTCACAAACACCCAAGCATCGACCAAAACTGAAGGTTTTGTGGTGGTATTGTTTGCAAAAATCAACGATGCGATGTGCACAGCTACTGTGACTATGTGCGTGCCAAGTTATAATATAAGTCGTGTCGTGTTGATTATTTTCCTTGCTTATTTAGGATTACCACTCAAAATTAAAAATGTTAAAATTTGAAATATGAAACATATTCTAAGAATTCAAGTAAAATAAAATTTATCCCAAATACGGTATGGTAACGTCATTCTGAATAATCTATATTATTGTGAGCTGGACTTGTGCTATTGCCATGTACATTGCTCAAAGTGGGTGACAATTTTAAGGCACTGGTTTTTTTTTAACTATGACCAAATAGCTTAATGACCCTTTGACAGCCTGAAACTTTACAAAGATAAGGAATTAGAAATCAGTTACAACTTTTTATTGTAGCATGGACCTAGGTTAACCTCCCATAGCTTAACGAAAAAAAATTCAGCGTTGCTTTATGTGCATGAGGTATCCCTGAACAGCCAATTGTTTACGGAATTTTGTAACAAAATTGACATACCTTTTTGGTTGGAGCCGAAAAAAATATATACCCACAAGCAATATGTTTTTTTTCTATTGATGATTAATGAGCATGGGTGGATCTTAAAGAAAGTAAACAGTAATCTGAATTAACTCCTGTATTTTGATAGAACAGTGCAATTGAAAATGGTGTTTCGGACGTTACATTTTCCGTAAACAATTTAGGCCCTCATTTAACCCACTAGAACAATCATTTAATGAGATTGTTTATAGTTTGAATAAGCTTATCAGTTACTCCAAGTCATTAAATTAAAAGAAAATATAATTTAATTGTAGTAGCGCTTATATTATAAATATATTCAAAATTTGAAAAAGTTGTCTCATTTTCCGTAAACAATTTTGTAACGTCCGAAACAACTTTCAATTTGAAGTAGCAGAAAATATATGAACTGCAGGACCTATCTTTCGTAACATTTTTTAAACATTTCATGGCGGCTACCCACCAAAAAAAAGAAATTTGCAATACATCATTACAATATTATTTTATAGTTAAAACCAATTTTCCGTTAACAGTTGTAACGTCCGAAACAAATGTAACGTCCGAAACAAAAAATACCAAATAAATGATGATAATCCATATTTGAGGGTATCTGGAGTGAATAAATCATTATGAAATAAGTTATTATAAGTCTTAACACAAGTCAAAACACAAATCAGGTCTTTCAAATCCAATAATTTTGTGTAAACTCAAAAAGGGTGTTTCGGACGTTACACTATTTGATTGTTAACACATAGTTTGCAAATTTCAACTAATTTTCGATCATATGTGCAAGTAACGATTTCACAATGCACACTCCTGTTAAAAACACTATTTTGATAATTTCATTTAGATCTAAATATAAAAATATGAAGAAATATGATGCAAAAGGTCAAATTTTTCGTAAAATATCTAAATTTTCTGAAAAATTGACTTATAAAACATAAATATTGAAGCCACACTTTGCGGTGCAAGGCATTCCTGGCTGCTTTAGTATATCCTTAATTGTAATTTATCAGAAAAAATCTCAATAAAAGTGACTCATACAAATTATTCAGCCATTTTAACAGCACTTTCTGTTATGCTGTTAGCACGTTTCGGATGTTACATTAAACTGTTAACAGACATTTTCATACTTTAACTAGTTCAAATGAGGGGCAAAGATAGATGTGAGAATAGCACATTTCAATTTTTCAACCTCTCCTCTTGCTATTTACATTGCTGTGTGTTTGCAAATCATCACGTTTTCAATTTTACAGAGGTTGTTCCAAATTATGTCATATAACCAAAGATTGTATGGTCAATCTAAACTATTTGGTAGGTTACAAAAGCTCAAAATCACCCACTTAAGCAATACCCAGTGTACATGTACATGACACGGGTATGATACAGGTATATAAAGTTGATAAAATCAAGCAAATTAAAATGTTTTTCTAAAAATTTATGGGAAATATGGATTTTCATTTGAAAATACCTTTTAAAAAGGGCACTCAGTACACGTAACTAATCTGTGTAGAAAGTACATACATGTATAAAAGAAAAGGGCATTACCAGTAATACCTTATTTAATGATCCTAAACACATACATGTAGTATCTTCCTCAAATGTATGCATACATACAAAATGTATAAGCTAGTGTAGGGATTTATTTTGAACTTCTGAAACTCCCCTTCATATCCATGATTCATCCCTTTCATATTAATAGGTCATCCCTCATTCACATTCACCCTTTTCATCCACCATCCTTTCATCTGTCTATCTCTCTCTCTCATTGGTTTCAATGTTCACCTGATGCAGTCAAGCTTATATAGTATAATTTACATATACTATGAATATTCAATATATACCCTTTGTTTATGTTTGAATATTCAAGAATACTTTGTGATGTTGATTTATACTTGTATGGGACTATATGAATATTTATTGATTTATTCTACTTTGCATGGAATGTATGTGGCATGCTACATAGAATGCTGTAATGCTTTTACACATTAAAACCTGGTCAGTTAACTAGTTGTTATCAATCCTACAGCATGTCTGCTGGGCTGCCTCTGTGTTAAGAATGCTAGGAATTATCTGTTAGAACCGTAACCCTACACTAGTGTGAAATATAAATGGGCTGTCCGTTTTTGTTTTTTTTCCTCTACGAAATGTCAAATTTGGGGGTGCGGCGCTGCGGCCTTATCGCCGGCAAATACGGTACATGTTTAACCTACACTGTATATTGTTTGTCACCTGTAATATAGGCACAGCAAGAGTTAAGATCTATCAACCAACCAACCGACCAACCAATCAATCCATCCATTCATCAATCGGTCATCAATTAAATAAATAAATAAATACTTATTTAAGAGCATTAAAACATATTGTCGTTTGAAACAGCCTCCTAATACAAATAGTGGTAAAGGATGATTGTTACTACAGTAGTATTATAACCTAAAACATACACAATTTTAAAATACATCAAAAATGTCTCATTCCCGAGATGTACATACATTAGGATTCACTTATTTCTTATTACCGTACTTACATGATTGGGGGTACTTTTTTATAGTTTTATTTTTTTAAAGATTTGTCAATGTTTCAGTGCTTACATACATGTATGTGTTAGTGATATTATTGAAAGACACACTATATAGTTGAAGGCAAAGAACATTAGCAAGCTGATTAAACATCTATATTGTAGAGTTTGTAGAAATTGATGATCTCATTGAAATGTTAACATCGTGTAACATCCGAAACAAACCATAGTATACATTTCACACTGTTGTTCATAACATGCAATAAAGAGTATGTTTCTAAGTGAATTTTCTAAGGAGTTTTGATGACTACAATTGCTATTAGCTTCATATTTCCCTCCGTTAGATCACATAAGCATTTTTAACTACCGGTACACGTTCTTGAAATGAATAATATACCTTACATAAATTGAGTGGTCGATGAAGACAAACTTGGTATACATGTATGTGCTAAACTAATTAAAACTGCACAATTTTTTTCCATAAATGTTACAGAAGTATTTTTCTGCAAACAATTAATGTAACTGAGGTCAATAATACCTAAAGAAAAATAATTAACTTTAATAAAGTTATAATGTTAACAGTGTGTAACGTCCGAAACATCAGTGGTGTGCCATATGAAAATTATTAGGCAATGCACTTGTTCCCAATTTTTTGCATGTATTTACCTTATATCATCAGTTGTTATAATAAAAATAAGTTTGACCTAAGAAAAAAGCATTTTACCTATTGAAATAAAAACTTGTAATTGTCAAAACCCTAATTTAGAGCTATATTTCACTTGCAAGGGATACAAAATCTGTATTTTTCAAGATAGAAACTCAACAATTTGCATGAATAATCTCTGAAACATATTCTTAAAGACCCAACATATTTAAAGGTGTAGTTAATAGCAAATGAGTTTTATATCACAGTTATTAGATATGCTATAGTTCACAATAAAATTGTAAAAACTCAAAGTATTCATATCTGGTGAATAAATAAGGAGAAAAATTAAGGTCCAGAATTTGCATTTCTCAAAAATATGATTAGTCCTGATCCTAAAAATACAAGTTTGAAGTGAGTAAACATAATTTCATTTTGGACCCATTTGTGGACACATTTGGTATAAGTTAAAAAAACCGGTGCCTTAAGCAATTCTTAACTCTGGTTGTGTCTATTTAAAAGCATTTTTTGTTCATCAAAAACAAATTCAAAGTCGTTTTTCTGAAAGCAACCATTAAGACTTGTGGGCAAGATGTATATTTTGCTAAATTTTCAACAACAAACAAATATTTGTAATCCACTGGTAATAGCAAATATAACATCCGCAGGGTTTTCAGAGGAACGAGGCTGTGTTTTTGCTCTCATGAAGCAACGTAAAACTGTATGCTCTTTGTAAACCTTTATTGTCTGACAAACAATCCTGGAAAATACCTGACACAGCTGTAAATATCACATTTAAATAGCAATAGGTTGTTGAGGTAATATTGTTTGAAATCATATTATTGCGGATAACTGCAGTTGAATGCCATTATCATACCTCAATTGACTCTTTGCATTCTTGTACACAATCGGTAGCAGAGGAAACGCATGCACAGACGGTATTTGGAAAATAAATTCTTGCTGTTTCAACATTCACATGATCACGCATCGACTCTTTAATTCGTTTGTAACTTACAACATGAGACGAGCTTTTCCTACTTACTTGTCATAGCGAACCTTTCCTTCATGGGGCTTGCCGTGGGTGCCAAATTGGCACAAGACGACTGCCACAAAAGCGAAACTCGCTAGACGAGTGATCCCCATGATATGGCGTTCAGGAGTCGACTGAATTTACCAATATCTGGACAGTCAGTGTTGCGTGCAATTGTTAATAACGTTGGTCCTGGTTATGGTGTCCATAAATCTATGAAATGTATAAGTATGGGTTTGATGATACCAGATTGATTAATCAACAATCGAGAATATTTCTTATCTCTGGTGAGTCGTTAATGTCTAATGCAAAGTCCATTTCCGCCAGCTGGTTTCAAGATATATAATGATGATATTTAAGTGAAACAACTGGCAACTTTCCCACCACAAACTGCACAGTCAGGCAAAGGATGTCATCGAATAAAGTGCACGATTGATGTATTAGTCTGGGAGCCTGCCCAAAATAGTCGACACATTTTACAAAGTTACATTTTACCCCACAAAGTTACTTAGACCATCTAACTCAACGACGAAAAGGTTATCTGCCTGATCGTAGCTGACGGATTTTAGATCACCCTCATAGCATTCCCAAACAGATCCTTGATTCGGGTCAATTCCACCCATCTAGCCCATACACTAGACGTTATCAGTAGGAGGCAATATGACAGGACATTACCAAACAAAGGAATATAAATTAATCCTTCTCTGACAAGGGACCCTTCACTATGAACATGACGGACAAAGAAAGCGGACAAAATATACAGTTCCTCAGGTAGACAAAGGAACATCCCTTCACTGCTATTATGTAAAAAGATGAATATGCATGTACACCTGTTCTACACATTTTTACATAATAGCAGTGAAGGGATGTTCCTTTGTCTACCTGAGGAACTGTATATTTTGTCCGCTTTCTTTGTCAGCCATGTTCCTAGTGCTTGCAATACATTGTGACCTTTCTTCGCTCCAGTAATTTAGAGGTAGCAGACAGCAAGAAATTGGGTCAATAATAAAAAGTCCACGGGAGTTGTTACCCCACAGAATAACTTTTTTGTTAATTTTGAAAATTGCATTCTTGCCTATCAATCTACGAGATTCCCCACCAAAGTGTATGAGAAAGGCATAAAGTAAGCATAAAGTACAGTTTCTCAGCAATACATGGGCATCGCCATTTTCTCGATTGCATGACGCACTGTGCGGAGTCATTTATCGCTACATCTTTTCACATTTATGGATGCTTCCTTCCAAGGTGTTTGTGATGTTGAATCATTCCATTCACCTGCTATTATCCTTTGTACTCAAATTGCCAGATCGCAAATTGCATTAATAGGTTGGTACTGTTCTCTGTTGAAGGTTTCGCATGAATAAAATAGATTTTTCAACCACTTTATTTTAGTATTTCTAGATAAATGAGTTACAATTGTTACCCTATTTATAATTTTTCATCAAATGTAATTCTTACCGTCTCGGCTATGATTTACCCTAATTGAAAAGTAAAGGATTTGTTATTGAATTAAAAAGTCTTTCCAATTAAATGTTAGTGCATGATACATATACAACTCCGCCAGGTACGTCACATTTTCAAGAAAATGGCTGCGCTCATGTAATGCTAAAAGGAATAACATTATGCCAAGAAATCTTCCTTTATTATATATGTTGTACACGTTCGTAAGATTTATAGTACATCAAAGGGCAGGAAATCATCTCGTTTTTCAGAATACCTACACTTATTCTTTGGGGTTAGTTCTCATTGAAACAATATATAACTCACACTCTTGGGAACCATTTCTATCTTTGCGGGCGGGGTGCAGGGGCGGAGCCTTTGCCAGTAGTCTAGAGTGCGGGTTCATTTAAGTAAAGCTCAGAAATCTGAGCCAAGCCATTGAAGGGACACTATTTTTTTTAAAAACAGCGTTATCGCTCTTTTATATATTTCTGCTTATATATCTATTATCTCTATGAGCTCGTATTCATCTGCCCCTCTTCTCTCTTCCCATTTTCTTTCATTGTTTTCCTTCATTACATTTACTTTTTATTTTTCCTTTCCCTTTTCTCCTCCCCCTCTCTCTCTCTTTCTCTCTCTATCCCATACCTCTCAATTTTCTTTCGTCCATTTGTGTCTTTCCTTTTCATTTCATTCTTTTTCTTTCATGATTAATTCCTTCCTTTTCATTCCCTTTCGCTTGGACTCTTTCTCCCTCTACTGGTGTTTCCTCTTTCTCCTCCCTCCTTCCTCTTTTCTCTATTTCCCTTTCCTGTTGACAGAAGTGCAATTGGTGCATTTGCCAACAGCAATTTGGCGTGTCACGTGCGTGTGTGTGAGTGGGTGTGTTATGGAGGGGGGGGGGGGGCGTCAATATAATTTAGAACGTTACTTAACACATCATTCCCTTATTTAAAAAAAAAAATAAATTATCATTTAATTTCTAATAATATTTATGTAATGTTAATGATTTTAGGTATAATACCACATTTGAACTACGTAGTATTTTTACAACTGTATGTTTTGTGTTTATATATTACACCCTGCTTTGCTGAGTCCATTGTCCTGGGCCATTATACTATGCTGTAATATATCTTTGTATGTGATCTATGTGTGTATCACTGTCTGTGTCGATTGACTTTTGAAATAAATGTCTTACATAAAACCAGGCTGAATAATGAAAAGTAAGAAGTCATTTTTTTGACTTTTTTCCTTCCTATTAGGGGGTGAACTGGGACCCTTTTCCATTTTCACCGCAGTTACATTTTGTGTATGTGTTAGAAACGGGAATTTCAACCCGTCATCATCCATGCACATAGCATGAAGATATCGTAGTTACACATAAACATTTAATACATTTGAATATTTCAATTTCCTGTTGTACAGATCATTCAAATATATATCAGACAAACTCAAGTGTATCAAACACATTTTGAATGTTATTACAATTCCAGGTTATTCTGGAAAAATATTCAAATTAAGGTTAAGTATTACTCAAATGCTTAATAGTTTACCCAATAATTTCACAACGGTGTGTATCGATCAATTTTGCAAGATTAGTTAAAGCCTGCTATTTCAAAGTGTATTATTACCGTCAATATATCCAGCAATCATTCTAAGGCAATCACCAGTAAAAGTGATGATTGAAGAATTTGTGAAGGATTGTCCCACTTCTCCATGACTGTCCTATTTCATCCGGGGATATCCCTCTAATTCTCCCCATTCAAGACCTCTTTTTAAAGATAAGTGTTAAATTCTGGTCATGCAACTGCAACGTGAAAGAACTATGTGGAAACTTCTGAAAATGTTAATCATGGAGCACATAAGTATTGGCGTATACTGTGAGGTTTTGGTATCATCACAATGATAAGAAACTGGCACAGTCTTGCTAGGAGTCACATGCACTGTACACAGAAATGTGTATTTGGGACTACTCAAACATGTAGCATGAAAATTGTGACCTACAACCTTTAGCTGTTACTTTTCATATTCCGAATATGGGGAATTTAAAGAGCCATCATTATCAGTATACATGTTTCTATGATATTGTTCCACACTCAAATAAAAAGAATAAAAAAGCTCACATATTATTGTTTCCCCTTCCGAGAACTCAACCTTCTCTTTAAACGATCAATTGCATTAACACTAACATGATAAGGAGGTGGTATTATATGTCATTACGTAGTCTAGTATGAGTAGTACATACCATGTGAAAATGGGAAGTCTCGCCTCATGATGTGTTTCCTACTTCATCCCGTTCTCTCATATAATGTGTGTGCGTAAGTGGGTGTGCGCATGTGCGTATATTATGTTATGGTATCTGCTTTTCTTTGTATTTTGTGAATGCTGGCAAAGTGGTCCGGGACCAAACACGATATTCTACCTCAATGGTCCACAGGAGAAAAAAATGGGTGAGCTACTTAAACCAAATAACACAATTAGATAAACAAACAAGAAACAACAATAACAATAAAAACGATAACAAGGACAAAAACAACAAATACAAATGGACCGAGAGGTTTCGATCTTTGGTATGCATGAAGTTGAGTAAAACGCAGATTTATCATTGGAATGAATGAGCCGATAACAAGAAGGTACCACCATAACTCATTCCTTATATCTGACATCCAACTGGTTGGAAAACGCGTTAGAAAATAATCACAATGAAAACATTTATAATTTTCTCATCATTTGTTTTTTAATCACGGACCTCCTGAGAGTACATTTTGACGAATTTAATGATTGTGTGTGTGTGTGTATGCTTCTGGTTGCTTGTTGTCATATTTCTGTATTCATGGGCACGTCCAAGGTACTTTGTCCTTTCTCACCAAATATATCAGTAGTCCTAAAGGTTACCATGAAGTTGATAGCCATATTTCACCTGACATTAGATCAAAATGATAACAAGGCAAACAACAGTTTCAAATTTTATTTTGCTTTTAATTTCTTGATTTTAAGTAACTTAGGGGACACAGAAAGAACAAATAAGGCTGCATTGGACCCGCACTCATGTACATCAAGTGTACTTGCCGACGGGTATTGTCAAACCATTTAAACAATATTCAATAAAGAAATCCTTTTTGAACAATGAATAAGTTATATGAGTGGGTCAGAAATTCTGAAGAGGTCACTCCTACATGAGCTCGTAGACAAAAATTCCAATCGTGTTCAAGAAGCAATAACAACGTCATCGTTTACATTGCCAAATTTTACCATGGTGATTGTTTCTGTTTGTTCTCAGTGATAGAATAAATCAATACTTTTTTCTCCTGTATACCTACTTAGTGTTAAGTAACGGGTCATTAACATATTGCAAAGTAAATCATTTTAGTTAAATCAATATATTTCAAACGTGTTGATTACTAAACAATATCGTATGATCTAGATCATATTTTTTGTTTGTTTAAGACGTGTACGTCTCTAAGCGTATTTCTTGACGAGCTCCGTGCCGAGTGCCTTCATGCCTGCGTAGATCTCCTCAGCAGTCGGGTTGATCAGGGAGGTCGGGAGCAGGAAGCCATATCGCCCTGTGTCTCGGAGCTCGACCACGTAGCTGTATACCACACCGAGCGAGCCGTAACCGTAGTCTTCGCTGGCCCCGCTGGCTGGGTCTGAAAAGTTCGTGACATTATCAGTAGTTTTTTTAAATATTTTAGTCCTTCATTAGTTGCTCTACCAGCATAGGGTATCATAAACGAAAAATCATGAAAATCATTCTAATCGGGATATCTAAAAGAAAAAAGAAGATGAAAAAAGTTCAAAACTATAATAGGGTCTACTTCATTCGCCGGGTAGGCACTTTAATTCTTTATTTTGAGAAAAAAAAAGTGGGGGGGGGGGCGAAGGAGGGGTTCATCAGCCCCCTCTGACTCCCCTCTCCCGAAGTACTTACACATATCAGGTCCGGATTCTCCGACGTCGTATGGTTTTCCATTTGCATTAATGGCTGCCTCAGTTATATCGGCCACTCTTCTCTGTATCATGACACAATAAGACGAAAGACAGAACATTTGAACAGCTCCTAGTACCAATGGATCCAAACGGGTCTTTTAAATGTGGGGAAGTACCATTTTGTGCATTTAGAATATTATCACTGCCAAAGTCAAGGAAGCGCTGCATGAATAACTTTCGTTTGTCTTCTTGACAAGAATACTTCCGCCTGTGCATTATAGAAATAATATCAGTTCATAAACGATAAATTATTACATTTGAACGCGCGCTGAAAACATAACAAATTAATAAATAGATTGAAGATAAATAAATGAATACAACTTTTAGAATGAGGTCATTAACAAAAAAGAGTAAAATCTTTAAAGGGAATCTCAGTCTTTGTTATGAGTTGATTTATCTGAAAGCAGAACAAAGGAAAATGAAATACTGGACTGCTGGGACGTATTCACGGACAACTGTCCTGTTTGTAGTTTAACAAAATATCGTTGATTTCAGGTTTTGTTCGCATTTCCCCATTTTCCCTCGAGGCAGTATTCAAAATATTATTGATATATTCTTATAGGTCATCAGAGAAAAGCACAAACAAACAGATCCTACCGAGTAATGCTGTCGAAAACAAAAATGTAATCGTTTGTTGGAATAAAGGGCGAGTTGTCCCCTACTACATCACAGAGACATTACCTCTTCGACAAATTCGAGGATCCCATTATGTATAGTGATTACAACTTCCAAACTGTCTCATTGTTTATCCGAATTTATTCAAACGCTTTGAATCTGTTTCCTTTATATATTTTCTTTCTATCAAAAAAAAAAGTTGTGTACTGTAACCAGGGGCGTCGCCAAAGGGGGGGTGTGGGGGGGTGCGACACCCCCCCACCTGTCAGGATATTGTCGGTAAAATTGCGCTGCCGTCGGGAAAAAGAGAAAAGGGGGAGGGAAAAAAAGAGAGGGAAAAAAAGAGAGGGGTAAAAAGAGAGGGAAAAAAAGAGAGGGAAAGGGAAAAAAAAAAGGAAAAGAAAAGAAAGAAAGAAAAGAGATGAAAGAAAGAGAAAAATAGAAAAAAGGGAGGAGAGGAAAGAAAGGAAAAAAAAGGAAAGAAAGAAAAGAAATAAAGAAGAAATAAGAGTGAAAGGGAAACAAAAGAAACGGGGGATGAAAGAGAGGAGAGAGAGGGGAGGTAAGAGTCTGAGAGAGGAGGAGTGGGAGAAAAAGAGAGAAGGGGGTTGTTGCGTGGAGTCGTCTCGTCGAGGGAGCAAAAAAGACACGGGTAAATATGTTGCTGTGTCGGGTCAGCTGTGTCGGTATTCTTGCTCGATCCTCGTGTACTCAATGCAGAAGTTTGAAGTCGGTAAGATGTATATTGTCGGTCGGCCGAAAAGTTTTTTTCCCTACGAACTGTGACTTCTTATCCGCTGTGACGACTTTAAGAGTGACTACAACTTTTCTCGAAGTGTCACTTTCCTATATAATATCAGCTAAAGAAATCAGAGGTTTAAAATTTTCGGGGAAACTAAATTCAAACAAGGTTTAAGAGTCAACAACGGTACGACGAATCGTTTTCCTTTCTTTATATTGTGATGAAACGCCAAAAATTCCGCGCTTCGCGCGGAAGGGGAACTTCATTTAGACGAGTCGAGATCGGTACAACAAATCGTCTTTTTTCTCTAATAATTTAAGGAAACGTCAAAGCTTCCGCGCTTCGCGCGAGAGTGGGAAACTGAATTCAGACAAATAGGGCTTATTAAAAGTCGAAAACGGTACAACGAATCGTGTTCTTTCTCTAATAATTTGAGGAAACGTCAAAGCTTTCGCGCTTCGCGCGAGAGGGGTAAACTGAATTCAGATGAATAGGGCTTAATAAGATTCGAAAACGGTACGAGGAATGGTCGTCCTTGCTCTATATTGTGATGAAACGCCAAAAATTCCGCGCTTCGCGCGGGAGGGGAAAACTACATTTAAACAAGTCGAGAACGGTACGAGGTATCGTCTTCTTTCTCTAATAATTTAAGTAAACGTCAAAGCTTCCGCGCTTAGCGCGGGAGGGGGAAACTGAAATTCAGACAAATTTATAGGGCTTATTTAGAGTCGAAAACGGTAAAACGAATCGTGTTCTTTTTATATGAGGGAACGTCAAAGCTTTCGCGCTTCGCGCGAGAGGGGGAAACTGAATTCAGATGAATAGGGCTTATTAAGAGTCGAAAACGGTACGACGAATCGTGTTCTTTCTCTACTAATTTAAGGAAACGTCAAAGCTTTAGCGCTTCGCGCGAGAGGGGGAAAATGAATTCAGACAAAATTAATAAGGCTTATTTAGAGTCGAAAACGGTACGACGAACCGTCTTCTTTCTCTAATAATTTAAGGAAACGTCAAAGCTTCCGCGCTTCGCGCGAGAGTGGGAAATTGAATTCAGACAAATAGGGCTTATTAAAAGTCGAAAACGGTACAACGAATCGTGTTCTTTCTCTAATAATTTGAGGAAACGTCAAAGCTTTCGCGCTTCGCGCGAGAGGGGTAAACTGAATTCAGATGAATAGGGCTTAATAAGATTCGAAAACGGTACGAGGAATCGTCGTCCTTTCTCTATATTGTGATGAAACGCCAAAAATTCCGCGCTTCGCGCGGGAGGGGGGAAACTTCATTTAGACAAGTCGAGAACGGTACGAGGTATCGTCTTCTTTCTCTAATAATTTAAGTAAACGTCAAAGCTTCCGCGCTTAGGGCGAGAGGGGGAAACTGAAATTCAGACAAATTTATAGGGCTTATTTAGAGTCGAAAACGGTAAAAACGAATCGTGTTCTTTTTCTAATAATTTGAGGAAACGTCAAAGCTATCGCGCTTCGCGCGAGAGGGGGAAACTGAATTCAGATGAATAGGGCTTTATAAGAATCGAAAACGGTACAACGAATCGTCTTCTTTCTCTAATAATTAAGGAAACGTCAAAGGTCCGCGCTTCGCGGGAGAGGGGGAAACTGAATTCAGACAAAATTAATAAGGTTTATTTAGAGTCGAAAACGGTACAACAAATCATGTTCTTTCTCTAATAATATGAGGGAACGTCAAAACGGTACAATTAATCTTCTTCTTTTCCTAATAATTAAGGAAACCTCTAAGCTTCCGCGCTTCGCGCGGGAGGCCCATCACCTATACCCCCTAATGAGCGCGCTTTTAGGTGATTCTCTTGCTCACTACCGCCCCTCCCTAAAATAAGATCCTAGCTCCGCGCCTGCATTAAAATATATAGCTATGATGCTGACTAAATTGAAGAAATAATGCGTATATTTATGTCTACGAGGAAAATGACCATTTTGCGCATAATTATGCAAGTACTATAGATAGTCCATAGGAAAAACTATTTAGCCAGGTTTATAGGGTTGAATTTGTAGATATTGGACATTTAATTTTGTCGGTAATTAGTGGCTAGTTTTGTCGGTAATCGTTGGCCTCTACACCCCCCCCCCCCCCCACTGAAAAAGGTCTAGCGACGCCCCTGACTGTAACGCGATTGCATTGTGGAAGAAACTGTCTGGAAGATATTGGGAAAGGTGGACTATAGTATTTATAGGTACTGTGAGGTTTTGGAATGCCCGAGACGAAAAGAAATTGACCCAAACTTGCTGGAAATCACATCCACGGCACACAGAAATGGGTATATAGGATTACACATACTTCTGCCTTGAAAACTTGGTCCAAACTCTGCAGCTATTCTCGGTATATTTTGAACATGGGGAATTTGAAGAGCAATCTTTTTCTATGGACTTTTCGACTATACATTCTTCGAAGCTGGCTTGAATCGACTGAGAAAGCTCACAATTTCTCCTTTACCAGAACCCAAATTTTTCATTAATTATTCCGACGATAGTGTACCTGCTCAGTCCTGTCTGGATTCCAGATTACCGAGCCTGTGTGACCCCAAGGATGGAGCCACAATTGACCGTAGGCGTGGAAGTCTATGAAGAGAACAAGATCGTTCTTCTGAGGCAGCAGAAAATCGTTCACTCCTGAGGTTTCTGGCTCGCTTAGCGCTTCTGTTCCTGGATATGTGTCATCACAGAAAATTCGGTCTGTAATATAAAGAAAAAAGAATAAGAGAATGGAACAGGAAATGTGAATACTCTTCACTTTTGATGTTTTTGTCACACCAGAAGCCAGATGAGGATAAACAGTGAAAGTGTAATATCTCCCAAATCCAAGTAGAACTATTATTTTAGCCGAAATATGATAATTTGTTTTGTACTTTCACCGTTGCCCTTAAAGTTTGATTTAATTTTTATTTTCGCTTTTCATGTAATGATCATGACAATCAAAATAAAGTATGATTGATTCGTGATATACTACGTTCATTCATCCTCATAAGAGTCTTGGAGATTAATCAATAAATCTCAAGAAAAAACAAATAAATTAAAACAATTGAAAGGCGGACTTACTATTCCACATGTGATCAAAGTTTCTATTGAGGTCCACTCCTGTACAAGTACCCACGGTGTGTCGATTCTTACGCCACATACGATCTGTCTAAATAGAGAATAGAATAATGAAATAAAAGAACAAGTCAATATATCTACGATATAAAAAAATGGCAAATAACTGTACATTGTACATTGCTTTAATACGAGTTTATCCGTCTTTTACTTCTTCTCTCCATGTTTTCATGTCTAACGAAACCTTTAAAACATGAACCTTAAGAATTATAAACAATAGTATTTTAATCAGGGGCAGCGGGCCAGATTTATAAAACGGAGGGGCACACTGGAAAGGGGCACTCTTGACAGTTGTAAATAGGGGTGGCGGGTCAGATTGAAAACAAATTGAGGGGCACACTGTACAGGGCCACAGGGGCACTTTTCAAGACTGAATACGCCATCCCTCCCCCGTGAATACCATCATATTTTGGTCATACTTATGTAATAAAGAGTGAAAATGATGCTGTATAATTATGTCTCATTTGATCTGAGATCCATAAACTGATTTCGACTTTGTCCTGACATCAAGTCGGTTTGAATAAAATTCTTTACATCACAATGAATTATTACTCTTTAACGTGGATATCAATATCACGCCCGCACACTTTTTTTTCTTCTCAATATATATTTTTTTTATTGATTCCAAACAACACAAATTAATTTTAGAAATAAAATACAGTTGTTTTTCCTTGACATGAATTCAAAACATTTTCATAAACATGAATTGTACAATTGATGAAAACAAAAATGAAATCAGTTGTAACATAAAACAAATAACCCCATCCAACCAAACACACTACTACCCCCTCCCCCTCCCCACCATGCGACACACACACCACCCGACCACATTTCCACCACACACTGTTCCTAGCCTCCTCAGAATACCACAAATTGGAGCGACAGACAAACAGAAACAATCTATTTAAAACATTTTAAAACAAAATCATTTAAACGAAGCTACAATAGCCACAATAGCCCAGTGTTAAAAGTTCATGAAAACTTTACTTGTTCCCACTTCTGAAAATGTAAGGCCAATTTACCTGCTCTCCCTGCAATATTCTTTTCTTCTTCCCTAAATTCCACCAGTTCTTTTTGAAACTCCCCCAAAGACAATATTACGGACTTTCCCCTGCATCTATATATCCAATATTTCATTGCAAAAAAAATTATATTACAAATCTTTATTCGTGGGGAGCAGTGGCGGATCCAGGGGGGGGGGGGGGGGGGGGGGGCCCGGGGGGCCCGGCCCCCCCCCCCCCCCCCCCTTGAGAAAAAAAATCATGTAAAATCACGCGATTTTTACCTTTTTTGGGGGTTGGGCCCCCCCCCCTGGCGCTCAAGGGGGGGGTGCAAATTTTAAAATTTTCGAGGACCAAAAAAAAAAAAAATGTGCTCACTACCCCCCCCCCCCCCCCCCCACTGAACGACTTTTCGGCTGGCTGAGTCGTTGCGATTTTTTTTTGGACTCCAAAAACAAAAAAAAAATGTCCGCTTACCCCCCCCCCCCCCCCACTGAGCGACTTTTCGGCCGGCGCGATTTTCAAATTTTCGGGAGCAAAAAAAAAAAAAAAAGTTGGGCCCCCTCCCCTAAGAAATCCTGGATCCGCGCCTGGTGGGGAGTTACCTGACACACACACAGAACCCACCCATTCCAAAACACACACACCTTCACGACCCCACACAAACCTACACCTATACCCGCACACCCACGCTCACGCTCACGCTCACACATTCACGCACATACCAAAACAGACACATATTGTTTAAAAAATTACTTCACAGTCGAGGAGCTGTCAGTCTAATTGATAGACTTACTTTTGAAGGTAATACTTACTTGGGTGTACTTGTACCCATCGATGTTCAAGACGGGTACAATGATCCAAACAAAGTTATCCAACATGCTCTTTACTGTCGAGTCTGTGTCGTAATCCTCAGCAAACTATAATGTAGATTGAAAAAGAAAAAAGGCATCAATATACATTGGCCACTCTATACCCACGAGAAAAATAGGGACCTGGTAGGATGACAAAAGCCTTTTGTGATAGTAATTGCCATAAACGCCCATGGTGATCATAATATGGTAGGAATACTCGCCAGGGAGTAGAGATGGTGTACACTGTGCGTGAATGAATTCAATGACGGGGTGATAATAGTTTTTATAAAACGCTTAGAGACGGTATTCCATATCAAGCGCTATATAATTCCAGAGTTATTATTATTATTATCATTATAATCATTGTTATTATCATAATATGTTTGTTTTAAAGTATACAAAATAATCCGAAGTCAATTTTTGGAATTAAGAAACTTCGATACCATGAACGGTGAACCCCATTTCATCTAATCACTATCAGCCCTCGTTCGTTTTCGGACTTACGAATGGTCAAAATAATGAGCCCTGTATCATTTTCGGATTTGCAAACCTTCGAATAAAACCAACGTTGAGAATAATTAAACTTTGGAGTAATGCAACAAATGTTCAGAAATATAAACCCTATTGCATTAACAAAAATATATGAACCCCTTGGTATGGAAATTTATCGTTCGGAATCATGACACTTTGGAAATACAGGTACAAACCTTTGGAAAAACGTCATGCAACTTTGGAAAAACGAGTGATCTTTGACCACTCGTAGGCTGTACTTACGAACTTCGCCATGTACATCATGGTAGCAGGACTGACCCACTCTCTATCATGGATACCACCTTCGATGTAGGCTATCTTTTTAGCGGCAAAATTCTTCTTGAACTATATCGAGATAGAATGAACATAATAAATAATAGTGATAATAACAATAACAACAACAACAGCGGTAATGATAATTATGGTGATTATGATAGCAATGATATTGATGATGATGATAATAATTATGATAATAATAATTATAATAATAATAATAATTCCAATTTTTTGTTTTAATGATAATAATTTAAATCTTTATCTTATATTTGACCTTATCATGATCTTAGACCTTATCATGATCTTTGGGTAAGATCAAATTCTACACAGTTCACACTGCTTTTCGGGGGCGCATGAATACATTAATTCACAGTATTTCTTCCTTTCTCTCTTCTCCAGTTTTTTGCGACCCCTCTCTTTTAAGATTCTTGATTCCCTCCGAGTGCATATGCCCCTTGTCTCCCGTAAACACGCCACTGATATTGTTTTGTCTGGCATTTTTCTTCCCCTGAAATTCTAACCTCTGACATTTTTCACCGAATTCCCATAAGGCATTAAACGTAATCATTAAACGTCCTAAATATTGGGTATATAATCATTGTCTACTTTTTGTATTATGGCCGTGTTCTTCTATCTTTGTCGTGTAAGTATTGTCTTGTCCCTTTCTCGTCTCTGTTGGCATCCCCCCTTTTTTTCCCCCTATTTTGTAGTTCCTTTTGTAGTTACAGATTAGTAAATTTAATTACTCATTATTCCTAAGTTTAATTTGAGGTGTTCACACTTGTACAAGCATTGCTTTTTAGTGGACCCCTCTGTTTCCAACATGTATTTCTTAAATTTGTTTTAAATGCTTATATTATTGATTACATGTGGCTGGAGAGAGAATACATTATTAAAATCGCCTTTCCCTCGGTGTTATGTAGGCTGGGATTGGAACTCACAACCTGGTGTTGAATATGAACAAATATATATGTTCCTACCTGCAGACCGTAAACAGTTACACCCTCGGAGTTTCGGAGACCTTTATTTTGGTAACTTTACTATTCTGACTGACGAAGTCATCCATCCATGCGTTAATCTGTCGATTTAAACAATGGTATTTGTCAATATTAGAAAATTGTTATTTATTTTATACCATACCATGTAGATTTAATTCCATTTCATTAAGTAAATTTCAAATGAAAAATAAAAGTAAGATCCTATTATTAAGACGAATATTACTACTATTACTACTACTACTACTACAACTATTACTACCAATCATGATAATTAGATGAATAAGAAGAAAAGGAAGAAGAAGTATAGAAGAAGTAGAACAAGAAGAACAAGAAAAAGAAGAAGAAAATGACCAAGAAGAAGAACAAGAAGAACAAGAAGAAGAAGAAGAAAAAGAAGAAAGAAGAAGAAGAAGCAAAAGAAGATAAAGAAGTAGAAGAAGCATATGAAGATAAAGAAGAAGCAGAAGAAGAAGAAGAAGGAAAAAAACAAGAAGAAAGAAGAATGCAGAAGAAGAAGAAGAAAGAAGAAGAAGAAAAAGAAGAAGAAAAATTGTATGGGTACAGTGAAGGGGTGCATAACAATTATGTCAAGTATCAGTTCTTTCACAGGGTAATAGTATGTTCACTAGACAAATCCTACTGATTTGTATTGTTAGCACAGCAATTGAATTTATTCACGTAAGCATACTTACCTCGTCGTATGTATGGTATTCATCATAGTTGAAGCCGGCATTTGGGCTGACCCGGGTCATTTCTGCGGCCTCCTCATCAATTCGCTCTTGCACATTGGGAATCTGAAGAAATATTTAAAACAAAATAATAATGATACAAGACAATTTGTAAAGTGAATGTAAGCTGGTATTATAATAAAAATAATGACAATGATAATTGATATTTGTAATTAATATTATTATTATTATTATTATTATAATGATGATGGTAATGACAAAAACAACAGCAATAAAAATAATAACAATTACAAGGATAATAACAATTATAACAAAATTGTTTTTCTTGTGTAGCGCTCATTTCTTTAAAGGTATCCTATATACTGACGTGTAGGTGCAATCAAAAGGACATGTGTATTTGTGTTTTACGATTTGATAAAGTGTATCACATCACTTTCTCAAAACTTTTTGTGGAACTTATTGGTAAATCATCATGTGAGGTCAAAAAGTAAAAAGAAAGCGTATGTAAAACAATCAAACAAATAATAAACAGTGGAACTGTTCCGAAAGAGAGATTAGTTCGGTATATCAACGTCAATTATCTTTCTAGTGATCTCTGAGAGAAAATTTTCAAAGGTTTAATGTATTAGCTACACCAGCACATTTTAGTTGTTGTTACAAGTATACATGATCAAAATACTTTTCATTTTAGTCTATTGAACGAAAGGTCGTTTGTGATTTACAAGTGAAAGGTGTATACTGAATGTATATGAAAAATACATCTGTGATAACAGATGAATAACTGAATATTATTATGACGGCGTGTTGCATTGACAAATGAATATAAGCATAATACAACAATTACACCAGCAACAATACTAGCATCATCAACAACAACAACAACAACAACTACTACTACTACTACTACTACTACTACTACTACTACTACTACTACTACTACTAACACCGATAATAATAATCAATATTATCATTACCCATGTTTCGATGGAGAGTCCAGGTCGGCTTACGGATTCCAGGAAGTCGAAGTCGCGATCGGGTGACACCATGATGTCGACAGCTCTTCCAACCTTGCTTGGGGGTTGCCAGAAATCAAGCTGAATTTTTGTCAAAATAATAACGAATTACTGTTGTTAAAATGATTATTTTACTTTGAAACAGAGTTATCGCTCTTCTGGCTCTGAACAGACAACTCGATGGCACGTACGTGCAGTGTCAAAACAGCAAACAGGAGACCCTATATGGCGTTAGTACTATCCATGGACTTCGAATGATTGAGGAAGGTGCCCATACCGAAGTGTGCCGAACCTCGGACCTTTCGATGGTGCAGCCAAATACTGGTTTGTCCTTCTACTGCTTCTTAGTAAATACAATTATGTGAAATTTATGTGCTTTTACTAGTGATAGAAAGTACCAACAAACGACCAATACTTAAGAAAATGCATAATTAGGACTGTATTCAAATAGGTTTTTAATTAATATTTGAGTCCCATGAACCTAGAAATTAAATTTGGGTCTCACGAACCTACAAATTATTTGGATTAGTGAAAGTTTAACTGCCTTAACTGAACCACCCTTTTCAGTACAACTCGAAACGAAAGGTTCATTTGCATAATACAGTGGAGAAAAACTTCATAATTCAAATGAAGTGAATCACACTCGCTGTCCACATGGCGTAGCTGGGGACTTTTAAAATCTATTTTTCACCACTCGATTTGAGGGGGGGGGGGGGGCACGTGCCACCCGTGCCTCCCCTGTAGCTACGTCACAGGACATTTGGGTTTATATGCCATGATATGATATGCTGCTGTCATGTACATAACAACTTATATTTAAATCTGTGGACTTATTCATTTTGATTAGTAATTCAATGAATAATTGCTAATAGTGCATGCCTAGGATTATACTTTATGACAGTTAAAATAAGTAAATAAATAATTTTGGTTACCCGTTGCACTTGCTGTTTTACATCGTTGAGGAGTTGCAGTTCTTCTACTGTCTGCGGAATTATACGGTAGACTTTGTAACTGTAAAAAAAAACCCATAAACATGTCAACATGGCATGATCGGGGTAAAAAGGAAGTAAAAATGGAAGACTGAACTCTTCGATATCCTTTTACACAATTTAACAAGCTTGCACCTCATTTGACATAATCAAGAAAAATATAAAACGCAATAGCAGTTCTGATTTAAAATGAAGCAACAAACGCCAGTAACTATCTTGATAAGAAATTGAATCCAGAACAGGGACGCCACAACACCATTTTAAACGGGTGCTGCCGGACCAGAGATTTGTAAAATATTTCCAAGAAGCAAAAGAAAGAAGGAAAGTGTTCCTAAATCTCTTTAATTTGTTGGTGAAGATTTATATTAAAAAAAAAATAAAAAAAAAAAATTAAAATATGCTGATAGAATTTTGAATAATTAGGTGGGGATGTAACATCATTACGGCCTCAATAACACAGCCCTGTGAATAATTCCTGCATCAATAATCAAAGAAACAAGACAAATATTCTTAATCGTTAAGTTGGACGATTGGAAGAGGAGAAATAATGTTACAGTAAGCACGACAAATGTATTTAGTAAAATAAAAAGGCTTTCAATAACGAATACAAATCGTGAATGTTTTAACTGCATGCATTCAAAAAATAGATGATGATGACACTTTGATATCAATGAGACGATTAGAAGAAGAAAAAAGTATTTTACTTGTCATAGCGAACTTTGTCGATGACCGGGAGCGCACTGCAAGCAGCTACGCAGACGGCAGCGAAGAAAAGACCGATCTTCATGATGATGACCGATATCTAGCCAAGATTGAATACTCCCTTGTAATGTTGGCGCGAAAATGATTCTGATCAGACAGACGATGATTTAATATAGCAAGCATCATCATCGCGAGGAGGAGACAATATGATGACATATTAATAATTGATTTATGAGATAAGAAAGAGGTGCCACGTCAGTGGATGCATCATTAGGGATTCGTGTGCAAAGAGACAGTAAAAAGGACACATCTGCCAATCTTAAAAGCATTCATAATCAAAGGTGGAATCACACCTTTGACGGTGCCTAATTTTTCGGGTTAATCTAAAGTACAATGTATCAAAAGGCGCTGTGTTAAAATAGAAGGCAAAGTGTAATATGAGACGGCAAAGATTAATATGCAGCGCTATAGTTCATGGTTTGCAAATCTCATCTAAGAACAAACAAACCCTTTTAAAACACGTTTTGAACTGTACAACTTACTGTTCACAGGCTCTTGGATAATATACCGTATTCAGAGAATAATTTTCATTAATAGTTCATTCTTCAGTCTCCGCTAAGCTGCATTAATAGGTAAAAGTATGTGCACTTTCAGAACCTAAGAACGAACTATTAAATTTACAGATCTGAGCTTTTTAGAATTATCATACTTTAATGTTTACATGCTATAAAATTTGATTGTGTGTTTTTATTTATATTTTATATTTTACTTCTTTACTATTTTATCGATGTAATACTTTATTAACAATCTCGGTCATATAATCAAGACTATTTTTTTAAATTGGGAATACATCCCTGGACAGTTTTTTCAAACCTTTTGCTGCAGCGCCAGACATATTTGTTATTTTTACTGAATGTCTGAATAAATACAAATATAGCAAACAAAAACGCCCATGCTCATATTTTTGTTCACGAAATCTCACGTCTCATGAGCATCACACTGTAAATACACGTGTCTATTTGTTAAAGGGGAAGTTAAAACTGATATTAAATTGGTTTTAACAAAAGCAGTGAATTTTTGAGCAATATCAGATTGAAAATAGGTAAATTATGAACTTTTGAAGTTGTCATCAGTCAACCACAAATAGGCAACACTGTGTTATATCTTGTGAGCTCCTCTTCAATTTGCTCTGTACAAATTTCATAAACTTTCATTATTTTAACTTATTGATGAGGATTTGTTTCATACATGGGGTTGAATAAAAAATAAATTTAGGGTGAATGTATGATTGAAAATTTTCTTGAGGGAAAGTAATTTTTTCTTCTTCTTAGTACAGGGAATATGGAAGGGGACCTCGCAAGATACGTCACAGTGTTGCCAATTTGTGTTTGGTTTATCGCACCTTCAAATCTTTATAACTTTCATATTTCTAATCGGCTTTTGCTCCAAACTTTCACGGACCTATTTTTCTATTTTTTCTGCTTCTATTGAAACCAACTTTATATCAGGGTGGACTTCCCTTTTAATAGGTTGAAAACTAGTTGAGCGATTTCTATCCATCACGATCTGTTCAGGATACGGCCACGATGTCTGTTGAGCTTAGCACGACATGGATATCGTATCCGGACACCTACCCCCTTGACACCCACCCCCGGAAAACCACCCCGGGTCAACTACCCCCTAGGACAACTACCTCCTAGGGCAACCACCCTCTAGGACAACTACCCCCTAGGACAAATACCCCCGGACAACTACCCCCAGACAATCACCCCCTAGGATAGTTGTCCGGGGGTAGTTGTCCAGGGGGTAGTTGTCCTAGGGGGTAGTTGTCCGTGGGTAGTTGTCCTAGGGGGTAGTTGTCCTAGGGGGTAGTTGTCTGGGTGTAGATGTCCGGGTGTAGTTGTCCCGGGGGATAGTCGTCCTAGAGGGTGGTTGCCCTAGGGGTAGTTGTCCTAGAGGGTAGTTGATTGGGTGTGGCTATCCGGGGGTGGATGTCCAGGGGATAGGTGTCCTAGAACCCATGGATATGTGTTAATCTATCGGAGCCTCAACTATTTAAACATCATTTTTGAAATTGTGATAGTCGGACAGAATCTAGCTCGGATTATGTATGATTATCTTCCCATAAAAACCAAACACCGTCAGTATACACTGATAATGCCTTCTATTTAAACAAAAAGTATTACTGCGATTTTTATTCACTCATTCTAAAACTATTATAATATTTTACCAATCTCCGAACAATCCAAGAGGATTTGATGGCAATTCTGACATGTATCTTCACGGCCTGTAATCTCAAAGACAATGCCCGATTAATTAGTTTAAACAAACGATTATGACAAATGGGAGAGATTGCTGAAGTTGCAATATCTAAAATTAGGTTGCAAGCTAAGGCCCAAAAAAAAAAATGATTTGGTTGTCCTCGACCGCCCGCTCGTCATTTTCGGGCCGCTCGTATTTTTTTTTTTTTTTTAAACATTTTTTTTTTTTTTTTTTAACATTTTTAATTTTTTTTTTATTCATTTTTTAATTTTTTTTATTCATTTTTTTTTTTTAAATTTTCAATGCCAAACATACCATTTTATGCATTTGCAAGGATCAAAATGCGTCACGTTGCCAGTTTGGTCTTTTCAGTACGCAATTAGGTATTTATTAAACTTGCCAATTTTATTTTTCTATGTCAAAATGCCGTTCATTCAAATCAGGGTCTGAGCATTCTTAAACTCAATTTAAAGCCCATCTGTACTAGTTTACAGGAGGGATTAGACCACCCTGCAAGGTCACTGCACAGGTGGTTATCTCATCAAATCAACTCTCAGTTAATATAAGATAAAGAGGATAATGAGGGACCAATGGTCACCGATAAGGCATTGTTTGCTACATAGAGGGCGCAAGTAGCTATAAGTAGTACAATGGAGATTTAAAAGGTGCTGTATTTCAAAGCCCAAAATACTTTCTGTGTTGGTCTTGATATTCATTCTACATTAAACTAGTCTTTTACCATATTAAAGTGTTTGATAGACTTTGTTTGTTTAAATGCTTGACAATCCCAATGATTTAATTTTTTTTATGGAAAAAAAAATTATTAAAAAAAAAATTATTAAAAAAAAAATCAAAAAAAGACACAAAAAATGAGGTTAAAAAAAAAAAAAAAAAAAAAAAAAAAAAAAAAATATTCCGCCAGCCCGCCCCTACTCCAGAATAGCAATCGAGGACAACCAAACAACTTTTTTTTGGGGGCCTAAGAGTCAGAAAGGTTGATCTCATATCACATTATACAGAGTTGACGCCCCTCGTACTCTCTGGGAATTGGACAGCTGTGATGCGTCAATATTGTCGTCACGATTTATCACGACTCTCTGTTTTTTTCTCTCCACAAAGTTCATTAACATTTGTATAGACTAGTGAAGTGAAAACTTTCAATGTATTAATGAGCATTATCAGGCATAAAACATCAAAGATGTTTTTAGAAATATGTGAAGACTCAACTGATAAAGACTATAATACTAATATGCTAGGGTTTAAAGTGATGATCTTGCATAAAAGAACGCAAATGTAAGTTCATGTTTTAACAATTTGCAGCCTTCTATTAACGTCTATAAAAACATATTACTGACAAAAAGCATTAATTATCATCGCCATCTGCATTATCAGCATCATGGCATATTTTACATGATATTATCATCATTATCATCATCGTCACCATCACTTACACTTACATAAACATCATCATCTTCATCTTTATTTTCTTCATCATTATCACCATCATTACCACCACCATCGTCGTCGTCGTCATCACCACCACTTTTATCGACATCATCATCATCTTTATTATATTCATCATTATCATCATCTTCATAATAATCAACATCATCTCCTTCATCACCATCGCAATCATCATCTTAATCATGACAATCATATCTTCATCAATATCATCCTAATTTGCATTGATATGGTCATGACCATGGTCATCATCACCATAATCATTATAATATTCATCACCAACATTACTACTATTTGTATTATCAACGTCATCGTCATCATTGTAAAAAAAAAATTCCTTCTTTTTCTTCTTCTGCCCCCTCCATCATCATTTCCATCACCCCTTCCATTATCACTATATTATAACCACCAATGTTTTTGTCATCGTCATGATGATGACCATAATTACTTTAATCATCATTGTCATTAATTGCCACCATTTTCAACATCATAACCATCATCATTGTCATAATCATTATCATAATGGCCATCTTCACTATTGTCATTATTATCATAGTGGTCACATGATCATTATTATCATCACCACCACTATCATCAACATCATCAAAATCATCATCATCTGGCATTCTCTCATTTAGACTTGTCGGAATGCAATGGCAATATATTTCAGTTGCCAAATGATTTGATTTTTAATGATATTTTATTGTCTCAACAATTTACATGAGAGTTTTACTCCATTAATTCCCACGTGGTTGTTGTCTTTAATATTCCCATCAAAGCCCACAATAACGATTATGCCTAACCAAACACGTTCAAGATTTACGAATTTTGAAATATGTTCCACTACTGAAAAACAAATCGACGAATGTTCCGCCCCCCCCCCCCCCCCATGCACCCTGGTCGTTGTGGTAGTCATAGTCGCAATCATGGTCGTCCCTCACTAAGCATACTCGGCAACGAGCTGCTGGCCGAGTGTCTTCATACCGGCGAAGATCTCATCACCGGTGGGCTGGATCTGGTAGGCGGGGAGCTCGAACCCGAAGGTGCCCTCATCCCTCAGCTCCACCACGTAGCTGTACTTCACACCCAGGGAGCCGTAACCAAAGTCCTCACTCGCACCTGTGGCGGGATCTGAGATATAGATATTGATATGGATGATAATCTAGGGGTGTCGTGTTATAGTGGATACGCCACCGGACTGTGGATCACAATCATGATTCGCGTTTCGAGTCCTTTATTGATGATAAAGTATGGGTGACTTGGTAAATTGGATACATCACTCGACTGTGGATAACATGATGAGCAATTTGAGTCCCAGCCCAGCTCTAATATCCTTTGGTAAGATATTATTCTACATTTGCCATTCTTCACCCATGTGTTGTACTAGTAAAACTGGTATCTGGTAGGAATCTATTCCTTGAATGCCTTTTCTTGTTGAGCCTTGAGCTGATAATGATAACGAAAATGGTCTGCAGATTGATATTACATACAACTATTGGTTTCATTATATAATGCTATGATTTTAAAGGAACATATTCTTATCATCACACTGAATGATAACTATTTTGCCTGGAACTTTTCATATTTATGATTTTTTTTCCATGCAATTATAATTATAATGATGATGATGATAACCAGGAGGATGATTCAAAGTATCGATTTGTTGCCATATTTCGGCATTAAAAAATGCAGGCTCCTGCAATCAATGTTTACTCATTTGCTAAAGTGTAGATTATTTGTTTATCAAGAATTATTATCAAGCATTTGACTTATCAAATGACAGAAAGTAATTGATGCGTTCAGACGAAATGACACTCTTTTTTTCTATGGAAACGATATACTTACACATGTCAGGTCCTGATTCTCCAACGAAATAGTCTTTGCCATGGACCGAGGTGATTGAATTCTCGACTGCGGTGGCTAGATCTTTCTAAAATAAATAAAACAAAAACCCCTGTAATGATTCCATAACTGAAGCCCCTTGTCTATCAGATGAGTTACTTGTGGTGAAAATGACATCATAGTATTTCATATTATCTTTAAACAATTAATTATAAGTTGAAATGGAAGTTTGCTGAGAAAATTTAGTGTTTTCGAAGAAATTTACTTCAATTCTGTTTTTCTCCAAGCCCGTCTCCTATTCCATGTATCTTCTCTCTATTTCTAACTGCCTACTACGTCATCTGGTTTCCCTGTCCATATATCATACCAGGCCGTGTCGGCGTCACCTGTAGCGTGTCTTCTATTTCATATTGCCTTTGTCAATCACATGCATGTTATTTCATGCAATATGCTACTCTTATGTGTGATTTTATCTTAATATTATGTTTACTTGTAATTTTGTGGAAACAGCCGGAGAATGTTTTATGCCACCTGTATCGTTATTTTGTGCATATCTAATAAAAAATGTCTGCAATCCATTTGGAAAGGTTGATTATAACCAAAGTATATAGGAATTTATGTATAAAGTGAGGTTTCACATATGAAAAAGTGGTGTCTTTTGGCGAGTCTCAAACGTATGCTCGCGCGCATGTAATATAACCAATGGGCACAGGCTTCAAAAACCGTTCTTGTGTCAAAGATATTGGTGTAACTTTGCAATGCTGCAAAATACAAGTCATACCTGATCGTCTCTATCTGGTTGTGCTAGATTCTTCCTGGTGTAACCCCATGGGTAGAGCCAGTACTGGCCGTAGGCGTGGAAATCAATGAAGAGTTTGAGGTTTGAACCAAAGCCCTGCAGGAAAGCCTTGGAGCCGCTGTTCTCGGGTTCACTCAGCGCCTCTGTGCCCTGATAGTCCTGAGCGCACTTCTGTTTGCTGGCACCTATATTCAAGACGATAGAGTGAAAGGAATGTTTGATGATAAAATACTTGAACTAGAAGAGAGAGAGAGAGAGAGAGAGAGAGAGGAGAGAGAGAGAGAGAGGGAAGAAGAGGATGGATAGAATGGTGGGAACGATGGACATAGTTTATCGATCACAAATGCAATTATTTCTCTCCATTGAATTATGAATTATAATCTTTGTTCTATTTTTGTTTTTCTTAAATTATTATCTAATATTTCCACCATTAAGTGCGGAGTACCACAAGGCCCCACCATAGGTCCCTTACTGTTTTGTAATATATATGAATGATATGGTTATTGCATCATCTGCAAACAAAACTTAGGTTTTTTCGCAAAGGATACTAACGTATTTTATTAACATAAAGACATTCTTATCACAACACTCAATATAGTATTAAATAAACTATCATCTTTGCTCAAATCCAACAAACTCTCTCAAAATATTAATAAGGCTAATTACTTCAACTTGGAATAGTCATGTTAATAACATTTGCTTGTTACTCTCGAGAGGCATAGGCATTCTATATAAATTGAAGTATTATCTTTCACAAAAGTCACTATTTATGCTTTACAATTCATTCATTTTGTCATACATATCTTATTGTAACATAGTATGGGTAATAGTAATACGATGAAAAGTATGTTAATATATCGTCTCCGAAAGAAGGCACTCCGTATTTGTACACATTAACATCATATAGCCGATATTGATCAAATATTTTATGAGCTAAAAACATTACAAATTGCTGATATTCACATTTTCCAAATTGCAATCTTTATGTATAAATTTTGGATGAATACTATACCATTAGCATTTCGAAATATTTGTTGTGTGTACAAAATTAATATACATTTGTGTCCTACACGACACTCATCCGACCTCCTTAACTAACCCGCAAATAATATTATGGCCTATAAATCGATAAGACACCATGGTACGGATATTTGGAATGCTTTACCTGACAATATTAAACACTCTGCATCTCTTTAATCATTCAAAGCCTCGATGAAAAAATAATTATTATTAAAATATTCAGAAACATTATAAAGATCTAAACAATTTTATTCAATTGCTTGTTTTTATAAATTAATTTAAGATGACTAATTCATGAACAAAATGAATCGAACAATTTTTTCACCTGCGCACCCACACGCACACACTTGCAATTCTCTTTTTTTCTTTTCTTTTCTTTCTTCCAGCTTTTGATTAAGATTTAAGTTTTTAAATTTAAGTTTTAAGATCATCGGTTTGTGTAAAAGATAAAAGTACGATCTACATTCTTTTCAATATATGGACAGGAAACGCAAGAAGACAACAGCAGTAACAAGTTAGCAACGATTTAATTTCCGATAAATTTCTTTCTCAGTTTTCAGGGTTTTTATTTGCCACATATAACTTTTTTCCAAAGATTAGCTTCATTAAATCGTCTATAACTGAGGTTAATCTTTGGAAAATAGTTTAACAAAATCTCTGCAGCAGAAGGACAATATGATTTTGAGCGCAATATTTTATTTGACATTTTTCCACGTGAAATTATAGAAGACTGAACAGAACATAGACATGGAATGCGAAGAGAATGACATGACGAGAGAGAGATAGTCTGGGAGAACAGAATGCAAAGAAAATTAAGGTGAATTCACGAGTGCAATGGAGGCTAAAACAAGAAATTTGAATGCCTGATAACAAAATTACAGAAAGCGAACGAAATAATGAAAAGGTAAGTGGAACATTCAGTATTCTAAAGTGTACTGAGAAGATGACCGATTAACGGTTAAGTAAGTTGTTAGATACATAAATGCCCCTACTGTTCTCCTACCTCCCCACTGGTAGTCGTAGTTGCGGTTCAGATCGACTCCAGCGCAGCCACCAGTGTTGGGGTTGCGGTTCTTGCGCCACATACGATCGTCCTGTCAACGAAAAAACAAAAACAATACAGTATAAAAAGCAGCTGAGTTAAACCCCAATTTTTTTTTCTTCTCAACCTTTAAACCTTTAATTCGTTTGTATCATAATTTACATTATGCGTAGGCTTTTTTTAAATTAATTTTTGCACCGCTAGCTACAAAGAAGCAAACTTTAACACACATCTTTCAACAATCTTTGATGACAAAAGTAAACGGAACTGGTAGATTACATTTCTGAATAAGTAATTATCTTTAATATGTCTGTTCAACCCGGGGCGTTATTTCAACTACGCTATTCAAGTAAATGGGGGAATTTGCAAAAGCGCAGGTAATAATACAACGCAATATATTGCTATTCATTTTGCGTTATAAAATGTCAAACTTTTTGTGCGTTTTCACTCTCACATTTCGCATTGACGACTGCGCCTGTCGGTAACGCGGTCCTAAGTCAGCAAATGACGCAACGGGTGCCATGGAATATCTTCACGCCAAAATCGTGCACACTTTAATTGTTATACAGATAAATGATTTAAATCGAGTTGACTGGTGTTGGTTAAAGCCTTCATTTAAGTTGCTTACTTAGGAAATATTAAATCTAACAATTTCATTTGTTTAATTAATTTGTTTCTCTCTCTCTGCCTCTTCTTTTATCTCTTCCTTTCTCTCTCTCCCTCTCTCCTTCTCTCCCCACTCCCCCTTTTCTCTCTCCATCTGTCTCTGTCTTTCTCTCTCTTCATACTTACGGTGTGGCTGAAGATGTATCCATCGATGTTGAAGACGGGTACAATGATCCACACAAAGTTATCCAACATGCTCGTCACCGTATCATCACTGCCGTAGTTATCTATGTACTGTTATATGAGGAGAAAGATGTGAAGATGAGAGAGGAAGGGAGAGAGGAAGAGGGAGGGAGAGAAAGAGTGAAAGTGTGTGTGTGTGTGTGAGAGAGAGAGAGAGAGAGAGAGAGAGAGAGAGAGAGAGAAATGAAAGAAGAAAGAAATAGGGACAGAAAAGGATAACAAGAACGTGAGAAAGAAAACAGACGTAAAATGTAAAGAATTGCAGTATAATGAAAGAAAACGAAACATGAAAATGTTTCAGACACAAACACACTTTCCTTTTCATGATTTTATTTATAAGATTTCATTTGAAAAGTACGTCCTTTATAATCTACAAGGGACAAGTTGTTCAGAAATAACACAGTAAAAGAACAGTTTCATACAGTTACAGAAAATTATATGAAATATTTTATAGTTTCATTTTGGTTATTGTGCATGCAAAGTAAATATAACTCTGAATGAACCCATCGAAAGCCAAGCTTTTTTGATAGATGGAACACAAATGATCAATGTGAGTAACATTTGGTTATATTCACTTTTACAAGAAAAAAATACAGTTATACTCCTGTTCCACATTGCTGCTCCGTTCTTTGACGTGCTTTTAAGTTAATCAATATTCATTTTTTTAGTTTCGAGGATAGGGGGGGGGGGAGCAAACGCGTTCATACACTCCTTACAATAGGGGTAGGGTGGAATAATCTCACATACTCGACTAAAGCAATACTTCAACTGAAAAAAGCGAGAGATATGAATTATATACGGCTACTGGGATCACATACATTTTTGATGAGGTTAATGACTGTAGCTGGGCTGATCCATTCGCGGGCGTGGATGCCTCCCTGGATGTAAGCCACGTTCGTTGCCGATGGTGATTTCGCGATCTGTAGTGTGATAACAGATAGATATAGGTATCATGAAAACCATGTTGTTGCAGACGTGGCGGCACCAGATTTTTTTTTTTTTTTTTTTTTTTTTGGGGGGGGGGCACACAATTACGAAACAGTTACAAAGTAAAAACGGGTAATTTTGTAGTTGTGCAGTTAAGTCTTAAGGTACAACAATGTATACCAATTGGGTTTCGACAGGGAGCAGGGGTGGTATTACAGGGAGGAGAGGGGGTTAATGGTTTCTCATGATTTTGCGAAGGTACCCTTCCTTCAAAGTGTTCTCTTTACTATACAGTGCGTCTCAGAAAAAACGAAACCGAGAACTATCGATGTTTTATCATAACTTAATCACAATTATAATTAATATGACACATATTTGGAAAGCTTAGATCCTCTTCTTTCATTTGATGCAACTCATATGATGCATATTTCACGCATGAGTGATTAAAAGCAATTTGAAGAGAGGAAACCAAAAAGTATCTGAATTTCAAGGGGAAAATCACATTTCTAGAAAGTTCAATTTCTGCCCTTTCATATGACACCTCAATCCGGAAAAATGAACCAGGAATAACAAAGTTCTGTTTGTTTAAAATAATGCTTGCATTTCCATAATGTCATCAAACGAGTTCGTTTTCACTGGCTGCCTGCCGTTGCAACGAGAATATTTGACGAAAGACTTAACTCCGTTTCGTTGACGATCAGCCATGCTCAACGAAGACGAAAGACCTGATGCATGGCTGATCTTCAACGAAACGGAGTTAAGTCTTTTGTCAACTCTGTTCGTTGCAACGGCAGGCAGCCAGTAAAAACGAACTCGTAACAAACGAAAAGTAACATTATAATAGATAAGTGCGGATCCAGGATTTTGTAAAGGGAAGAGTAATACAATTACGAATGTTACTATTTTTTTATTTAAAAAAAAATTATTATTATTATTATTATTATTATTATTTTTTTTTTTTTTTTTTTTAAATTATTATTATTATTATAATTATTATTTTTTTTTAAATATTTTTTTTTTGGGGGTGTTCGTTATAGAATACGCCAACTGGGCTTCAAGAGGGGGGAGGAGGCCGTCTTCTTAATAGTGATGATGACGCAAACTTTACCCTGAGTCCGTAAACTTCTTTATTGTCGTAAGTGGTAGTGACCTGGACCATACTGACACCAAGGTTAGAGGAGGCAAAGTCTTCCATCCAAGCTAAGATCTGAAAAGATAAATGGAAAAAGATACAGAAATTATGACAGGACGAGACAATATTGAGAAATATGACGAAGGAATAACAAAAAAAGTGGAGTAAAAAGAAAAGATAGAAATAGAGAACTATGGATACAAAATTGGAAGACATAAAAATGAAGGAAAAAGAAAGGTACAGAAGAAGGGAAATGAAAGAAAATGAAATAACTAGTAAAAAAGATGCAGTCATGTATAATCATTGAAACGCTGGGAATAATCCAAAATAGTTTAATCATAATCTAAGGGTTGAGTGTTCGAATCTCAAGGCCCTCAAGAACAACAGAACTGAAGCTGATGAGGCTGCCCTGTGTAATTTCTTTGCAGGAGATATTTTAAAGAAGTGGCCTATATGATAACTGCAAAATATAACTACGTGTAATTCTTAACACGTGACGTTATTGTTTCCCAAGATTTTCGTACCATGTAACATATACACGTAATCTAGATTGCCGTTCAGAAATAAGGTAATTTCATGAATAGGAGTGCAGAAGTGGGCATGGTATGGTAGGACTTGCTATTTACACTGTGTAGGGCACTTACGATATGGGAGTTCCCAAATGACCTTAACCTTAAGCTCCCGTAAGCTTTATTATACCACGCCTTTGATGTATACTGTACTGAATGCCCCTCCCTCAGGTGGTGGTATTTATTGGCCTTGGTAATTTCATAAATGGGCGTGGCTAAAGTGGGCGTGGTAGGGTTTGCTTTTTACACATTAGACTTTTAAGATACAGATAATTTATTAATATACTATAATCTATTAATGGGTATGGCCGTATTGGGTGTGGCAGGGGTCACTATGTACAACGAACACAGACCTTTATATCCATAATGGATATAGGATTTTCAAAATTACCCGTGAAAAGTAAGTTCGTAAATGGGCGTGGCAGAAGTGAGCATGGGAGAGTTAGCCATATAACATTACATAAATGGCATTTAAGATTTAACTTTCCTCTAATTTGACCTTGTCTCTTTCCATTTGATGGGTATGGGACGACCCTTAGCCCCGCCCCCGTCTCCCTCCCGTCACGTGATGGTATTTTGTAACATGATTGGTTAAATCTTTACCTCTTCGTAGGTGTGGTAATTGTTATAGTCGAAAGCAGCCGCATCAAAGTCGTTCTTAGAACTGACCATCTCGGCAGCCTCTCGGTCGATCAAATCCTGGACGTTGGAGATCTACGAGAAACAAGTACGTGTAAAGCAAGCCGAAAGATATAACATTCAATGAATATACAAGTCAAAACACAAGCAACCGGATCTATAAATATATCAATAAATTGTTGAAGTCGACAAGTGAGCAGATACACTTTTGTTTTACCCCAATTTATGGATTTATTCCTAATAGATCTAGATAATAGTATAAATTCTCAGATTTGATTGAATAATAATTTGCCAGTGTTTGTTTTGCGTGACTGCTAAAGCATGTGTATGCTACTATGCTTACCAACTAGGGGACCTACGCCCTTGAGTCATAAATGACAGCAATGAGGATTAATGCCCCACAAAAGGGCACTATTATAGCACATCGACGCGGTTTTGATCCCGGGGCCTCACAGTTACGAGGCCATTGCTTTGCCACTGAACCCTGACTATACGCAGCGGGGGCTAGTGTAGGGGGCAGTTCCCACAAATAAAAAAAACAAAGAAAATGCAATACATTTTCAGTAACTCATTGCATTTTACCCAAGTCCCCAACATAAACGAATCCTCTGTACGGCCATGCATTATGGCTCAAGGCATGGGCACACAGAAGATTTTTTTCTGTTGGGAACACGTCACAATACAGTTACCAGATTGCCAATATGCGATTCGCATAGATTTAGTAATCTCATATTTCAAACTCATTACTTTCTTATTATTGGTCGGACTTTATCAAATTTTCGCCTTTCTTCTTCTCTTGTTTCCGCTTTCCTACAAATGGAATTATTACAAGGTTTGAATTGCATATTAACTATACACGGTTCTACGTCCACAAACCGATCGCAAATAAGTTATTTACAGACTGTAATCAATATTTTAGATAATGATTATTTGCGACATTTGCGACATTTTTTGTTTTAACGTGATTCATTTGTACCACGTGATCAGGGACCTCGTCAGAGGCAGAGTGAGTTGCTGGGACATGGCATTTAAAATATCCTGTCAGTAAATTGGAATATTTCGAGCCTTGGCGGAAAACCGCCAAAATCAATGACATTTATATTTATTCATTGCCCTTTCCATTTATTAATTCAGCATTGAATTATTCATTTATTCCATTCTTTTTTGTTTGCTTGTTGGAATAAAATGTGTACTCCTCTTGCCCATTTTGTTAAAATATTGCGACCAAAAAACAAAAACAAAACAAGGACCTATTTTTCTTATCATATCTTTTTTTGCTTGCTGAAAAAATTGGACTAACTTGTTGGCAAAAGGATTCGACCCCTCCTTCCCCCTCCTTCCCCCTCCCTCCCCCTCCCTCTCCCATTTACAAATGGTGATCGCTTTTACTTACCCACGTCTCGATGGTGAGTCCGGGACGGCTCGCTGAGCTGACAAAGCTCAACTGCTGGGCGGGAGAGACCATAACGTCGACGGGTCGTCCAACCTTCGATGGGCGCTTCCAGAAATCAAGCTGAAATGAGAAAGATTAAGAGGAAAAAACAGAAACGAAAAGTAGAAAGAAGAGGAGAGGGGAAAGGAGAGGTGAAGAAAGGAGAGGAGAAGAGAGGAGAGAAATGAAGATTAGAGAATTGAAGAGTAGAGAAGCCGAAAGAAGAGAAGAGAAGAGGAAAGAGGAGAAGCGAAGAGAGGAGAGGATAGTAGAGGAGAGGTGAGAAGAGGAGAGAAGAGAAGAAAAAGAAGAGAAGGGATGAGAAGAGGAGAAGAGAAGAGAAGAGAAGAGAAGAGAGACATAAATTGAAATGTTAACTCGATTTCTTTTTTTAAATAGTCTTAATCCCTTATTGACCAGGGGCTCTCAAACAATAGCCTTCACGGTCCACATGTGATTTTCATGAAAGCTAAAAGGTCCAAAACAAAGGACGAAATTTCTTCACTTCATCATTTTTTCCATACATACGTGTTTTTACAAGTACCTTAATTTCAAGAGTTAACATGGTTAAGACAGTCAAAAGTGGAAGTTGTGGTACACAAGTCAGTCATAGCAGTGCAGTGACGTATCTAGGTATTTCGACGCCTCCCAATCTTATCTACATAACTGTACAAGCAAATTATAGTTTTATTGTGGTAAAAATATTACTTATCATCAAAATACACGCTGCCTGAATATTTTTTTACTTCTCGGGAATCCCGTTGCCAATAATCGTTCTGTTTTATTTTATTTTGCGAGTGAGCGAAGCGAGCGATAAAAAATGGAGCTTTAAAAAAAAAAATCCTCATCAAAATTGACTAAGGTACGACAAATTGTTTATTCCGGCACCTTGCTGTCTGAATATAGGGCAGTGGAGTTGAAAATATTGGACATAAGTGGCTTTCTATTTCACTTCTTCTTCAACTGGGGCGCAGAATTAACGAACAATCTGGAGAGATATAGTCAAAGAAGTTAGCGAGGTAAGAGAAATTTAAGATTGCTTTCAAATACTGAACTTTCCCAAATGTCTTACACTGAAGTATGTTGAGGCGTAATACACGCGTTCAAAATGCTAGTATGAAATTACGAGATCTAACTGAATCAACAAATGTGAGGAAGCAAAACGACCGGTCGTTTGAACAAAATTCCCATCTTTCAAACAAAAAATTATGTTCCTACTACAATTTCGAACTCTATTTATAATACAGATTACTTTTCGTATAGCGAGCGCAGAATACTTAAGGATCAGGGATCTCCGTGTCTCTTTATATTTGTTGTGGCATTTGTTTTTGGCACGCCCTCTCTTTTGCGTTTTTTGTTGGCGCTCCTTCATGTGTCATCCAAGGCATGTCGACATGTCAGCATGTTGAAGCGGACATTTGAGACACCCCCCCTCCCGCACCCTCTTGACCTAAGCCCTTTCAACTCCATAACCATTGATTTAAATGCGAAATTCAGCTAAACCAAACTTTTTGGTCCGAATTCACAAAGGAGGTTTGTCGACAAACCTCCTTTTGTTTCGTCAAACCTCCTTTTGTTTTTTACAAACCAGGTTTGTAAAAACCGCGTCAAAACGCGTCATATGACGTACGAAAACTTGGTTTGTCGACAAACCTTCCTCTGTGAATTCGGGCCCTTATGTTTATTTTAACGGCATTGGAAAAATATTTCTTCATTCTAAGTTATAATGTTTAATCTAAAATTTGACAAATGCACAAAAACAACTGAATTACAAATTCCGGTCTATTAATGTTCAAAGTCTAGGATTGCCAGGCGAAAAATGGTGGCCTGTTTTTTTTTCTTTCTCTCATTTTCTTGCAATAGACATGCTGAACTGAATGCAGTACAGAATATTGATGGAGTACAGTGAGTAATCAATTATGTGATTACTTCTTGTAGCATTTAATAATTTTAATCTGCACAATTGATGTGCATTCTTACCATTGCCCACCTGTCAGCTACCTCTTCCATCCATTCTAACTCCTCCTGAGTACGAGGAGTCACACGGAACACTTTGTAGCTGTACATAGAAGAAGAAGAAGAAGAAGTTACTTTATCGTCATCGAGTTTATAGTTTCTATTTTTGTTGGTAATCTCAAGGCCGAATCGAATGCTTGAACCACGATGATGGTGACGATGATGGTAATGACGGCGGGGGTGACAGTGATGGTGATGATGATGATGGTGGTGGTCGTGGTGGTGGTCAGGCGCGCCGGAAGCAGTTTGGGATGGGGGGGGGGGGGGTCAAACATTCCAGGGGGCTCACCTTCCAAGGGCGTAAAGAGCAAAAAGGTTTTTTTTTGGGGGGGGCAGAAGAAAAATCTGCATGCATCACAACCACTCTTACATGTTACATGCCAAGGGCGGATTTAGCTTTTTGCTAAGAGGTCCACGAACCGCGAAATCCGAGCCGCGTAGCGGCGAGGCGATTTTGTGGGGTGCTATGTTGAATCCCCGTATTAAAGCGATGTTTTCCTGGCATCTACTAACACAATGCCATTGTGTTAATGCACATCACATTTTCATTTGGCAGCCCAAGGGGGGGGGGGGGGGGGGGGTAAACCCCTAAACCCCCCCCCCTAAGATCCCGCATGCAGGCCCCGCGGAAACTTTTTCCAAATTGGATTATTAACGATCGGGTAGAGAGTAGCGAGCGAAGCGAGTGGAGCATAAATTGGCGTGGGGTTCAGCGGCTTTGCCCCAAGAAGGGGTCAAGAGGCGGAACGCCGGAAGTTCAGATGTTTTAGGCATCAAATTACGGTCAGATAAGCATATATAGATACCTTATTTGTGACACTGGCAGATCAATAATTGGCGTGGGGTCCAGGGGACTGAGCCCCATGAAGCTCATGGGTTTTAGGCATTTAATTACGGTCATATGATATTCAGGGGTCCGTCTTAGTGCCCTGGAGGGGTCCAGGGGCGGAGCCCGCTGGAAACTCAGGGGTTTAGGCATTGATTACAGTCAGATGAGCATATTTTGTTACCATATTTGTGACATTGGCTGGTCACTAATTGGCGGGGTTCCAGGGGGCTGAGCCCCATGAAGCACAGGGGTTTTAGGCATTTAATAACGGTCATATGATATTCAGGGGCCCACCTCAGGGCCCTTGGTAGGGTCCAGGGGAGAAGCCCCCGTAAGCTCAGGTATTTTAGGCAATTAATTACAGTCAGATGAGCATATTTTGATACCTCATTTGTGACACTTGCATGTCACTTTCTATATCTCTTTCTTTCTTTTTCTCTTTAACAAACTTTTTCAAAAAAGTGAGGGGACCCTCGAGCACCGCCGTTCTGCAGGCCCTGACATGTTTTTTTTTTTTTTTTTTTTTTTACATGACTGTAAATTTGGGAATTGTAATTTTCCCCAAAACGCATAAATAACAAATAAGTTTAAATCACTAACAAGTAAGGAAAAATCCCGAAAATTATGTCATTTCAGCAACATTTGAAACCACATTGAAACTCCGATTCAATCTTATGGGGGGTGGGGGTGGGGGGGGGGGGGCAATTGCCCATTCTACCTTCAAAATTGAGCATAAACGTAGCCTTAAACGCGTTTACAAAATTAATGATTGTGCGTTTATGCTTCCCCAGAATCGCCGATCCAAAACGCACCTTTTTGGGAGTTTACGATCGGCGATTACGATCGCCGTTTTTCTGTGATTCTACAAAAATGAAAAAGGACGCAACCGTGTTTTTAACTAAACGCGTAACAAATGCCTCCTTCTGGCCAGAAAAAGTTGAGCTTAAACGTCATCCTGAGGAAAAAATATTTGCACTCGTTGCCCAAGGGGCTGCTCAGAAAGCTGTCTTTCTAAACGAAAGTGATTCCTTGCATTGTTCTTAGCAAACAATGCCTTTCTGAAGAAGTTGAAGGTGAATAATTTGGAGATGGATCGCATCCCACTTATCTAACCCAAATAAAAGTTCATGATGTGGGACCTTGTAAAACACACAAACCAAAGGAACGAATTTGTCAATTTCAGAGCCCCTCTCAAAATCGTTTCCGAGGATTGAAACATGATCCAATCAAATAAAGCAATATTGATAAATTCTCCACTGAATAGTCATTACAGATTTTCAATATCCATTTAATGCTTCAACGTCATGGGGTGTACTCACTTTAAAAATAGACTTAGTTACATCGGAATATCAACCTTAAAGGTAATACAAAGTTTTGGTATGGGGTCATGAATTTAGTTCAAATGAACATATTGGAAGCATATGCAGTCCTACAATATTCAGTGATCGTTGTCGAGGTTGAAATCGAGTCTAAAGTTATGAAATTGTAAATAATAAACTCTTTATGTTGTATAGCTCCCTGTCAAGGTCAATATATAGATTAAGCTATAAAACAATGTTTCTTGACTAAAATCTACCGATTAGTTGTTCCCGTTCGGAAATTATATATCACAACTACATATTCTGAGATTCTCATGGTCGCAGCTACCATTGTACGGCCGTAGGCGCTATTTGAAATTTATCAAAATTTACCGGGAGCACCGGTAACTTTTTATATTCAATTTTTCTCGAAAGCAGCAGTAGTTTAGGAGCTAAATTTTCTTGTGCTTATAATACATCCACAGGGGCATCCAAATATATCAAAATTGTAAAGAATCACTATCCACCCAATTTTCAAAATTTCCCAAAACTTTGTATTACCTTTAATTCAATGGTGTACTCACTTTTGCTGGTTTCTGTAAAAACAAATGGTGCACATAGCATTGCAAATTTACATATCATGCCTCTACACATGATGCATCATTTTATTTGCGTCAATACCTGTGCTAATCAAGCCCGTTTGCGCTGTTAACGATACGTTCCATTTTACTACTGTATCATCCCACATGGCGCATCAAAGATTGCGCTAATCTATGACGCAGTCTTACGTCAGGCAAATAACGCCTTATGTGCAACGGGCATACGCCTTACCTGTCATAACGGACTTTGCGGCTGACTGGTAAAGCTGAGCAGACGGTCAAAATGACCGCCAGGAGACCAAGAGTAACCCTCATTCTGATCAACGATGTGTCGAAAAATAACCAGTATCAGAAGTGGCCTTGATCATTTATAGTAATATACATTACAAACTGTTGATTATGACGTCAGCTTAGCTGATCAATCAGTGACAGTTTTGTTTTTATCTATAGATTATGACCATCTGCTGAACACTATTGTCTACAAGGAAAGATTAATTATTATTTTTAAAAATCTATATGCCAAGCGAGTGAGGCATCGAACTTTTCGGCCCAAATCAACATAGACAGTGCGTATTAAAAACAGAAGTGCACCAAACTTTAATATAGCTTCTAATTAAAAAGTTACAACCTATGTAACCTAGAATCATATTTCAAGTTAAAGGGTAACTGATACCCTGTCTAATGATACCATATTCATAATTGCGCTGCTATGGATGACTGAGCAGCAGGCTTTTCAAAAAGTATTGTCAAAATCCTCTTGTACCAAATTTGGGCTGAAAGCAATGAATGTCGGTCAAAAGCCATCATAATGTGGGTTATCTCATTCCATCAACAGTTGCTCACTTATTAATATTGACTATAAGGCAGATGAAGATAAATTGAGTTAAAATTAACTCAAGCTCAAGGAAATCAAACGAAATTTATGATATATCTTCGTTATGATGATTACAATCATGAATTCATTCACATCCCTTGTTTAAGGTAACCCTTCTCACTTGAGTGATAAAAATTGGATAACATTTATTTGGGACATTATCTTCTTTATAAAAGTCTATCGTAAATGTCTTGGATACTTATCATTATGTGTTCTTTCCTTCATTTGGGTTTAGTACCTTTTGAGTTTTCATTCACTTTTCGATATAAACACTTAATGCTCCTTACGTGTGTGAAATGGCGCAGCGGACAAGGGACCGGAGAGAACTTAGATATCATGAGACTAGGAGTTAGTAGGCTGTTCAAAATAATTAAAGGTTATCCTAGGGATTGAAACAAGGTTATGTGAATGCCTAGATACAATGCATCATTTTAAACAATGAAGCACGGAAGCATGAGGCATAAGTTAACTTTTAAAATGATTTAAGACCAACGAAGCACATGCATATTCGTTTCATAAGCCCAGACTTGGTATACAGGGCGATTTTGACCAAACTGTTTAAAGACCCTAGTGCTCAATCAAGCGTGGTAGAAATATTATGAATAGGATATCATTGGACAGAAAACAAGTTACGCTTCATGATTAAATAAATTTCAAAATCATATTGATTGTCACTTTTTAATTAGGAGCTACCAACATTTGGGTACACGTTTTTTTATACGCCCTGTATAGGCCTAACAGTATCATAAATTATATTACTGCATGTCCCAACCACCATTAAAAGGTTAGTGTCACCTTTGAAATATGCGGACAGAGCAGTATCACATACTGCGAACATGATTATTAAGAACGCTACGATAGGACATTGAGGCCCGAATTCACAAAGAAGGTTTGTCGACAAACCGAGGTTTATGTACGTCATATGACGCGTTTTGACGCGTTTTTTACAAACCTGGTTTGTAAAAAACAAAAGGAGGTTTGTCGAAACAAAAGGAGGTTTGTCTCGGTTTGTCGACAAACCTCCTTTGTGAATTTGGGCCTACGAGTTAGTTCTTTGAAATTCCTTGCGATTGTGTTGTGTTTGAATTCCATTACTTAGGTATATACTACTACGGGGGGAGAGCTGGGGTTACAGGCCCTCTTTTTTGTTCAATACATACCACAGATTTATACACTAATTTGGCTATGGGTTTCTCTAGAGCTCGGTCGCTCCGCTCCCTCGCACAATACAACAATCTGTAAAGCACTTCATTTCAGGTCTTGTGAATCTTGTGTATGATAATTACACAGACACAGGCTTCATAATGTGAAAAACAAGTTTCAATTGGCCTAACCAAAGTGTCTAAATTAACGATTTGAAGCTGCCTAACACCATTGAGAGAACGGAGAAAGGGACTGTCATTGAAAGTGCTAAAACTACTGAATACAAATTTTCTCGCTCGGTATTTCACCCATGTTTGTACTACCAGGAGATTGCTATAGCAATAGTTAATACATTGAAAGGGTTCTTGACATACACTGTCGGTCATAAAGGTGGAATAACTTTTTTTTTTACCCCAATTTATGTAATGATTTTGACGATAATTTATTCCTAATAGATCTAGATAATATCTAAAATTAGGTTTCGGGCTATATGAGCCAGAAAGGCATGATCTCATACAGTGGCGTACGCAAGATTTTTTCAAGGAGGATGTTTGAAAATTTGGAAATCGCGCCGACCAATATTTCGCTCAGTGGGGGGAGGGGTGGGGGGGATGCTGCGCAACATTTGTTTTCTTCTTTTTTGTTTGCCCCCCGAAATTTGAAAATCGTGCCGACCGATATTTTGCTCAGTGGTTTTTTTTTTAAAACAAAAATTGTAGGGGGGGGGGGGTTACCCCCAAACACCCCCTGCGTACGTGACTGAGCTTATATCACTTATACAGAGTTGACGCCCTTTGAACTCTCAAAAACGTATATCTCTTGTAGAAATTGAACAGCTGTAATGCGTCAATACTGTTGTCACGACTCCCTGTTTTTTTGTCTTCACAAAGTTCATTAACATTTGTATAGACTGGTGAAGTGAAAATCGTCAACGTATTAATGAGCATAAGCAGGCATAAAACATTACAGTTGTTTTAATTTCCAGCATTTTATAAATATTTGAAGACTCAACTGATAAAGATAATAATGCTGAGGTTTAGAGGGATAAGCTAGCATAAAAGAACGCACGGGTACCTTCATTTTTTTCTTTGCAGCCTTCTATTAACGTTCCTAAAACATATTCATGACAAAAAAGCATTAATAGCATCGCCATCTGCAATATATCAGCATCATGGCTTTTTTCTCCATTATATCACCATTATCATTATCGTCGTCACCATCACCACCACTCTCATAAACATTATCTTTATTATCTTCATCATTGACACCATCGATCGTCACGACAATCACCGTCATCTCTTTTATCATCTCCTAAATCTTCATCTTAATCACGACTATCATTATATTCATCACCCTCATCCTCATATTCAATGACATGATCATGACCATGATCATCTTTATTATCTTCATCATCATCACCACCATCTCTTTCATCATCAACGCAATCATCATCTTAATCATGACGATTATTATCTTCATCAATATCATCCTAATTTACATTAATATGATTATGATCATGATCGTTATTATCATCTTCATAGTCATCATCAACATCGATCATCATCATCATCATCCTTTTCTTATTTTCTTCTTCTTCTTCTTCTTTTCCCCTTCATCATCATTCCCATCACCCCTTGCATTATCACCACATCATAATCACTAGTGTTGTCATAGTCATGATCATGACCATAACTACTTTAATCATCATCCTCATTGTCATTGTCATGAATTGCCAACATCGTCAACATCATAACCATCGTCATCGTCTTTAATAATCATTATCATCATGGTCATGTTCACTATTGCAGGGCTTAAATTAATCCAAGGCCATCCAAGGCCAGGCCTTGGATGCCCCTTTGATTGGCCTCAATGCCCCTCTCATTGGCCTTGGAGATTTTGTGTGCCCTTTCCAATTCTTCCTATTTGTGCTGTAATATAGAAATGTGCCCTACAGAAAAGTGGCCTTGCCCTAAAAATATTGAAATTTAAGGCCTGCTATTGTCATCATTAACATCATCATCACCGCCACTATCATCAACATCATCAAAATCGTCACCATCTGGCATCTCTCATTTTAGGCTTGTCTGAATGCAACAATGGCAATCATTTCAATTGCCAAAATATTTGATTTTTTAATGATATTTTATTGTCTCAACATTTTACATGACAATTGTACTCCATTCATTCCCACATTGTTGTTGTCTATATTCCCATCAAAGCCCACGTTAACGATTATGCTTAACTAAACACGTTCAAGATTTACGAATTTTGAAATATTTTAAAATAAAGAAAAACAAATCTAAGAATACCCCCCCCATGCACCGTGGTCGTTGTGGTAGCCATATTCGCAATCATGGTCATCCCTCACTAAGCATACTCGGCAACGAGCTGCTGGCCGAGTGTCTTCATACCGGCGAAGATCTCATCACCGGTGGGCTGGATCTGGTAGGCGGGGAGCTCGAACCCGAAGGTGCCCTCATCCCTCAGCTCCACCACGTAGCTGTACTTCACACCCAGGGAGCCGTAACCAAAGTCTTCACTCCCACCTGTGGCGGGATCTGAGATATAGATATTGATATGGATGATAATCTAGGGGTGTCGTGTTATAGTGGATACGCCACCGGACTGTGGATCACAATCATGATTCGCGTTTCGAGTCCTTTATTGATGATAAAGTATGGGTGACGTGGCAAATTAGATACATCACTCGACTGTGGATAACATGATGAGCAATTTGAGTCCCAGCCCAGCTCTAATATCCTTCGGCAATATATTATTACCCGTGTGTAGTACTAGTAAAATTGGTATCTGGTAGGAATCTATTCCTTGAATGCCTTTTCTTGTTGAGCCTTGAGCTGATAATGATAACGAAAATGGTCTGCAGATTGATATTACATACAACTATTGGTTTCATTATATAATGCTATGATTTTAAAGGAACATATTCTTATCATCACACTGAATGATAACTATTTTGCCTGGAACTTTTCATATTTATGATTTTTTTTCCATGCAATTATAATTATAATGATGATGATGATAACCAGGAGGATGATTCAAAGTATCGATTTGTTGCCATATTTCGGCATTAAAAATTGCAGGCTCCTGCAATCAATGTTTACTCATTTGCTAAAATGTAGATTATTTGTTTATCAAGAATTATTATCAAGCATTTGACTTATCAAATGACAGAGAGTAATTGACGCGTTCAGACGAAATGACACTCACAAACTTGTAGAAACCTTTTTTTCTATGGAAACGATAAACTTACACATATCAGGTCCTGATTCGCCAACGAAATAGTCTTTGCCATGGACCGAGGTGATTGAGTTCTCAACTGCGGTGGCTAGAGCTTTCTAAAATAAATGGAAAAAAAAACCCTGAAATGATACCGAAACTGAAGCCCCTTGTCTATCAGACGAGTTACTTGTTGTGGAAATGACATCATAGTATTTCATATTATCTTTAAAAAAATAATTATAAGTTAAAATGGAAGTTTGCTGGGAAAATTTAGTGTTTTCGAAGAAATTTACTTCAATTCTGTTTTTCTCCAATCCCGTCTCCTATTCCATGTATCTTCTCTCTATTTCTAACTGTCTACTACGTCATCTGGTTTCCCTGTCCATATATCCTACCAGGCCGTGTCGGCGTCACCTGTAGCGTGTCTTCTATTTCATATTGCCTTTGTTAGTCACATGTTATTTCATGCAATATGCTACTCTTATGTGTGATTTTAATATTATGTTTACTTGTAATTTTGTAATTTTGTGGAAACAGCCGGAGAATGTTTTATGCCACCTGTATCGTTATTTCGTGCATATCTAATAAATGTCTGCAATCCATTTGGAAATGTTGATTATAACCATAGTATATAGGAATTTATGTATAAAGTGAGGTTTCACATATGAAAAAGTGTTGTCTTTTGGCGAGTCTCGAACGTATGCTCGCGCGCATGTAATATAACCAATGGGCACAGGCTTCAAAAACCGTTCTTGTGTCAAAGATATTGGTGTAACTGTGCAATGCTGCACAATACAAGTCATACCTGATCGTCTCTATCTGGTTGTGCAACGGTTCTCCTGGTGTAACCCCATGGGTAGAGCCAGTACTGGCCGTAGGCGTGGAAATCAATGAAGAGTTTGAGGTTTGAACCGAAGCCCTGCAGGAAAGCCTTGGAGCCGCTGTTTTCGGGTTCACTCAGCGCCTCTGTGCCCTGATAGTCCTGGGCGCACTTCTGGTTGCTGGCACCTATATTAAAGAAGATAGAGTGAAAGGAATGTTTGATGATAAAATACTTGAACTAGAAGAGAAAGAGAGGAAGAGAGAGAGAGAGAGAGAGAGAGAGAAGAGAAAGAGAGAGGGAATAAGAGGATGGATAGAATGGTGGGAACGATGGACATAGTTTATCGATCACAAATGCAATTATTTCTCTCCATTGAATTATGAATTATAATCTTTGTTCTAGTTTTTGTTTTTCTTAAATTATTATCTAATATTTCCACCGTTAAGTGCGGAGTACCACAAGGCCCCACCATATGTCCCTTACTGTTTTGTAATATATATGAATGATATTGTTATTGCATTATCTGCGAACAAAACTTATGTTTTTCGCAAAGGATCATAACGTATTTTTTTAACATAAAGACATTCTTATCACAACACTCAATATAGTATTAAATAAACTATCATCTTTGCTCAAATCCAAAAAAATTCTCTCAAAATATTAATAAGACTAATTACATTTATTTAAAAAACCTACACTCTAATAACATTTTTATAGATGACATGCCCATAATTGAAAAAGAAGTAACAAAATTATTAGGTGTAATAATTGATTCAACTTGCAATAGTCATGTTAATAACATTTGCTTGTTACTCTCGAGAGGCATAGGCATTCTATACAAATTGAAGTATTATCTCTCACAAAAGTCACTATTTATGCTTTACAATTCATTCATTTTGTCATACATATATTATTGTAACATAGTATGGGTAATAGTAATTCGATGAAAATTATGTTAATATATCGTCTCCGAAAGAAGGCACTCCGTATTTGTACACATTAACATCATATAGCACATATTGATCAAATATTTTATGAGCTAAAAACATTACAAATTGCTGATATTCACATTTTCCAAATTGCAATCTTTATGTATAAATTTTGGATGAATACTATACCATTAGCATTTCGAAATATTTTTTGTGTGTACAAAATTAATATACATTTGTGTCCTACACGACACTCATCCGACCTCCTTAACTAACCCGCAAATAATATTATGGCCTATAAATCGATAAGACACCATGGTACGGATATTTGGAATGCTTTACCTGACAATATTAAACACTCTGCATCTCTTTATTCATTCAAAGCCTCGGTGAAAAAATAATTATTATTAAAATATTCATAAACATTATAAAGATCTAAACAATTTTATTCAATTGCTTGTTTTTATAAATTAATTTAAGATGACTACTTCCCCAATAAACAAAATCACGTGAAAATCACGTCAATATCAAGGTATCGACTTGAGGAGAGTTACGTTCTACAAACACCGGACATTTACGTAAATGTGTTAATACGTTTATTGCACTAGGTAACTTGAAACACACGTACACTAAATCACGCAATTGTCACTGCAATATCACCATTATAATAACGTGATTATCCCTACCTTGGAGACCTTGGTTTGTAAACCTAATACTCCCGTGTTTGTTTGGTTATGAAATTACATCTTCATAAACGAAATTATCGCGTCACAGAAACACGTGAAGCGTTAGTGATAGTTTTAGTCAAAATATCTGCGTGAAATTCACGTGAATATTACGAGGCTGACTTGAGATGAATCATGTTCTTCATTAACGTGAAATTTACGTCGAAGAGGAAATATGTTACCGTAACCCGCGTTCAACCCAATAATAACGCAAATGTTACACAATAAATGAACCAAAATAATGACGTTCTCATCCCGTTTCTGAACATCGTGTCTTGGATCTTCCATAATTACGTCCAGGCGCGCCGGAAGCAGTTTGGGATGAGAGGGGATTTGGGGGGGGGGGGAGGATGCAAACATGCCAGAAGAGGAGGCTAGTTGCAACTGGTCCAGTTGATGAACCAGTTAATGCCAACTGGTAACCCTGGAAATTGAAATGGGCTAAATGATCCATTTGATCCAGGCCAGTTATAATTCAACTGGTCTAGCTGAGCCATTAGAACCATTTGGTAAAACTTCCAACCAGTTGAACAGCAACAACACTTCAATACTGGTACGTCTGTATTTCCAATGTAAAGGCATTGGTAATAAGTAGACTTACATAATTTAATTAATCGAAATTTTTTCATATACTTGTATTTTATTGAAATTATTTAGTTCATAGTTAATGTTTCCCTTATTCATGTTTAACTAAATGTAATTCATACGAAGTAGCGAAATGTCCTAATAACTGGTAATTTATATATGTAGTATTTTCGAAATGAATTGCACATAACTAAATCATCAGTAATTAAGAAATATGCTGTTAATTCAGATAAATTGTTTAAAAACATTGATCTGCACGCACCCCATATTCAATATGCAAATTAATTGGTGTCAGCTGGTTCAGCTGGAAATATGCCAACAGTCAGTCATCAACTGGTGCAACTGGAAATATGCACACTCCAGTTATCAACTGGTGGAATTAAAAAATGCCAACAGTCATTTATCAGCTGGTGAACATAGAAATATGCCAACAGTCACGGGATTATCACCACGGAACTTAAATGGTAACTGTGAAACCATCAAGACACCCAATAATAACTCATTTTCACACCTGGAAAACACGTATGCCCAGCTTAGATTAGTAATCCGTTTGAGTCACGAGATCATCACCGCGGAACTGCTGGCAACTTTGACTACCATTTAAATAGGTGTTTTAAGACACCTAATAATTACTAATTTTCACATCTAAATATCACGGATTCACAGCTTAGATTAGTAATCAGTTTTAACTACGTGATCATCACCAAGAAAGTTATGGTAACTTTGAAACCATTTAAAAAAGGTGTTTTAAGACACCTAATAATTACTCATTTTTCACAACTAAAAGTCACGTATGCCCAGCTTAGATTAATAATCCGTTTGAGTCACGAGATCATCACCGCGGAACTTATGGCAACTTTGACCTCCATTTAAAAAGGTGTTTTAAGACACCTAATAATTACTTATTTTCACACCTAAATATCACGTATTCACAGCTTAGATTAGTAATCAGCGTGAGCAACGTGATCATAACCATGAAATTTATGGTAACTTTGAAACCATTAAAAGAGGTTTGTAAGACACCTCAGAATTACTAATTTAATATAACCAGAGATTCACGGACAGAACAATAAGACGATTAGCCGGTGTAAGTAACGTGATTATTACCATCAACCTTGGATAACCTGTGAAACCAATCGATAAAGGTGCTTACAAGACCAAATAATTACGTATTTATCACCACCATCGGTTAACGGATAAAAAACTCGTTGCTTGGTCAAGTGGTTATTTGGTCATAAACACTTGATTTACAGACGTAAGTGGAATCACGTTACTCCAGTCGCGTGATAAATTGGTGGTTTTTAGGTTAGATAAGAACGTGAACAGGAGTACCTTTTTTGTTTAAATGAAGGCACGTTTCGATAACGTTTAAATCTAGTTCAAAAGGCACCATACTTTAAAATCACTTAAAATACACTCCCAAAAGAGGTTACTTTTTAGTGTTTTGTTTATTGGGTCATGAACAAAATGAATCGAACAATTTGTTCACCTGCGCACCCACACGCACCCACACGCACACACGATTTTCTTTTCAGGTGGGCTGTATAACGTACAGACCACCTTATAATTTCGTTAGAATTGCCTTTATTTATTTATTTATTTTTCCTATTTCGAACCACTTTTTTGTAAGCACGATTACTTGAAAATGGCTCAATCAAATGCCTTCAAATTTGGCACACATATGTACAAAGCACAATAACGTTTTCTACATTAACCTTGACTGATGACGTCATCTAGGCGCCATTTTGTAAAATTTTCGGAAAATCAACTCATGATCATATCTTCATAACCAAAAGTTTTTTCGCATTCATATTTATCATGATCAAGGTCAATATCCGTCCGGTCAATTTAAGGTAAAAAAATGCGCGCGTACGTCCGCGCGTCGGTACGCGCGCAAAACTTCAAAATGCTCAAAAAAAACTCAAAATCATTTTGCATACGTTTTAGGCCATTTAAAGCATTTTATACAAAATCTCGCACACACGCATGCGCGCGCGTTTTCGCGCGTTCTGACATTTTGCAACATAGAATCGCCAAATTTTCTTTGTCATCATATTTTTCACATTTTTCCAAGCATTTTGATACCTTGTTCATCTTTCTCTGCCCATTAATAACGGAATGAGCGTCCGTTTAAGATACATGTCCGTGCGTGCGAGCTCTTGTATTACATAGCATATAATTGGGCAAAAACATGCCTATACAAAATCCATTGTAGCTCTTTAGGATGTAAGGTGACCCCAATTTTTTTTCATATTTTGATAGAGTATAAATCGGAGATTTGATTTCATGTCTCTTTGACCCTCAATTAACTCATGACGTCATCATAATGGCCTCCGAACTCAAAATTCTAATTTGCATATTATGACATCAGCATATTTTTGGAAAACTGATTGTATCTCTGTAAATATTGATCGATTTTCTTCCAAATTTTGATATGTTCTAGCTGAGACAATTCATTACAAATGCAGTCGACAACATTTTTCATTTTGACAAAGGCATCATGGCGTATTTGTGCGATTAAAGGAGGCATGTCAATTTTTCACTTTTTGCGTGTATTCTCTATGGGACATGACTTTTTCTCAAAACTGGATTCTACATTCCCGTCTTTCGCGAGCAATATCTCCGCGTCGTTTTAGCTTCGTTTACGCTGAACTTTGAGTATGATGTAGCTGAGACAATTAGATATCTCAAATGTGCCCTTTATTTTGTCTCAAAATTTAGTTGGATCAGCCCACCTCTACTTGTTCCAAACAAGTATTACAAATCTAGTTTTCTTTTCTTTTCTTTCTTCCAACTTTTGATTAAGATTTAAGTTTTTAAATTTAAGTTTTAAGATCATCGGTTTGTGTAAAAGATAAAAGTACGATCTATATTCTTTTCAATATCTGGACAGGAAACGCAAGAAGACAACAGCAGTAACAAGTTAGCAACGATTTAATTTCCGATAAATTTCTTTCTCAGTTTTCAGGGTTTTATTTGCCACATATAACTTTTTTCCAAAGATTAGCTTCATTAAATCGTGTATAACTGAGGTTAATCTTTGGAAAATAGTTTAACAAAATCTCTGCAGCAGAAGGACAATATGATTTTGAGCGCAATATTTTATTTGACATTTTTCCACGGGAATTATAGAAGACTGAACAGAACATAGACATGGAATGCGAAGAGAATGACATGACGAGAGAGAGAGACAGTCTGGGAGAACAGAATGAAAAGAAAATGAATTCACGAGTGCAATGGAGGCTAAAACAAGAAATTTTAATGCCTGATAACAAAATTACAGGAAAGAGAATAGAACGGAATAGTGAAAAGGGAAGTGGGACATTCAGTATTCTAGTGTACTGAGAAGATGACCGATTAATGGCTGCAGTAAGTTGTTAGATAAATAAATGTTCCTACTATTCTCCTACCTCCCCACTGGTAGTCATAGTTGCGGTTCAGATCGACTCCAGCGCAGCCACCAGTGTTGGGGTTGCGATTCTTGCGCCACATACGATCGTCCTGTCAACGAAAAAAAAACAATACAGTATGAAAAGGAGCTGAGTCATACCCCAAGTTTTGTTCTTCTTCTCAAACTCAGAAAGCCTATACCCGAGTATATCACAAAATCGTACACGCTTTTAAATACAGATGACTTTATACATGTGAACTGGTGTTGCGGAAAGTCCTCATTCAAGTTGCTTATTTAGGAAATATTCAATCTAACAATTTCATTTGCTTAATCAATTTGTTTCTCTCTGTGCCTCTCTCTCTCTCTGTGCCTCTCTCTCTACCTCCCCACTCTCCCTTTTCTCTCTCTATCTGTCTCTGTCTTTCTCTCTCTTCATACTTACGGTGTGGCTGAAGATGTATCCATCGACGTTGAAGACGGGTACAATGATCCACACAAAGTTATCCAACATGCTCGTCACCGTATCATCACTGCCGTAGTTATCTATGTACTGTTATATGAGGAGAAAGGTGGGAAGATGAGAGAGGAAGGGAGAGGAGAAGAGGTAGGGAGAGAAAGAGTGAGTGTGTGTGTGTGTGTGAGCGAGAGAGAGAGAGAGAGAGAGAGAGAGAAATGAAAGAAGAAAGAAAAAGGGACAGAAAAGGACAACAAGAACGTGAGAAAGAAAACAGATGTAAAATGTAAAGAATTGCAGTATAATGAAAGAAAACGTAACATGAAAATGTTTCAGACACGAACACACTTTCCTTTTCATGATTTTATTTATAAGATTTCATATGAAAAGTACGTCCTTTATAACCTACAAGGGACAAGTTGTTCAGAAATAACACAGTAAAAAGAACAGTTTAATACAGTAACAGAAAATTAAATGAATTATTTTAAAGTTTCATTTTGGTCATTGTGCTTGCAAAACAAATATAAACTGAAGGAACCCATCGAAAGCCAAGCTTATTGGGTTAATGAAACACAGATGGTCAATGTGAGTGACATTTGGTTATATTCACTTTTACAAGAAAAAAATACAGTTATACTCCTGTTCCACATTGCTGCTCCGTTCTTTGACGTGCTTTTAAATTAATCAATATTCATTTTTTTTAGTTTCGAGGATAGGGGGGGGGGGGAACGCGTTCATACACTCCTTACAATAGGGGTAGGGTGGAATAATCTCACATACTCGACTAAAGCAATACTTCAACTGAAAAAAGCGAGAGATATAAATTGTGTACGGCTACTGGGATCACATACATTTTTGATGAGGTTGATGACTGTAGCTGGGCTGATCCATTCGCGGGCGTGGATGCCTCCCTGGATGTAAGCCACGTTCGTTGCAGATGGTGATTTCGCGATCTGTTAAGCGTGATAACAGATCGATAAAGGTATCATGAAAACCATGTTGTTGCAGACGTGGCGGCACCAGCATTTTTTATGGGGGGGGGGGGGGCACACAATTACGAAACAGTTACAAAGTAAAAAGGGGTAATTTTGTAGATGTGCCCTTAATTCTTAAGGTACAACAATGTACACCAATTGGGTTTCGACAGGGAAGAGGGGCGGTATTACAGGGAGGAGAGGAGTTTAATGGTTTCTCATGATTTTGCGAAGGTACCCTTCCTTCAAAGTGTTCTCTTTACTATACAGTGCGTCCCAGAAAAAACGAAACCGAGAACTATCGATGTTTTATCATAACTTAATCACAATTATAATTAATAAATGACACATATTTGGAAAGCTTAGATCCTCGTCTTTCATTTGATGCAACTCATATGATGCATTTGTCACGCATGAGTGATTAAAAGCAATTTGAAGAGAGGAAACCAAAAAGTCATTTGGCGGGCGGTATCTGAATTTCAAGGGGAAAATCACATTTCTAGAAAGTTCAATTTCTGCCCTTTCATATGACACCTCAATCCGGAAAAATGAACCAGGAATAACAACATTCTGTTTGTTTAAAGAAATGCTTGCATTTCCATACTTTCATCAAACGAGTTCGTTTTTACTGGCTGCCTGCCGTTGCAACGAGCAGAGTTGACAAAAGACTTAACTCCGTTTCGTTGACGATCAGTCATGCTCAACGAAGACGAAAGACCTGATGCATGGCTGATCTTCAACAAAACGGAGTTAAGTCTTTTGTCAACTCTGTTCGTTGCAACGGCAGTCAGCCAGTAAAAACGTACTCGTAACAAACGAAAAGTTACGTTATGATAGATAAGTGCGGATCCAGGATTTTGTAAAGGGAAGAGTAATACAATTACGAATGTTACTATTTTTTAAAAATAATATTATTATTATTATTATTTTGATTTATATATTTTTTATATATATATATTTTTTTTTGGGAGGGGGGGGGGGCGTCTTCTTAATAGTGATGATGAAGCAAACTTTACCCTGAGTCCGTAAACTTCTTTATTTTCGTAAGTGGTAGTGACCTGGACCATGCTGACACCAAGGTTAGAGGAGGCAAAGTCTTCCATCCAAGCAAAGATCTGCAAAGATAAATGGAAAAAGATACAGAAATTATGACAGGACGAGACAATATTGAGAAACATGACGAAGGAACAACAAAAAAGTGGAGTAAAAAGAAAAGATAGAAATAGAGAACTATGGATACAAAATTGGAAGACATAACAATGAAGGAAAAAGAAAGGTACAGAAGAAGGGAAATGAAAGAAAATGAAATAACTAGTAAAGAAGATACAGTCATGTATAATCATTGAAACGCTGGGAATAATCCAAAATAGTTTAAGGAGTAGAGGCAGAATAATAAAAATGTAGTGTAATTTATCAATTTACCAGTAATATCGAAAGGTGTCGTGGTATAGTGGTTCATACACTTTTCATAATCTAAGGGTTGAGTGTTCGAATCTCATAGCCCTCAGGAACAACAGAACTGAAGCTGATGAGGCTGCCCTGTGCAATTTATTTGCAGGAGATATTTTAAAGAAGTGGCCTATATGATAACTGCAAAATAAAACTACGTGTAATACTTTACTCAAGATTTTCGTAACATATACACGTAATCTAGATTGCCGTTCAGAAATAAGATAATTTCATGAATAGAAGTGCAGAAGTGGGCATGGTAAGGTAGGACTTGCTATTTTAGGGCACTTACGGATTGTGAATATGGGAGTTCCCAAATGACCTTTGATAGTTAACTCCCCTGAGCTTTATTGGACCACGCCTTTGATGTATACTGTACTGGATGCCCCTCCCTCAGGTGGTGGTATTTATTGGCCTTGGTAATTTCATAAATGGGCGTGGCTAAAGTGGGCGTGGTAGGGTTTGCCTTTTACACATTAGACTTTTAAGATACAGATAATGTATTAATATAATATAATCTATTAATGGGCATGGTCGCATTGGGTGTGGCAGGGGTCACTATGTACAACGAAGTACGAACACAGACCTTTATATCTATAATGGATATAGGATTTTCAAAATTACTCGTGAAAAGTAAGTTCGTAAATGGGCGTGGCAGAAGTGAGCATGGGAGAGTTAGCCATATAACATTACATAAATGGCATTTAAGATTTAACTTTCCTCTAATTTGACCTTGTCTCTTTCCATTTGATGGGTAGGGGACGACCCTTAGCCCCGCCCCCGTTTCCCTCCCGTTACGTGATGGTATTTTGTAACATGATTGGTTAAATCTTTACCTCTTCGTAGGTGTGGTAATTGTTATAGTCGAAAGCAGCCGCATCAAAGTCGTTCTTAGAACTGACCATCTCGGCAGCCTCTCGGTCGATCAAATCCTGGACGTTGGGGATCTACGAGAAACAAGTACGTGTAAAGCAAGCCGAAAGATATAACATTCAATGAATATACAAGTCAAAACACAAGCAACCGGATCTATAAAAATATCAATAAATTGTTGAAGTCGGCAAGTGAGCAGATACACTTTTGTTTTACCACAATTTATGGAATTATTTTGACAATGATTTATTCCTAATAGATCTAGATAATAGTATACATTCTCAGATGTTATTGAATAATAATTTGCCAGTGTTTGTTTTGCGTGACTGCTAAAGCATGTGTATGCTACTATGCTTACCAACTAGGGGACCTACGTCCTTGAGTCATAAATGACAGCAATGAGGATTTTATAATGCCCCACAAAAGGGCACTAATATAGCACATCGACACGGTTTTGATCCTGGGGCCTCACAGTTACGAGGCCATTGCTTTGCCACTGAACCATGACTATCCCACAAATAAAAAAGAAAAAAGAAAATGCAATACATTTTCAGTAATTCATTGCATTGTACCCCAGTCCCCAACATAAACAAATCCTCTGTACGGCCATGCATTATGGCTCAAGGCACGGGCACACAGAAGATTTTTTTCTTTTGGGAACACGTCACAATACAGTTACCAGATTGCCAATATTCGATTCGCATAGATTTAGTAATCTCATATTTCAAACTCATTACTTTCTTATTATTGGTCGGACTTTATCAAATCTTCGCCTTTCTACTTCTCTTATGTTTCCGCTTTCCTACAAATGGAATTATTACAAGGTTTGAATTGCATATTAACTATACACGGTTCTACGTCCACAAACCGAACGCAAATAAGTTATTTACAGAGTGTAATCAATATTTTAGATAATGATTATTTTCTTTATTTGCGACATTTTTTGTTTTAACGTGATTCATTTGTACCACGTGATCAGGTACCTCGTCAGAGGCAGAGTGAGTTGCTGGGACATGGCATTTAAAATATCCTGTCAGTAAATTGGAATATTTCGAGCCTAAAGCTATGGTCACAAATCAGAGCAGCGACCGACCGAATTAGGTATTAGGTATTCGATGGAATTAGGCATCGCCCAGCGTTTAGGTCGGTGCCCGGGCGGCGACCGCCCAGGCACCGAGCGTATTTTGGGCGGCGAGTGAAAAGTGAACAGGCGCCGCCCAAATTTTAACTCCGCGCTAAAACTTCAGCGGCGACCGAGCGATGCCCTAAAGACGAGCGATGCCTGGGCGGCCGCCGCTCGGTGGCCGGGCAGCCGGCGGGCAGAATTTGGTTAAAAACTCGTCGCTCGGCCGCCGAGCAGGCTAATTTTGGGTAATGTGACCATAGCATTAGCGGAAAACCGCCAAAATCGATGACATTGATATTTATTCATTGCCCTTTCCATTTATAAATTCAGCATTGAATTATTCATTTATTCCATTCTTTTTTGTTTGCTTGTTGGAATAAAATGTGTACTCCTCTTGCCCATTTTGTTAAAATATTGCGACCAAAAAACAAAAACAAAACAAGGACCTATTTTTCTTATCATATCTTTTTTTGCTTGCTGAAAAATTTGGACTAACTTGTTGGCAAAAGGATTCGACCCCGCCTTCCCCCTCCTCCCCCCTCCCTCCCCCTCCCTCCCCCTCCCTCTCCCATTTAAAAATGGTGATCGCTTTTACTTACCCAAGTCTCGATGGTGAGTCCGGGACGGCTCGCTGAGCTGACAAAGCTCAACTGCTGGGCGGGAGAGACCATAACGTCGATGGGTCGTCCAACCTTCGATGGGCGCTTCCAGAAATCAAGCTGAAATTAGAAAGATTAAGAGGAAAACACAGAAACGAAGAGTAGAAAGAAGAGGAGAGGGGAGAGGTGAAGAAAGGAGAGGAGAAGAGAGAAGAGAAATGAAGATTAGAGAATTGAAGAGAAGAGAAGCCGAAAGAAGAGACGGGAAGAGAAAAGGAGAAGAGAAGAGAGACATAAATTGAAATGTTAACTCGATTTCTTTTTTTAAATAGTCTTAATCCCTTATTGACCAGGGGCTCTCAAACAATATCCTTGACGGTCCACATGTGATTTTCATGAAAGCTAAAAGGTCCAAAACAAAGGACGAAATTTCCTCACTTCATCATTTTTTCCATACATACTTGTTTTTACACGTATCTTAATTTCAAGAGTTAACATGGTTAAGACAGTCAAAAGTGGAAGTTGTGGTACACGTCAGTCATGGAAATGCAGTGACGTATCTAGGTATTTCGGCGCCTCTCAATCTTAACTACATACTGTACAAGCAAAAAAGTATACTTTTATTGTGGTAAAAATATTAATTATCATCAAAATACACGCTGCCTGAATAATTTTTTTCTTCTCGGGAATCCCGTTGCCAATAATTGTCCTGTTTTATTTTATTTTGCGAGTGAGCGAAGCGAGCGATCAAAAATGGAGCTTTAAAAAAATCCTTATCAAAATTGACTAGCTATTAAAGGTACAACAAATAGTCTATTCCTGCACCTTGCTGTCTGAATATTGGGCAGTGGAGTTGAAAATATTGGACCTAAGTAGCTTTCTATTTCACTTCTTCTTCAACTGGGGCGCAGAATTAACGAACACTCTGGAGAGATTATAGTCAAACAAGTTAGCAAGGTAAGAGAAATTTAATATTGCTTTCAAATGTAATTGTCTTGTCTTACAAAACGATAGGTCTTTTGAACAAAATTCCCATCTTTCAAACAACAAATTATATTTCTACTACAATTCAAATTCTATTTCTAATACAGTTTACCCTTCGTATAGCGGGCGCAGAATACTAAGGATCAGGGATCTCTGTGTCTCTTTATTTTTGTTGTGGTATTTATTTTTGGCACGCCCTCTCTTTTGCATTTTTTGTTGGCGCTCCATCATGTGTCATCCAAGGCATGTCGACATGATGCAGCATGTTGACGCGGACATTTGAGACACCCCCTCCCCGCACCCTCTTGACCCTCTTGACCTAAGCCCTTTCAACTCCATAACCATTGATTTAAAGGTACTATGTCCCATTTGCAGGCCAAAAAATGAAAAAGTTAAATTCCAACTGCATTTGAAAGATAATACTAATTTAGAACTTCCCTAAAAAAGGTGGGGCTTGAAAATGTCTTCAAGTGGAGGAAATAACGACTATTAGTTGTCAAATCGACTTTAGGGCTATAGAGCCCAAAAGTAATAGTCTTGATTTTCAGACAATTGTACCGAATGGTCATACGTTTTATGCTGCGCAAAGATTCAATCAGTTTACTCTTGGCCATCACAAGAAGTGGGTTATTGATGTAGACAAATGCTCATGTACCCTTTACAACTCTTTTCATGTATGTTATTACCAAAGAAGAAAAAAAGCCAGTCAGTCACTCAATAGTGTCTGACAGTGAAGTCTAGCAAGTAAACGGGTTTCCTTGCATAATTTGAATATGAGACACTGCTAACGTTTAAATTTCAAAGATAGGACATACATGACATATTCATAATTCCTGTAAAGTTCTACAGAATTTGAGGTTGGCTGCAAAAGGGACATAGTACCTTTAAATGCGAAATTCAGATGCAAAAATCCGGTCTATTAATGATCAAAGTCTAGGATTGCCAGGCGAAAAATGGTGGCCCGTTTTTTCACTCATTTTCTTGCAATAGACATGTTGAACTGAAGATAGACTTTCGAAAAGTAAACCCAAGGCAACTTTAATAGCCTTGTCCATCACTTACTGAAATGTGTGAACATAACAATGAGTTATAATATTACGTATAAAACTAACCCCAACAAGATTTCTATGAAACATAATACAATAATGGATCGAAACTGCCTCCGAGTTGATTTACGAATGTCTTTGCGATCGTGTTGTCGTTGTTGTTGTTGTTAAATATGAATTACTTGAATTAATGAATAATGGAGTTCTACATCCCGTTTTTCCCCTCTTTTAATAATGCAGTACAGAATGATGATGGAGTACAGTGAGTAATAAATTATGTGATTACTTCTTGTAGCATTTGATAATTTTAACCTGCATGTTGATGTGCATTCTTACCATTGCCCACCTGTCAGCAACCTCTTCCATCCATTCTAACTCCTCCTGAGTACGGGGAGTCACACGGAAAACTTTGTAGCTGTACATAGAAGAAGAAGTTATTTTATCGTCATCGAGTTTATAGTTTCCATTTTTGTTGGTAATATCAAGGCCGAATCGAATGCTTGAACCACGATGATGGTGACGATGATGGTAATTATGGCGGGGATGACAGTGATGGTGATGATGATGATGGTGGTGATCGTGGTTAAACCCCCTAACCCCCCTCCCCGTAGATCCGCCCTGCATACTATGGATATTCTTTAATTGATGTGAATACACCCTATTTGGTGTCTGGATTGTCTGTCAATTCTACGTTGTACTTAGTCATCCTGAGGAAAAATATTTTGCACTCGTTGCCCAAGCCCCAAGGGGCTGCTCAGAAAGCTGTCTTTCAAAACGAAAGTGATTCCTTGCTTTGTTCTTAGCAAACAATGCCTTTCTGAAGAAGTTGAAGGTGAATAATTTGGAGATGGATCGCATGCCACCTAATCTAACCCAAATAAAAGTTCATGATGTTGGACTTTGTAAAACACACAAACTGAAGGAACGAACTTGCCAATTTCAGAGCCCCTCCCAGTGAAAAATCGTTTCCAGGATTGAAACATGATCCAATCAATAAAGCAATATTGATAAATTATACATTGAATAGTCATTACAGATTTTCAATATCCATTTAATGCCTCAACGTCATGGGGTGTACTCACTTTTTTTAAATACTTTAGTCGCCACTCTGCTGTTTTCCTGGAAAACGGCAGATATTTTGTGCCCGTTAATACATTTCACAGAATGCTAACTCTGTCACTGTTTCAAGACTTGTGTTTTAACAAAACGTTGTACAAAGTTACATCGGAATATCAACCTTAATTCAAAGGTGTACTCACTTTTGCTGGTTGCTGTAAAAACAAATGGTGCACATAGCATTGCAAACTAAAATATCATGCCTGAACACACGATGCAACATTTTATTTGCGTCAATACCTGCGCTAATCAAGCCCGTTTGCGCTGTTAACGATACGTTCCATTTTACTACTGTATAAATCCCATATGGCGCATCAAATATTGCGCTAATCTCTGACGCAGTCTTACGTCAGGCAAATAACGCATTATGTGTAACGGGCATACGCCTTACCTGTCATAACGGACTTTGCGGCTGACCGGTAAAGCTGAGCAGACGGTCAAAATGACCGCCAAGAGACCAAGAGTAACCCTCATTCTGATCAACGATGTGTCGAAAAATAACCAGTATCAGAAGTGGCCTTGATCATTTATAGATCTATACTTTACACACTGTAACAGTGTGTGAAGTATAGATCTATTTTTTGATTACGACGTCAGCCTAGCTAACCAATCAGTGACAGTTTTGTTTTTATCTATAGATTATGACCATCTGCTGAACGCTATTGTCTACAAGGAAAGATTAATTATTATTTTAAAAAATCTATATGCCAAGCGAGTGAGGCATCGAACTTTTCGGCCCAAATCAACATAGACAGTGCGCATTTAAAAAGAAGTGTACCAAACTTTAATATAACTTCTAATTAAAATGTTACAACCTATGTAACCTAGAATCATATTTTAAGTTAAAGGGTAACTGATACCCTGTCTAATGATACCATATTCATAATTGCGCTGCCACGGATGACTGAGCAGCAGGCTTTTCAAAAAGTATTGTCAAAATCCTCTTGTACCAAATTTGGGCTGAAAGCAATGAATGTCGGTTAAAAGCCATTATATGTGGGTAACTCATTCCATCAACAGTTGCTCCCTTATTAATATTGACTATAAGGCAGATGAAGATAAATGGAGTTAAAATTAACTCAAGCTCAAGGAAATATCTCTCCGTTATGATGATTACAATCTTGAATTCATTCGCATCCCTTGTTTAAGGTAATCCTTCTCATTTGAGTGATATAAAATGGATAACATTTATTTGGGAGTTTATCTTTTTTTATGAAAGTCTACCGTTAATTTCTTGGATACTTATCATTATGTGTTCTTTAATTCATTTGGGTTTAGTAACTTTTGAGTTTTCATTCGCTATTCGATATAAACACCTTATTTTCCTTACGCGTGTGAAATGGCGCAGCGGACAAGTGACTGGAGAGAACTTAGATATCATGAATCAAGAAGTTAGTAGGCTGTTCAAAATAATTAAAGCTTATCCTAGGGATTGAAACAAGGTTATGTGAAAGCCTAGATACAATGCATCATTTTAAACAATGAAGCACGGAAGCATGAGGCATAAGTTAACTTTTAAATGATTTAAGACCAACGAAGCACATGCATATTCATTTCATAAGCCCAAACTTGGTATACAGGGCGATTATGACCAAACTGTTTAAAGACCCTAGTGCTCAATCAACCGTGGCAGAAATAGTATAAATAGGGTATCATTGGACAGAAAACAAGTTACGCTTCATGATTAAATAAATGTCAAAGTCATGTTGATTGTCACTTTTTAATTAGGAGCTACCAAAGTTGGGTACACTTTTTTTATACGCCCTGTATAGGCCTAACAGTATCATAAATTATATTACTGCATGTCCCAACCACCATTAAAAGGTTAGTGTCACCTTTGAAATATGCGGACAGAGCAGTATCACATCGGAGTATCACTCCGATTCTAAAGAACGCTACGATATGACATTGAGAGTATAGTTCTTTGAAATTCCTTGCGATTGTGTTGTGTTTGAATTTCATTACTTAGGTATATACTACTACGGGGGGGGGGCCTGGGGTTACAGGCCCTCTTCATTTTCAATACATACCACAGATTTATACAATAATTTGGCTATGGGTTTCTCTAGAGCTCGGTCGCTCCGCCCCCTCGCACAATACAACAATCTGTAAAGCACTTCATTCCAGGTCTTGTGATTCTTGTGTATGATCATTACACATACACAGGCTTGATAATGTGAAAAACAAGTTTCAATTGGCCTAACAAAAGTGTCTAAATTAACGATTTGAAGCTGCCTAACACCATTGAAAGAACGGAGAAAGGGACTTTCATTGAAAGTGCTAAAACTACTGAATACAAATTTATTTTCTTGCTCGGTATTTCACCGATGTTTGTACTACCAGGAGATTGCTATAGCAATAGTTAATAAATTGAAATGGTTCTTGATATACACTGTTGGTCATAAAGGTGGAATATTTTTTTTTTACTCCAATTTATGTAATGATTTTGACAATGATTTGTTCCTAATAGATCTAGATAATAGTATACATTCTCAGATTTTTTTATTGAATAATAATTTGCAAGTGTTTATTTTGCGTGACTGCTAAAGCATGTGTATGCATCTAGGCTTATCAACTAGGGGACCTACGTCCTTAAGTCATAACTGACAACAATGAGGATAAATGCCTCACAAAAGGGTACTTATATAGCACATCGACGCGGTTTTGATCATGGGGCCTCATAATTACGAGGCCATTGCTTTGCCACTGAATCATGGCTGTACGCATCGGGGGCTAGGGTAGGGGGCAGCCCCCCCCCCAAAAAAAAACGAAGAAAATGCAATAAATTATCAATCATTAATTGCATTTCCCCCGATCCCCAACAGAAAAGTAATCCTCTGGGTGGCCATGCCTTAAACCATAATGCATGGCCGTACAGAGGAAAAAAGAATCAGAAGAAAACGCAGACGGCAACGAAGAAAAGACCGATCTTCATGATGATGACCGATATCTAGCCAAGATTGAGTTCTCCCTTGCAATGTTGGCGCGAAAATGATTCTGATCAGACAGGCGATGATTTGATATAATATGCATAATCATCGTGAGGCAATATGATGACGTATTAATAATTGATTTATGAGATAAGAAGGAGGTGCCACGTCAGTGGATGCATTACTAGGGATTCGTGTGCAAAGAGATAGTATAAAGGACGCATCTGCCAATCTTAAAAGCATTCATAATTAAAGGTGGTATCACTCCTTTGACGGGGTCTCATTTTGTCGGGTTAATCTAAAGTATATTATTTCAAAAGGCACTGTGTTAAAATAATAGGCAAGGTTTTTATATAAGACGGCAAAAGTTAATATGCAGCGCTATATTTCATGGTTTTTCAAATCTCATCTAAGAACAAACAAACCCTTCTAAATCACGTTTTGAACTGTACAACTTACTGCTACATAGGTTTCTGGATAATAGACCGTATTCAGAGAACAACTTTCATTAATAGTCAATTCTTCAGTCTCCGCTAAGCTGAATGAATAGGTAAAAGTATTTGCACTTAGAGACCCGAAGGACACACTGTCGAACTATTAAATTTACTGATGTTAGCTTAGAATTATCATACTTAAACAGTCATAGTGCAGGTTGCTTACAACAACTGTTGCTATGTCGGACAAGATTTAAGGTCGTAACTAGTTGTCAGTGTAAAGTAGAGACGTGCATCGAATTCTGGCTGACGCACTTTGTAAATTGATTTGTAATTCTCTTTAAAAAAATGTGGACGTGCAAGAACTTGTTTAGTTAATGTTTGATTTTGCGCACGTTTCTAAGCATCACATGCATATTTTAATATTTTCATGCACATGATGAGTGTTTCTAATTACACAGTCTCTGGGAGAACACGTCTGCAAGTCAACAGGTCTACAATAACAAAACTCTTAAAGTGAAACTAAAACGAAATACGAGTTTGGCTCATTATAATGACTGTAAACAGTGCCACTTTGTGCGAACCCGGCACCAATCGACCCTTTTCACGAACTCAACACGATAAAGTGCAAGAACTCAAGCTAGTACAATTTCGTAATGAGAACGTACTAATGAAATTACATTTCTTATATATACATACAGATCTTGCCTTTCGGCGGTCGCCGCATATTTATGTTGACAAATTTTGGACACACTCCGTTTCAGCGTCATCACTTAAAGTTTCCGCGGAACAAAATGTTGAGCATTGTTGAGGTTAAAAGGGCACGTCACCTGCAACACATGTTATGCATGACCGGGAGAAGAAGACGAAAGAGGAGGAGGAGAAGGTGGAGAAAAGGAAGAAGGATATAGGATAAGAAGAAGAAGAAGAAGAAGAAGAAGAAGAAGATGAAGAAGAAGAAGAAGAAGAAGAAGATGAAGAAAAAGAAGGAGAAGAAGAAGAAACAGAGAGGAAAAGAATAAGAAACAGAGAGGAAAAAAGATAAAGAGAGAGAGAGAGAGAGAGAGAGATAGCGAGAGAGAGAGAGATGGAATGGCAATATTAAGACAGCGTGAGTTTTTGGAGCTTGTGACGAAGTTAAACATTTGTTGAAGATCCCATATTTGTAAACATTACCAAGGAGGAGAAGAAACGGGCAATTTATCTGAGAAGACTAAGAATGTTTCATTCTTGATCAGAAAACGATATATGTATGCTGAGCAACATTTTTTTCTTCTTTTTTGTTTGCCCCCCGAAATTTGAAAATCGTGCCGACCGATATTTCGCTCAGTTGGTTTTTTTTAAAACAAAAATTGTAGGGGGGGGTTAACCCCCAAACACCCCCTGCGTACTTGCCTGAGCTCATATCACTTTATACAGAGTTGACGCCCTTTGAACTCTCAAAAACGTATATCTCTTGCGGAAATTGAACAGCTGTAATGCGTCAATACTGTTGTCACGACTCCCTGTTTTTTTGTCTCCACAAAGTTCATTAACATTTGTATAGACTGGTGAAGTGAAAATCGTCAACGTATTACTGAGCATTATCAGGCATAAAACATTACAGTTGTTTTAATTTCCAGCATTTTATAAATATTTGAAGACTCAACTGATAAAGATAATATTGCTAGGGTTTAGAGGGATAAGCTAGCATAAAAGAACGCACGGGGTACCTTCATTTTTTTCTTTGCAGCCTTCTATTAACGTCCCTAAAACATATTCATGACAAAAACGCATTAATTAGCATCGCCATCTGCAATATATCAGCATCATGGCTTTTTTCTCCATTATATCACCATCATCATTATCGTCGTCACCATCACCACCACTCTCATAAACATTATCATCTTTATTATCTTCATCATTAACACCATCGATCGTCACGACAATCACCATCAACATCATCACCATCATCACCATCATCTCTTTCATCATCACCTAAATCTTCATCTTAATCACGACTATCATTATATTCATCACCATCATCCTCATAGTCAGTGACATGATCATGATCATGATCATCTTTATTATCTTCATCATCATCACCATCATCACCACCATCTCCTTCATCATCTTAATCATGACGATTATTATCTTCATCAATATCATCCTAATTTACATTAATATGATAATGATCGTTATTATCTTTTCATAGCCATCATCAACATCGATCATCATCATCATCCGTTTCTTATTTTCTTCTTCTTCTTCTTCTTTTCCCCTTCATCATCATTTCCCTCACCCCTTTCATTATCACCACATCATAATCACCAGTGTTGTCATAGTCATGATCATGACCATAACTACTTTAATCATCATCCTCATTGTCATTGTTATTAATTGCCACTATCGTCAACATCATAACCATCTTCATCGTCTTAATCATTATCATCATGGTCATCTTCACTATTGTCATCATTATCATCATCATCACCGCCACTATCATCAACATCATCAAAATCGTCACCAGCTGGCATCTCTCATTTTGACTTGTCTGAATGCAAAGGCAATCATTTCAGTCACCAAAATGTTTTATTTTGTAATGATATTTATTGTCTCAATATTTTACATGACAATTGTACTCTATTCATTCATTGTTGTCTTTATTCCCATCAAAGCCCACGTTAACGATTATGCCAAACCAACCACTTTCAAGATTTACGAATTTCTGAAATATTTCCCCCAAAAAAACAAATAGACAAAATATTCCGCCCCGCCCCCCCCCCCCCCCCATGCACCGTGGTCGTTGTGGTAGTCATAGTCACAATCGTCCCTCACTAAGCATACTCGGCAACGAGCTGCTGGCCGAGTGTCTTCATACCGGCGAAGATCTCATCACCGACGGGCTGGATCTGGTAGGCGGGGAGCGAGAACCCAAAGGTGCCCTCATCCCTCAGCTCCACGACGTAGGAGTACTTCACACCCAGGGAGCCGTATCCAAAGTCTTCGCTCGCACCTGTTGCAGGGTCTGAGATTAGATATTGATATTTAAATAGTGATAATGTAGGGGTGACGTGGCAAATTGGATACGTCACTCGACTGTGGATAACATGATTCGCAATGCGACTCCCAGCCAGGCACTAATAATCCTCCGGCCACTCTATCCATGTTTAGTACTAGTAAATTGGTATCTGGTAGAAATGTATTCCTTGAATGCCTTTTTTCTTTTTTGAGCCTTAAAGGTGAAATTCAAAGAAAATCACAAATATGTCAACTAATGTATCACTAGAAACTGGTAAGCTAACAGATGGCCATCGTACAAGTTTTAGGTCAACTACATATCGGGTCATTTATAAAAATGCAAATACAACCACCTCCAAAGCAGCTGGGATATACGAGAGATTCGCCGGAAAATAACGATGTTTTAATGACGTCACTATATGGACCAATACTGCCCAAGCAGACGACATCCCATAAAAATGAACACCATTGCAAAGCTATTATTTGTCAAATTATAATCAGTTTAGTGTATATAAATATAATGGCATGTCAAACCATTCAAAAGGGGATATGACCCGATTCTGATAACTAAAATCTTTTGCTTGTAAATACACAGGATAGGGGTTAATTAACAATCAAAGAAACCAGACTTTCAAATTGAAAAACCCCTGGAATGATATTAAGGACGGCATTTGAATATACAATGGCGTCTTATTTTGTTTACAAGCGACAGATTCCTTTATTTTTGTATCGCTGCATTTGTCATCAAAATAAAACCATGTGCGGGGTTTAGAGTGAGGCCGCCATCCTTGTCAAGCTTTGCTTATGATTGCGTTCTCCTGAACTTTTCCAACAGAATAGTTCGGATAATACTTTAAATTTATGATAATATGTTATGGAAACTATAAGTTTCGGTATTATATGTATATATATTATGTAAACAAATATTTTGACATGAAGAAATTATTGTTTGTTTATGTTGTATTATACCTTACATTTATATGTTCTTTGTTACATGTATTCAGTTATATTTTGTTTGGAAAAAATGCAGAAATCAAATCAAATCAAATCAAATCAAATAGATTATACATTTAGCCTGACGGTAGTGAAGTAAAAGAAAGAACTCAAGAGAAGATGAAAACACAGGCACTGAAAATGTGTGAGATGTCATGGGACATCGTCTGCTTGTGCAAATCGTGTCCGTACTGTGATCTCACACATCTCAGCAGCGTTTGGAGAGCTCTTCAAGTTCTATGCCGGGGCTGTATTTAAGCGTTTTGTTATTTATAATAATCATCACTTCGAATGTTTCAAAGCATTGAATTTTGATAACCTTGTCGAATCAAAGTTTCAATTTTGCAAAAATGAATATAGAGTTAGTTTTTTAAAATCAATGAATATCTACTTTAAGCTGACGATGATAACAAAAATGTCATGAAGATTTATATTGTACAATTATTGTTTTCATGATATCATGCTACGAGTATAAAGGAACATATTCTTAATCATCACACTTGATGATGATCATTTATTTGCCTCGAACTTCTCATAATTTTGCACTTTTTCAAGCAATTATAATTATAATTCTGATGACGATGATCATGATAGCTGTTGATGATGATTCAATGTATCGATGTGTTGCCATATTTCTCCTAAAAAAACATTCAAATGGCAGGCTGCTGCAATCACTTTTTACTCATTTGCTAAAGGGACGATTATTTTTTATCAAGAAGTGTCATTAAGAATCGGAATAATCAGATGACAGAGATTAATTGATGCGTTCAGACGAAATGACACTTACAGAATTGTAAAAACTTTTTTCTTCTTCTATGGAAACAATATACTTACACATATCAGGTCCTGATTCGCCGACAAAATAGTCTTTGCCATGGACCGAGGTGATTGAGTTCTCGACTGCTGTGGCTAGAGCTTTCTAAAATAAATGAAACAAACCCCCCTGTAATGATACCGAAACTGAAGCCCCTTGTCTATCAGACGAGTTACTTGTGGTGGAAATGACAGCATAGTATTTCATATTATATTAAAGTAATTAATTATAAGCTCAAATGGAAGTTTGCTGAGGAAAATTAGTATTTTAAAGAAAATTACTTTAATTCTGTTTTTCTCCAATCTTCTTTCCTATTCCATGTATCTTCTCTCTATTTCTAACTTATGTGATTCTATCTTAATATTGTGTTTATTTAGCATTTTTTATTTTAACGGAAACAGCATAACTAATAAGTATCTGCAATCCCTTTGGAAAGGTTGTTTATTATAATAGTATATAGGAACTGATGTATAAAGTGAGGTTTCAGAATCATCAAATTGATAAGAAAATGACTCAATCTTGATGGAATGAAGAAAGACTTGGGTATAGGGCTCTCATGGCATAACTTTTCATTATTTTTCTTGTCATAATGTAGGGCATTTGAAGAGCCATCCTTTAACCCTAATAAGGCCGGGGGGGGGGCATTATGGCCCCCCCCTCCACGATTTTTCTGATTGTTCGAGAACGCATATGGATGGCGCCTCGCCGCTCGCTGACTTTTTTCTTTATAGTCTTGCGCATCTTTAAAAAAAAAAAAAAAAAATCGGACCTATAGTTACAAGGTCACGTGACCTTTTGTCTTTGCATGTCAGCCCGAGAATCGCTCATTTTTGTGATTTGTGTACAAAACATATGGAAATGTCATTTTTCCTAAAAATAGATCAAACATTGGTTATTGGGTCTTGTTTAAAGTTTAGGTGGTTGTTTTGGGAGTCAAAATAGTTAAATTGTAGGAAGAAATGAAAAAACAAAAAAAACAATAACATAAATAAGTTAAAAAAACAATGAAATACATAAGAAATTATCAAAACAAGAGATAACATAAGGAATAAGCTGGCTCTTCCGATTTTTTTTTGGTATTATTGTTCCAAATGGTCTAATGCATATATGTAGTGAAAAAGAATGCTTAAATATGAATAATATAGGATTTATGGGTAAAAATGTGATTTTATGACGTTATTTGCATAAATTACCATAAATATGCAAATGAGGGATTTTTTTCAAAAAATTGAAATTATCATATTGCTCTATACACTTCACTTGACATGCGTGCAAATTTTCGCGGAGATCGGCCGTTTCACGGCCGAGATCTTAGATCGTAGTAAGACTTCAAATAGCCCGGCCTTATTAGGGTTAAGGGTACATACCATCACTTCCTTTCAATCAAACTCTTAGAAAAGGAATGAGAAAGCCACAAACAATTTCCAAGCGTTACCAGACCTCTTGAAGTCATACCTGATCGTCTCTATCTGGTTGTGCAACGGTTCTCCTGGTGTAACCCCATGGGTAGAGCCAGTACTGGCCATAGGCGTGGAAATCAATGAAGAGTTTGAGGTTTGAACCAAAGCCCTGCAGGAAAGCCTTGGAGCCGCTGTTTTCGGGTTCACTCAGCGGATCTGTGCCCTGATAGTCCTGGGTACACCTGTTTTTGCTGGCACCTACATGTATAGAAGATAAAGTGAAAGCAATGTTCTATGATAACATACTTGAACTAGAAGAGAGAGAGAGAGAGAGAGAGAGAGAGAGAAGGGTGAGAAAGAAAGAGGGAGGAGAGGTGAACGTTAAGTGCGGAGTACCACAAGGCTCCATTTTAGGTCCCTTACTGTTTATATGAATGATATGGTTATTGCATCATCTGCGAACAAAACTTACATTTTCGCAGATGATATTAACGTATTTTCACTCAATATAATGTGCGTCCCAGAAAAAACGAAACCGAGAATTATAGATGTTTTATCATAACTAAAGCTATGGTCACAAATCAGCACTGCTCGGTCGCTGCTGGAATTAGGCATCGCCCAGCGATTAGGTCGGTGCCCGGGCGGCGACCGCCCAGGCACCGAGCGTATTTTGGGCGGCGAGTGAAAAGTGAGCAGGCGCCGCCCAAATTTTAACTCCGCGCTAAAACTTCAGCGGCGACCGAGCGATGCCCTAAAAACGAGCGGTGCCTGGGCGGCCGCCGCTCGGTGGCCGGCCAGTCGCCGGGCAAAATTGGTTAAAAACTCGCCGCTCGGCCGCCGAGCAGGCTACTTTTGGGTAATGTGACTATAGCATTAGTCACATTTATAATCATTAAATAACACATATTTAGAAAGCTTAGATCCTCCTCTTTCATTTGATGCAACTCATATGATGCATATTTCACGCATGAGTGATTAAAATAAATTTGAAGAGAGGAAACCAAAAAGTCATTTGGCGGACAGTATCTGAATTTCACAGAGAAAATCACATTTCTAGAAAGTTGAGTTTCTGCCCTTTCATAAGACACCTCAATCAGCAAAAAAAGCAAGGAATGACAAAGTTCTGTTTGTTTAAAGTAGTGCTTGCATTTCCATAATTTTATCAAACGAGTTCGTTTTCAGTGGCTGCCTGTCGTAGCAACAAACAGAGTTGACAAAAGACTTAATTCCGTTTCGTTGACAATCAGCCATGCATAAAGTCTTTCGTCTATGGTTTTTTCAAGACTACACCAAGAGTCCTTTTCAGGACTACACACCCTCAAGAAAGATTACCAAGAGTCCTTTTCAGGATTCCTCCCTCTCTCTGTCTCTCTCACATGGTGCACCCGCAAGCCTACTGTATATCTACATCACCATGCAAGCCGATACTTACAAGCAGCAAATTATTTATCATCCAAATATTCATAAACATGTTATGGGTCTTAACAATTTTATTACATTTTTTGTTGACCAGTTCATGAAAAAAAAAGGATCGAACACTTACTTCACCTAAACACACCCACACGCACACACTTTGAATTTTCTTCTTCTTTTCTTTTTTTCTTCAAACTGTTTATTAAGATCTAAGTCTAAGTTTAAGTTTTAAGATTATCGGTTCGTGTGAAAGATAAACGTACGATCTACATTCTTTTCAATATCTGGACAGGAAACGCAAGAAGAAAAAAGCAGTAGCAACGATTTAATTTCCTATAATATTTCCAGTTTTCAGGTTTTTTTGTTGCCACATATAACTTTTTTCTAATGATTAACTTCAATAACAGACCTAAAAAGTTTAATGCAATCTCTGCATCCGAAGGAGACTAGGGTTTTAAGCACAGTATTTTATTTGATATTTTTCCAAGTGAAATTTTAGGTGTCTGACTGAACAAAACAGAAACATCGAATACGCAGAGAAAGACATGACGAGAGAGAGAAAGTCTGGGAGAACAGAATGCAAAGAAAACTAAGTGAAATCACGAGTGCAATGGAGGCTAAAACAAGAAATTGTAATGCTTGATAACAAAATTACAGGAAAGAGAAGCGAACGAAATAGTGAAAATGAAAGTGGAACCGTCAGTATGCTATAGTGTACTGAGAAGATGACCGATTAATGGCTACAGTAAGTTCTTAGATAAACAAATGTTCCTACTATCCTCCTACCTCCCCACTGGTAGTCATAGTTACGGTTCAGATCGACTCCAGCGCAGCCTCCAACGTTGGGGTTGCGATTCTTACGCCACATACGATCGTCCTGTCAACGAAATTAAAACATACAGTATTTAAAACAGCTAAGTAATTCCCCGATTATTTTTTCTTCCCAAAGGCAGAAAGCCCTACCCCAAAACGTACCTTTAAATTTAAGAGGGGGATTCGCAAAGGCGCAGGTAATAATTCAAAGCAATATTCTACCTATTCATATTGCATTATAAAGTTTTTAACTTTGTGTACGATGTCTTTCTTACATTGCGCATTGACGACTGCGCTTGTCGGTGACGTAGTCCTATGTCAGCAAATGACGCAACGGGTGCCATTGAATATATTCACGCCAAAATCGTTCACACTTTAGTTGTTATACAGATGAAATGATTTAAATACATGTTGACTGGTGTTGGTGAAAGCCTTCATTTAAGTTGCTTATTTATATATGAAATATTCAATATAACAATTTCATTTGTTTAATCAATTTGTTTCTCTCTCTTCCTCTTATTTTCTCTCTTCCTTTCTCTCTCTTTCTCTCCCTCCCCACTCTCTTTTTTCTCTTTATCTGTCTCTGTCTTTCTCTCTCTTCATACTTACGGTGTGGCTGAACTTGTATCCATCGATGTTGTAGACGGGTACAATGATCCACACAAAGTTATCCAACATGCTCGTCACCGTATCATCACTGCCGTAGTTATCTATGTACTGTGATAGGAGGAGAAAGATGGGAAGATGAGAGATGAAGATGGGAGAGGTAGGGAGAGGAAGGGAAAGAGAGAGAGGAAGAGAAAGAGAGAGAGAGAGAAAAGAGAGAGAGAGAGAGAGCGAGAGAGAGAGAGAGATAGAGAGAGAGAGAGAGAGAGAGAGAGAGAGAGAAAGAGAGAAAGAAAGAGAGAATGGTGTATAAATAAATAAATATGGACAGAATAGGGAAAGGGTAAAAAGAACGTAAGAAAGAAAACAGACGTAAACGAATTACAGTATAATGAAAGGGAAAGATACATAAAAATGTTTCAGATACGAACACATGCATTTTCCTTTTCATGATGTTTTTAATTAGATTTTATTTGAAATGCATGTACGTCTTTTATAACCAAGAAGGGACAAGTTGTTCAGAAATAACACAGTAAAAAGTACAGTTTATTACAGTAACAAAAAATTAAATGAAATATTTTAAAGATTTATTTTGGTCATTGTGCATGAAAACTAAGCCAAGCTAATTGGGTAATTGAAACACAAATGATCAATGTGAGCGAAATTTAGTTAAATTAATATTTAAAAGTAAGGGACCTACGATGAAACCCTGTGGTACTCTGAACTTAACGGTGAAAATATTAGATAATAATTTAAGAATATCTCCTAGGATAGGGGGGAGCAAACGCATTCGTACACTCCTTAAATGTTATCATTATTTTTTTTTGCAGAAGGGGTGGGGTGGAATAACCTCCCATACTCGACCAAAGCAATACTTCAACTGAAAAAAGCGAGATATATATGCGGCTACTGGGATCACATACATTTTTGATGAGGTTGATGACTGTAGCTGGGCTGATCCATTCGCGGGCGTGGATGCCTCCCTGGATGTAAGCCACGTTCGTTGCAGATGGTGATTTTGCGATCTGTTCGGTGTGATAACAGACAGAATATGTTTATGCGTTATGAGAAAAGTATTGTTGAAAACGAGGCGGCATCAGGATTTTTGTTAAGGGGAGACACACAATTTCTTAACGATTACAAAGTAAAGAGGGGTAAATGTTTAGTTGTGCACTTAAGGTATGCCAATTGGGTAGCGAAAGGGGGCAGAGGCGGCGTTAAAGAAAGGAGAGGAGGGTTAATGTTTTCTCATGATTTACCCTTCCTTCAAAGTGTTTTCTAAAGCTATATAACGGTTTCTACAAATGGTTTTGAATATTCTGAAAGGAACCTTCATTCCTAAAAAAAGCGAAATGCTTGGATGCATAACGGGCCCCGTTTTTGCACAAACCCAAACTATGCAAATTCATAAGTTGCTCAAATGGTATTTTGTACACCATGTGATAAAGAATGGTCGGTGATTGGACAGAAAATGAAGTTTAAAAAAAGTAAAAAAACACAAAAAAAAAACACACACACACAAACGAAAAGTAACATTCAATAGGAGATAGGTGCGGATCCATTTTGTAAGGGGAAGGGGGAATAAAATTACGAATGTTACTCTTTGGGGGGGGAGGGGGTTTTGTGCGTTATAGAAGATGCCAACTGGGCTTCAAGAAGGGGAAGGAGCACGGAACGGTCGTGCCCCTAGCCCCTGGCCATGGGTCCCCCCCAAAAAGGAGGCCTTCTTCGGTATCTTAATCGTGAGGATGGCGCAAACTTTACCCTTAGTCCGTAAACGGCTTGATTCTCATAAGTGGTGGTGACCTGGACCATGCTGACACCAAGGTGAGAGGAGGCAAAGTCATTCATCCAAGCAAGGATCTGAAAAGATAAACATAACAAAAACAGATAAAGAAATTATGACAGGACGAGACAATATTGAGAAAATGACGAAGGAATAATGAACATCAAAGAAAGGGAGGGAGAAAAAGCGGAGTGAAAAATAGGGAATTGTTGATATAAAATTGGAAGACATAAAAATGAAGGAAAAAGAAAGGTACCGAAAAAGGTAAATAATTAGAAAAGAAGAAACAGTCATGTATAATCAATGAAACGCTGGGAATTATGCAAAACAGTTTAAGGATTGGTGGTATTTATTGGCCCTGGTAATAAATAGGCGTGGAATAGGGTTTGCTATTTACACATTAGACTTTTAAGATATAGATAATTTATAAATGGGCGTGGCCGAATTTGGCGTGGCAGGGGTTACTATGTACAACATGGACCTTTATATCCGCTATGGAAATAGGACTTTCCAAATTATCCCTTGTAAAGTAATTTCGTAAATGGGCGTGGCAGAAGTAAACATGGGAGAGTTAGCCATATCGCACTACATAATGGCATTTAAGATTTAAATTCCGATGATTTCACCTTGTCTCCTCTCATTATTTTGATGGGTATGGGACGACCCTCAGCCCCGCCCCGTTACGTGATGGTATTTTGTAACATGTTTTGTTGAATCTTTACCTCTTCGTAGGTGTGGTAATTGTTATAGTCGAAAGCAGCCGCATCAAAGTCGTTCTTAGAACTAACCATCTCGGCTGCCTCTCGGTCGATCAAATCCTGGACGTTGGAGATCTACAAGAAACAAGTATAAGTTTAAAGCAAGCGGATAGATATAACATTCACTGATCATACAAGTCTAAAAATGTGTCCTCCTCTTGCCACTTCAGGTTAAATCTTGCGACTGACCTGTTTTTCTTATCATATCTTTTAGTGCTTGCTTAAAACGAAATTTGGCTAGGTTGTCGGCAAAAGGTTTCGACCCCTCCCCACCCCCCCTTCCCCCCATTTTAAAATGGTGATCGCTTTTAATTACCCAAGTCTCGATAAAGAGTCCAGGGCGGCTCGCGGAGGTAACGAAGCTCAACTGCTGGGCGGGGGAGACCATCACGTCGACTGGTCGTCCAACCTTCGATGGGCGCTTCCAGAAATCAAGCTGAAATGAGAAAGATAAGAGGAGATAAGAGAAAAGAAGAGTTAAAAGAAGAGGAGAAGAGAGAAGAAGGGAGAGGAGAGGGAAATAGAGGGGGAGGAGAGGGGAACAGAGGAGAGGAGAGGAGAGGAGAGATAAGAAGATTAGAAAAGTGACGAGTTAGAGAAGCCGAAAGAAGAGAAGAGAAGAGAAGAGAGGAGAAGCGAAGAGAGGAGAGGAGAGAAGAGAAGGGAAGGGAAAAGAAGAGAAGAGAGACATAAATTGAAATTTTTATTCGAAATTATTATTTTTTAATAGTCTTAATCCGTTATTGACCAGGGGTTTTCAAACAATATCTTTGACAGTCCACATGTAAGTTTTATATTATACATAATTACGTGTTTTTACACGTACCTTAATTTCAAGTGTTAACATGGAGTTCTGGAATACATGTCAGCCATGTCAGTGCAGTGGCGTATTTAGGTATTTCGTCGCCCCTCCCTATCATATCTACATAATTGCACAAGCGAGCGAGCAACATCGAAAAAAATACTTTTATTGTGGTAAAATTTTGGGGGACCCCGTTGCCAATTATCGTCCTGCTTTTCGACGCGGACATAATTTTAAGACCCCTTCCCCTGCACCCTTTTGACCTAAGCCCTTTCAACTCCATGATCATTGATGTCAATGCGAAATTCAGATAAATTAGACTTTTTAATGTTTATTTTTAAGGCATTGGAAAAATATTTCTTCACCGTAAGTTATAATGTATAATCTTAAATTATGACAAATGCATAAATACGACTAAAAATTAAAAAACCGTTCTTTTAATGTTCAAAGTCTAGGATTGGTAGGCAGAAAATAGTGGCCTTTTCTTTTTTCTCTTTATTTCTTGCAATAAATATGTTGTAAGACTTTTGAAAAGTAAACTTAAGGCAATTTGATTAGCCTTGTCTATCACTATTGTTGAAATGTGTGAACATAACAATGATGTCTTACGTATAACCCCAACAAAATTTCTATGGATATATACAGTAATGTATCAAAATTACCCTCGAGTTGATTTTCGAATGTCTTTACGATCGTGTTACCACGGTTGTCTTTGTTAAAAAGGAATCACTTGAACCAATCAATAATGGAGTTCTGCATCCCCGGGTCTGCATCCCGATTGTTTGTTTTCCCTTCTAATAATGCAGTACATAATAATGATGGAGTACAGTGATTAAAACATTATGTGATTACTTCTTGTAGCATTTGATAAATGTCGACCTGCACGTTGCTGTGCATTCTTACCATTGCCCACCTGTCAGCTACCTCTTCCATCCATTCTAACTCCTCCTGAGTACGAGGAGTCACACGGAACACTTTGTAGCTGTACATAGAAGAAGAAGAGGAAATTACTTTATCGGCATCGAGTTTATAGTTGCCTTTTTTGTGTAATCTCAAGGCCGAAGCGAATGCTTGAACGACAATGATGGTGACGATGGTGGTAATGATGGCGGGGATGACTGTGATGGGAATGGTGATGATGATGATGGTGGTGATGGTGGTAATTATAATGATGGTGTTGGTGTTAGGGATGATGATGGTATTAGGAATGGTGATGATGATGGTGGTGGACTTTGTGGTGGTAGTGGTGGTGGTAGAAATGGTAATGATGATGGTGGTGGAGGTGGTGACGAGGATAACATTGATGGTTATGATGATTGAGTGTTGGTGGTATATAGAGGTGATGGTGACGATAATTGTCGTACTGAGGCTGGTAGTAGTGGTGGTGTATTATAATGATGGCGTTGGTGTTAGTGGTGATGATGATGATAACAGTGGTAATGGGAGTGGTGGCAGTTTAGTGATGAAAGCTGTGTTGATGATGAGTTTTGATGAATAAAATAGAGCTTTGCAACAAATATTGAAAAAAACTACACCCTTAAAGGGACTTGGTAACATTGTCTAGATGAGATAAAATGGTGCTAATATAAGGTAGTGACGTCAATGCTAGATGTACGATTAAAGATAATCTGAAAGTTTGAGTGAAAACAAACTATTATTAATAATGAAAATTGGGATAAACTGATCTGATCAATTCAGGAATTCTCCCAACTATATTATTATGATTTGATTAAATTTTAGATGAATGTAAATCGTCACAAAGCAATGCCTTGTATTCCATAACAGCAGTCTAGAATACCATGGATATTCTTAAATTGATGGAAAATGAGAATACACCCTATTTTATGTTTGGATTATCTGTCAATACTACGTTGTACTTAGTTATTCTGAAGGAAAATATTTTGCCCTCGTTGCCCAAGGGGCAAATATGTTGTGCCTGTTAACACATTTCATAGAATACTAACTCTATCACCGCTTCAAGAGTTATGTTTTTAATAAAACGTTGTACAAAGTTACATCTAAGTATCAACTTTGATTTAATGGTGTACTCATTTTTGCTGGATGCTGTAAAAAAAAATTGCGCACATATCATTGGCATTGCAAACTTACATATTAATTATCACGCATGTAAACACGATGCGTCATCTCAATTGCGTCAATACCTGCGCTAACCAAGCCCGTTTGCGCTGTTAACGATAGGTTCCATTTTACTACTGTATCATCCCATATAATGGCACATCAAAGGTTGCGCTAATCTCTGACGCAGTCTCACGTCGGGAAAAATAACGCCTTGTGTGCAATGTGACTTACCTGTCATAACGGACTTTGCGGCTGACTGGTAAAGCTGAGCAGACGGTCAAAATGACCGCCAAGAGACCAAGAGTGACCCTCATTCTGATCAACGATGTGTCGAAAAATAACTTGTATCAGAAGTGGGCTTGACCATTTATAGATACATTACAAACTGGTGATTATGACGTCCGCCTAGCTGACCAATAGTGACAGCTTTTTGTTTATAGATTATGACCATCTGCTGAAAGGGTAGATTAATTATCTAAAAAAAGATTTCTATATGCTAAGTGATCGACGCATCGTACTTTTCGGCCAAAATCAACATATACAGTGCGTATAAACAACTTTGATAGCTTCTAATTAAAAAATCATAAACTATGTGACCTAGAATCATATTTTAAGTTAAAGGGTAATACTCTGCCTACTGTCATATTCACAATGTGCTGCCACGGATGACTGAGCAGCGGGCTTTAAAAAAAGTATTGTCAAAATCCTCGTGTACCAAGTTTGGGCTGAAGCAATATATCTCATTACATAAACAGTTGCTCACTTGTTAATATTGACTATTTAGGCAGTTGAAGATAAATGGTGTTAATATCAACTCAAGCTAAAGGTAATCAAACATAACTTATGATACTTGAGATGCATGGCCCTACGTGTGATCAGTGTCTGTGATATGGTGTAATATTAAAGCCCTAAACAAATTGCGCTTCAAAATGATCAAGAAGTGTCTCAAAAAAGTAAAAGAGTGCCCAGTTTTACCATAATCGTTTTCGGTAGCTATTATACGCTCCCTCGCATAATATCCTTCAAAATGTACAAGTACATGTACTGCTACTACTACTACCAAGAAAGCGGAGTGTGAAAAAGTATATTGCTTGTTTTTCTTAAATATAGTAAAAACTTCAAAAACCTGTGAGGGAGTAGTCACTTCCGTCACCTTCACCCCTCTCGTTCACTATGCTCCCTCGCACTTGCATTTTGATGGGGGGGGGGGGGGGGGGGCTTTGGGCAGTCCCCCCCAAAAAAATAAGTAAAATGTGGTTTATTTCTAATTCGATACCAGTCTACAAGTTTTGCTGAAATGGCATGATTTTCCCCTGAGCTTCCGAGACTCTGCCCCCTGGACCCCACCATGGGCCTTAAGGGGGACCCTGGATGCTCATCTGGTCGTATACATGCCTAAAACCCCTGAGCTTCTGGGGGCTCTGCCCCTGGACACCACTCCAATTAGTGACCTGCATGCCAGTGTCACAAATCAGGTATCAAAATATGCTCATCTGACCGTAATTAAAATGCCTAAAACACCTGAGCTTCATGGCCCCTGGACCCCACGTCAACTTAAGCTCCACTTGCTTCTACATGATCGTAAATACTTTAGCCCCTCCCCCCCCCCCCCCACTTTGAAAAACGTTTTGTTGGGCATGCATGTAAGTATAGGAGTGGTGGTGATGGGGATTTTGCTCATAACGCCACTGCTCCCTCGTCCCCCCGGTCATGAAAAGAAATCGCCGCCCCTGGTTTTGGGCAATGAATTACGGTCAGATGAGCATATTTTGATACCTTATTTGTGACACTGGCAGGACACAAATGGATGTGGGGTCCAGGGGGCGGAGCCCACAGAAGCTCAGGGGTTTTGAGCATTAAATTGTGGTCAGATGAGCATAACTGATACCTTATTTGTGACACTGGCAGGACACAAATGGATGTGGGGTCCAAGCCCACAGAAGCTCAGGGGTTTTATACATTAAATTTCGGTCAAAATAATGAGCATATTTTGTATACCTTATTTGTGACACTGGTAGGTCACTAATTGGCATGGGGTCCACGGGGCGAAGCCCCCAGAAGCTCAGGGGTTTTAGGGATTTTATAACGGTCAGACAAGCATGCAGGGGCCCGCCTTATGGGCCCCTGTTGGGTTCGAGGGGGCGGAGCCCCGGAAGCTCAGGGGTTTTAGGCATTTAATTACGGTCAGATAAACATATTTTGATACCTTATTTGTGACACTGGCAGGACACTAATTGGCGTGAGGTCCAGGGGGCGGAGACCCCAGAAGCTCAGGGGTTTTAAGCATTGAATTACCGTCAGATGAGCATTGAGGTGCCAGCCTTAGGGCCCTAGGTGAAATCCAGGGGGCAGAGCCTCCAGAAGCTCAGGGGTTCTATACATTTATTCCCGATTTATTCACGGTCAGATGAGCAAATTTGGACACCTCATTATATTGTGAGAAAGGCAGGTTTCTATTCTTTCTTTCTTTCTTTAGGAATTTGCCATTTTCCAACATTCGCATAAAAAAAGTATAATTAACTAAAGATAGAGGAAAAATTTCGGAAAATTATGTCATTTCAGCAACATTTGTAAATCACCGGTATCGAATTAGAAATAAACCACGTTTGAATTATATTTGAGGGGCATCCGTCTCCCCAATGCCCCCTTCACCAAGCCCCCTCCCCCATCAGTACGCTAGTGCTCCCCGACCTACACCTTGTTGACGGGGAAAATCGCAACTGATCCCCCCTACCTTTCTTCTTTCTCTTTTTTTCTTTCCCTTTCTCTCCTCTATTCCTTTCCCTTCTCTCTGTTTTAAGTTTGATGGGGGGGGGGGCAAGGGCCTTTCGGGACCTGATATGCCCCTTCTTCCTCTTTTTTCCTTCCCTTTATCTCCACTTTTCTTTTTTTTTGTTCCCTTTCCTTCCTTCTCTCTTATTTTTTGACGGGGGGGGGGGGGGGGTGGGGGTTAGGTAACAGCTTGGAGGCAAGGCCCTTTCGGTCCCCCCGATCTCCTTTTTTTATTCCTCTTCTTTTTTTCCCTTTCTCTCCTCTTTCCCTTTCCCCTTTCCCTTCTCTTTTTCTCTCTCTCTCCCTTTTTTTTTTGCTGGATCCGCGCCTGGTTCTTTCCTTCATTTGGGTTGAGTAACCTTTGAGTTTTCATTCGCTTTTCGATATAAACACCTCATGCTCCTTACGTGTGTGAAATAGCGCAGCGGACAAGTGACCGGAGAGAACTTAGATATCATGAAACTAGAAGTTAGTAGGTTGTTCAAAATAATCAAATATAATCCTAAGGATTGACAGGCGCGGATCCAGGATTTCTTAGGGGGGGGGGGGGGGGCCCAAATTTGAAATTATGCGAGACAAATATTGGTACGTAATGGTGATTAACAAATGACGTAATGAGGGGGGGGGGGGGGTCGGTGCAGGGAGGGGCGATTTTCCCCCGCCTCCTCCGCGAAACGCGGAAGCTTTGACGTTTCATTAAATTATTAGAGAAAGAAGACGATTCGTTGTACCGTTCTCGAAAATATTTCTCGTCTAAATTTAGTTTACGATTTATTAAATTATTAGAGAAAGAAGACGATTCGTTGTCGATTTCTCGACTTTTAAACCTCGTCTGAATTTAGGTCCCCCCCCCCTCCTGCGCGAAGCGCGGAAGCTTTTAAATTTCCTTAAATCATTAGAGAAAGAAGACGATTCGTTGTACCGTTTTCGAAAATAATCCTCGTCTGAATTTAGATTCTTCCCCCCTCCTCCCTCGCGAAGCGCGGAAGCTTTTACGATTCATTAAATCATTAGAGAAAGAAGACGATTCGTTGTACCGTTCTCGACTCTTAATCCTTGTCTAAATTCAGTCTCCCCCCTCCCCCTCCTGCGCGAAGCGCGGAAGCTTTGACGTGTCATTAAACTATTGAAGAAAAAAGACGATTCGTTGTACAGTTCTCGACTCTTAATCCTCGTCTGAATTCAGGTCCCCTCCCCCTTCCCGCGCAAAGCGCGGAAGCTTTTAAGTTTCATAAGATTATGAGAGAAAGAAGACGATTGGCTGTACAGTTCTCGACTCTTAATCCTCGTCTGGATTCAGGTTCCCCTCACGCGCAAAGCGCGGAAGCTTTTAATTTTCATTAAATCATTAGAGAAAGAAGACGATTCGTTGTACCGTTCTCGAAAATAATCCTCATCGGAATTTAGTTCCCCCTCCATCCCGTGCGAAGCGCGGAAGCTTTTACGTTTCATTAAATCATTAAAGATTCGTATTACCGTTCTCACCTCTGAATCCTCGTCTGAATTCAGGTTCCCCCCCCCCTCCCGTGCAAAGCGCGGAAGCTTTTAAGTTTCATAAGATTATGAGAGAAAGAAGACGATTGGCTGTACAGTTCTCGACTCTTAATCCTCGTCTGGATTCAGGTTCCCCCCTCTCGCGCGAAGCGCGGAAGCTTTTAATTTTCATTAAATCATTAGAGAAAGAAGACGATTCGTTGTACCGTTCTCGAAAATAATCCTTATCGGAATCTAGTTCCCACTCCATCCCGCGCGAAGCGCGGAAGCTTTTACGTTTCATTAAATCATTAAAGATTCGTATTACCGTTCTCGCCTCTGAATCCACGTCTGAATTCAGGTTCCCCCCTCCCGCGCGAAGTGCGGAAGCTTTGACGTTTCATAAGATTATGAGAGAAAGAAGACGATTCGTTGTACAGTTCTCGACTCTTAATCCTCGTCTGAATTCAGTTTCCCCCCTTCTGCTCCTTTTTCTTCCTACGTCCTCTTCCGATTTAGGGGGACCGCCCCCCCCCCCCCGCTACGCGCCTGCGGTCAGATAAACACATTTTGATACCTTGTCTAACCCCGCAAGCTCAGGGGTTTAAGGCAATAATTTACGGTCAGATAGGCTTTCAGTGGCCCGTCTTAGGGCCCCTGGTGGGGTCGAGGCGGCGGAGCCGGCCCCGGAAGCTCAGGGGTTTAAGGCGTTTAATTAAGGTCAAATGAGCATTTTTTTGGTATACCTTATTGTTTTGTGACACTGGCAGGTCACTATTTGGCGTGGGGTCCAGGGGGCAGAGCCCCCAAAAATCAGGGGTTTTAGGGATTAAATTACCGTCAGATGAGCATCTAAGGGCCCGCCGTAGGGCTCTAGGTGGAATCCAGGGGGCAGAGCCCCCGGAAGCTTAGGGGTTTTAGGCATTAATCACGGTCAGATGAGCATATTTTGATTCCTCATTATTTTTTAACACTGGCAGTTAACTATTCTTTCTTTCTTGCTCTCATTCTATTTTATTTCTCTTTAATATACTTTTTCAAAAAAGTGGCGGGGGGGAGGGGGGGAGCTCGGGGCTCCCGATCCCCGCCGTACCTCGGGCCTTGACATGTAGGAATCTCAAGAATCATATTTCTTGCCTGGCTGTAAATTTAGGAATTTGTCATTTTCCAACAAACACATACAAACAAATAATTTACTAAAAAGTGAGGAAAAATCTCGGAAATTATGTCATTTCAGCTTGATTTGTAATCCACCGTTGTGGAATTAGAAATAAACCACGTTTGAATTTGATTTCCCCCAAGCCCCCCTCCCCCCCCCTCCCCTATCAGTACGCCAGTATCTCCTCTTTTCTTTGTTTATTTCCCTTTCCTTCCTTCTCTCTTATTTTTTTGATTGGGGGGGGGGGGGGGGAGGGGGTCAACAGCCTGGGACTGGAGGCAAGGCCCTTCCCCCCCACCCTCCGATCTCCTTCTTCCCCCTTTTCTTTTCTTCTTCCTCTTCTTTCTTTCCCTTTCTCTCCTCTTTCCCTTTCCCTTCTTTTCCTTTCTTTTCTTTTTTTTTTTTTTTTTGCGGGGGGGGGGGGGCCAAGGCCCGCTCGGCCCCCCCCCCCCTGGATCCGCGCCTGGGATTGAAACAGGGTTCTGTGAAAGCCTAGATGTATCGCTTTAAACGACGAAGCACGGAAGCACGAGGCATAATCTAACTTTTAAATGATTCAAGACCAAAGAACATGCATACTACATCCGTTCCATCAGCCCAAACTTGGTACAAGGCGATTTTCACCAAACTTTTTAAAGAACCTAGTGCTCAGTCAACCGTGGCATGATCACTTTTTAATTAGGAGCTACCAAAGTTGGGTACACTTTTTGTATACGCCCTGAATGGCTTAACAGTATCAAAAATGATACTCTCACAACCCCTATTACAAGGTTAGTGTCACCTTTGAAACATGCGAACAGAGCAGTATCGCATACTCATGATTTCTATACGAGCAATACGATAATTGAGAATTAATTCTTCGAAAGTCCTTGCGATTGTGTTGGGTTGAATGTCAATACATACCACATATTTATTTATACAGTAATCTGTCTATAGGTTTCTCTAGAGCTCGGTCGTTCCGCTCCCTTGCACAATACAAGAATCTGAAAAATACTTCATTGCAGGTCTTGTTATTCTTTGTGTTTGACCATTACACAGCCACAGGCTTGAGAATGTGAAAAACAAGTTTCAATGGCCCTATACCAAAGTGAAGCTGCCTAATACCATTGAGAGAACGGAGAAAGGGATTGTCATTGAAAGTGCTAATACTACTGAATACAAATTTCACCGATGTTTGTACTCCCAGGAAATTGCTAGCGAAATTGAAATGTTCTTGATATACATACAATATAATGAATTCTGGTGAAGTATAACATTGTGGATCATATGGTCAGGCTTCTTTTGACAATGGTTCTGGTACGATCCAAACTCGGGTCCAAACTATGCTTCTTGAATATTTATAATGCTAACAAATAAGCTATTCGGAGGTGTTATCTTACACGTCTTGAATCTGTGTCTATTAATTGAATAGAATATACAAATAAGCAATTTAAATTCTAAGAAATCTTTAGAATAATTTGAAGTCTTATTAGAATAAAACATTTAGACAGATGAAAGGTATTGCTATGTTTGTCATTTCAAATTGTACATTTCCACTGGCACCTACTGTACAAATATTCCTGTTATTCCCCAGTATTTCTTGGGAAATTGCCAACCATGCTATGTTGTGCTCCTGGGTCTCGACTCCACACCCACCCCCCCCCCCCGGAGAAAATTGCAACAGAAGCACATTGCAACATAAATCATCCCCCAATTTCTTCTAGAACTGAGCCTCCGGGCCTGTTCAGCACCCTGCCTCCCCCCATATAAAAAAGTACTCTGTGGTCCCTATACTACTGCTACTACTACTACTACTACTACTACTACTACTACTACTACTACTACTACTACTACTGCTGATGCTATACTACTGCTACTACTACTTCTATAACGATACCATGCAATAAATTACATCGATTAAGGAAATATATAATAGAGTACGTCATGACAAATAATTTCTTCATGACTTAGTGGACAGTTCATACCCCCAATACAGTTTTACCTAATATTACAGCTGGAAAAATTACCACAAGAGCAATCAGATTACAGAAGATAAAATTAATCTAGATAAAAAAAAGTATTCAGATAAACAGATGTGACTGTCACAGCGCCTCTCTAAAAAGGATAAACTTAGGAAGGGAGGAATATTTACCAAAGATAATGATTGACCTTATCATTAAGTCCTTGCTGAATTAAAAAATTGCTCTCAGCCAATCTAATGCGATTGTTTTATGCAGTAGCTAACATCACTTACTGTGACTTTTTATTATTTAAAAAAAAAAAAAAGTAACAGGGCCCAGGTATGACACACAAAAAAGCAATAATGTGATCAGTATTTCCCTCAGGCTAGCGCTACCGACTTTTGTTCTGTTTCCAAATGATTTGTTGTACAGTATTGATAACTAAAAACCATAAACCATACCTAGCTGAAGTTTTAACGCATATCTTTAAGAAATATTTGTATACACTTTAACTATTTTAATGTAATGCTTCCTGGGAGAAATTTCAATAGTTTAAACATATTTGTGGCTTACATCCAGTAAATAAGATCGATTGATCGATCTGTAATTGAAAAACAAGTCAGAAAAAATCTTGGAACCAGCGGGATTTGAACCTGCCATCAATCGATCTTATTTACTGGGTGTAAGCCACAAATATGTTATAAACTTGTAACTATTGTTTAGAATTATCAATGTTTTTACTTTCTGAGTGAACCAGACCAGAAAACTTGTGTGCATCCGTAATGGTGATAATTCAGAAAACAGCAAAACTGTTTTACAACACATTTGCCTTTCCACAGCATTTTCTTACTTTTATAATATTAACAATTCTGCGTTTATACATCGACAACGTCTCTCAGCACTTTACCCAAGTCATCGCACTTCTGCTTGCCCGCCAATGTATGTGCATTCTTCAACAAATACAACGTGGCATATATAAAGAATTAAAGAAGAGAGATTTGACCTGCTGGATAAGTAAACTCAAACATATGTTGTCTTCCTATACGTTTCCATGTTATCTAAAGATAATTGATTACATGTACTAATAATAGTCTCATCAGGCCAACTATATGCACACACTTACAAAAAAAAGAATTGTCATATGTAGACACTGCATGTACATGTCGCAGGGGCATGTTTCATCAACTAAAATTGATTTTGATTAAAAAAAAAAAAACTAATTTTAAGATCAAATTTAAGGCTTGATGAAACACCCCTAACACAAACATGTTTTCACACCAACCATATGCAGCATGAAAAACATTTGCTTGCAGACCAACTACAATGTATGTGCAACAGAGAAAACACATGTTTGCACACAAACTTTATGCATCTAGAAAAAACAAAACAAAACAAAATTATATTCATTCATAGATCAGCATGACGTACCAAGAAGAAAAAAATTCTCGATAAACAATCAGACAAAGAAAAAATACAAATACGAAGTACAAATTTGTCATCAGCTCAGCTATATATCTGCACAAAGATAAACACAATCGTTCTCAGACCAACTCTATGCATCCAGAAAAACACACATTTGTTTCAATATCAGGTCTATGCACATCTGTTACCAAAGTCCGCCATTATTGGGAATCTTTCCTCTGCTGAATGCGTAACACATCACAATGTAAATTAATGCCTACATTTTATACACAAAATGAGTAGTGCACATCAAATTCAATTTTCAAGAAAATTTTGCTTTAATGTATATCCGAATCATAGAAACATAGCAAAGCATTTACTTGCAAATGTTGAGTTGCAAACATAAATAACAAATAAGTATACATGTAATGGCAAGAAAATGGATGTCCGTTTCAATCTACATGTCTTTAGTCCGGGATATATTTACATTTGGTACCTGACTTTGCTCAAAATAGAGATGACTTTTCTTCTTTAAAGAAAGTTACAACATTTAAATGAGAAAATTCAATTAAGAAACATCAATCTTGATACTAGTGTACATCTAACTAGAAAACATAGGAAGGAAAAGGTTTGATGCTTATTTCTTAAATCTCATCTTGTAATTCACAAATGAACAATTGAAGACTGGATATAAAGTAGCTAATGCTTAAGTTTTTGTCATTCATTACTTCTCCAATAACTGGTATACATGGTTCAAATGTTCATTATCTGAGGCATCTGTCCGATTGTTTGTGATACATTTTTTGGTATCTTAATCAGAGAGTATAATGAAAACATGATTGTTTAAATCCTGTAGCAAATACTGGTAAAATTTGATGAAAAGGAGAGAACTACAGAATCAACCGATTGAAAGCCATATGTAAACACAACACATTACAATGAACAATGATACAACACAATCTTGTTTTAAACAAGGTGGTTTTTGTATCCAACTTCTCTGTCATCTATTTTTTCCCTTAGAATTTGCGATACCATAGGAATTCCATAATACAATATTATAAATATGCTAAATTACACTCAGTACATTAAATATATAATAACATAATGTATTAAGAAAATAAAATAAGAAAAAGTAACAACAATGATAAAAGGTATGATAAGATTATTGTATATAGAGGCTTGTGTATGCATGGTGTGTATGTGATATAACAAATAATCTGCACGTTCTGTTAAGAAACACTAACAAAGCCCATGAATGTTTTGCTTACGATATTATTTTTCGATGTACTATCTTAAAAGAAAGATAAATATAAAACAAAATAAATATATATTTTTTTTTTAAATACAAAATTGAGAGATTTAACACGTGCCGTAAAGTTTGGCGACAATAGTCAAATTACTGACTAATCGCCAATAACTCAAAACACATAACAAGGATTATTTAGGCGAAACGAATTTGTTATAACAAAAACTTAAAGAAGGAATAGAATGTATTAAAGGCAGTTGGTAACTTGGCTTGTTATCTAAAATGACATTTGCTGAACTCACAGCTGTTGTGTTCATAAATAAAAACGTATCACTTTTATGACTCAGATCTGAAATTTTAAAGCATTTCACTTAAAAAAACACACAACATATTTGTGATTGAATTCTCAAGCACATAATGTGGTTTGTTAGTAAAAAGCTATATTGGACATGCATCATAAGCATTTACAAGTCAGTTAATCTCTTATTGCTGCCACGTGTGCAATTCTGCGCATACAAATTTTGGCATATCGATGTCATGCCGAAAGTCATAACTATGTGAGTAGCTTCACTGGAGCATTGCTAATACTTGCCGAAGGAATGCATCCACTGCTGAAATCAAATTTCTCTTTCTCTTTTACATACTACTTTTACTTAATACTGAACACTGTTTTCTTCTCTGGAACTTTTTGAGTGTGTAGATATTTGGGCTTATCTTTACCCCATCACTCAAATAAGATGATCTATATTCACATATCACAAAAATTCATGCCTCAAATAAACGGTAGAGCATTACAAAAGCCATTGATTCTGAATAAAAGTAAGGTTATATCGACACATTCCAGAATAATTTCGCTAAAAGCTCAGGGCCTGATTAAAAAACAGACAAAAAGAAGACCTAATGCAGCCATGAATCTTTCGATGCACATTTAGCCCCTGAGGAAAGAAAATCCCTAACTCAAAGATTTTCAAAAACTGTACCTCATTCTGAAAACTTCACTTTATTCAGCTAGGTAGAACAAAATGAGAGAATTTTATCAAATATTTAAAAGTAAAGAAGCATCAATTGCCATGAACCTAATTGGTCAGGCGTATAATAGTTTCTTCTTACGGTATAAGTAATAGAAAAAGAGAACCACAAAATAATTAGAATCCAAATGTTTGCTTTGTAAACGATGCTTTTAATACCAAAAATAACTACATTACATGTATAAATAACTCTTTACAGGAAAAAAAGGTCTAGATGAAACTAGGGTATTTTTCTTTCCAGCATGGAACAGTTTTCTTTTGTCAATCTTCATACTTTTTTTTGGTTACAACATATTCTGCCTACGAATATCTTTTTGGGTAATCATATAAATGCAAGACCTTCTAGCTGGAAAATTGGGGAGGGCAGAGAGGAAAACGGAGGGGATGGCAGTCCCAGTCTTGAATGGAAAAATGTCCTGGTCTTTCTTCAGTCTCGAAAGAAGAACTTCTTCACTGGCGTCACAACAGCCCTGCAGAGAGAGAGAGAGAGAGAGAGAGAGAGGAAAATTGAGAAAATTAATTAGTTAGCATTTTTCCTATTTCTGCATGATTAAGTGAAATCCATTGATAGATAACTCTGCAAGTTAGACAAGGCTCACCATTTACAGCAATCTTGGACACATAGGCCCCCTAATCTCTTTGTTAACGTCACAAAATTAACAAAATTATAATTCATACAGACCCTCTAAAAAAATTGATACATGTAAATACAATCTGGACCCACATAGTAGGGAGCCTCAAGTTATGTAAAAGAGAGGGCAGAGAGCTTTCTGGTCAAATCAAAATCATGATAAACATATTGTTTTGAAAATGAAACAACTAATGAAATTATTAAATAGTACAAGGTACATAACAGTCTTTTCAGAGTAGTTGATTAGAAGAGTTTGGCCAAACCAGTTTGAGTTGGGCACAATATGGCGATTACTGTTTTGTTGGGCAAGCAAAAAACACAAGAATATACACCATGTTGTGACCAGCTGAAACCAAGTTGACCAAACTCTTGTGTACATTTGGCTCTGAGTCTTTCCGTAACACAGTACCCTTCAACCGAACCATCCAACTGTTCCATCAACTTACTCAAACATGTTATGGATTAATCCTCCTCCTCTGTCACTGCAAGGCTGTTCTTCTGCCTTGGCATCCCCTACTGGACTGGCCATCTGCTGGAGCCTGAGCTGCTCCTGGAGGACATGTTGCTCCACCCGCTCTCTCCCAGGATGTCCGGGAACACCCACCCTAGCTGCTCCTCCATCTACAGAGGTTAGAGGTCAGAAGAAAAAGAGTGACTGGAGGAATTCGCACTCATCCTACAAGAAAACTTAACCTCTTACGCCTTGCTCAACTCCGATGCAGCAAAACTGTGGCAGATGTTTCTATGATGATGTAAAGTGTTATACGCTTCACATTCCTACATCTTATAATGCATAGCTTAGGATCTTTGTTGCCATTTATTTACACCACGTGATTTACACATACAAAAACACATTAAAAAAAATTTGCGGTGGCTTGCCGCATATCTGAAAAAGTCCTGAGTGCTCCCTAAAGGCTTGTTCGTTTATGGCATGCTAAATCGCTGCAAAAAAAAAAAGACCCTCACCATTTTTTGTAAATGAATGGCAACTGCACTCAATAAATGACTTGCACGTATTCACTGATATCTGCATTATAAAATACAGAAATTAGAAGGGTATTAAACTTTACGTCATATCTTATCTGAATGAGCCTTTAGGTGATCAACACTTGCTCCACTCTTTATTTCATCAAAGATATCGGGTTAGACTTGGGTTGCAAGTTAAGTTAGATTTAAGTTACATTTAGCATCTGGGCCAGGATTATAAGAAAAAGTCTGAGCACTACTTTTTGTAAACACTTCTTATTCATCTCCTTGCTACATATATCAACTCTTTTAATCTTCTGTTCATACTCTGATAATTGTCCCGAATAGATTATGGATCATACACAATGTACAATGCAATTTTTTAATAATTTATAGATGTGCATTAAACAGTGAATAGAAATTAGTTAACATGTTAAACATTCAAAGGAAGGAAGGAAGAAAAAAAAATCAAACATTTTCCAGATCAAAACTTTAGAGGAGTTAATACTCCATCTTCAAATTTGTGTTGTGTATATAAAAAAGAAAAATCAGCAAAATCAACAAAACAAATCAAAAACACACAAACATGGAGGTATAAACTCACCCGATGGCCTGGCAGGCATAGGCCCCTGGTCTCCAGTACATTCAACGTGGCTATGATCCTTATCCAAAGATTCATTTACCCTTGGAAATCTTTCTGGACCCTTCAAAGTCATATGGAAAGAAAAAGTAAACAAATGCATGATTAATTGATTATGAATGCAAATTCTTTGTGTTTTGCATTCATTCAATGATTATGAATGGTGCATTAAATTTGTAGAGAAATATACTTATTGTCTTTTATCACAGTATGATGCATGGACTAGGCAGATATGGAACAACAATCTAGTTCAAACAAAACAATTTTAAGTTGTCAATGAATATTACAGATTACTGTCATGAAAACCTACAGGTTTAGTCCTCAATATGTATAATACTGGTATTGAAACCAAGAAACAAACACTAAATATTCAACACAGATAAAGGAATACCTAAACTTATTCACATTTTCTGAACCAAGAAAAACAAGTAAACACAACCACTAATGCAACGATAAAAAATAAATCAAAAGTAACAAACAAAAAAGTTAAACAAGTGTTATAAAACAACTTTATTTCTCACAACTGCTGAGATTCTAGTATTTCTGCAATGAACTGAGCATATTGGCAAATTCTGCAAAAAGAAATTAATTTTAAAGTAAAATCAAACTTATTTTCATCTGCTGAGAGCAGATGGGGGTGTTTCACAAAGATTCAAAGTCAAACTTAACTCTAAGTTGGACTTAAATATTATGGAGCGCCATTTGTAGCCTTATTTTGAAATACATTCAAAAGCAAAGATTCAAGTATTTTAGACTTTTCATAAATTCCACATCAAGAATATGAAATCGGCCATGATAATAGAAAATATGAATGATTTGAATCAACATTTTATGCCTCTTAAAATAACTTTTACAAACTATATTCAAGGTTGCTAATGGCTTTCAATAATTGTTAAGTCCAACTTAGGATCTTTGTGAAACACCCCCCCCCCCCCCCAGGATATGAGTTAACATCCTTTTTTCTCTAAGCAGAGGGTTTCTTGCGTTTGCACCATACCCATCCCCCTTTTTCTAGGAACATATTTTCCTCCCCAACCATTCTTCTCTTCCTCTATATACCTCCTCAAATCTGTACAACTTTGATACTTACCTACATAAACCTATTACTGCAACTAATGAAAACGAACTAGTTCAAGTGAGACCCACATAACATGATTTTAGGAACTGTAAACCGCCGCTGCTTAAACAGAATTAATTTCCAACCCATCCCACCCCTATCTCCATATCTTTATCAAACACAACCAATTAAACCAACCAAAATTTAAAATCAAACTGAACAAAACAATAATTTCTGGAACTGTTGTCGACACATCCTAACACTGAAGCTTCAACAGAAGTCAATTCTTTCCCCTCCACTTATTTTCAAATTCAAAAGCAACTATAAAAATTCAAAATCCAAACAATAAAATTTATAACCAAACTCATCAAAACAACTTTTTTTTTCTGGAACTGTCGACAGTACAACCTACCACGGCAGCCTTCCCTTGCACCAGCCTACTAAATCCCGACTCTAACTCAGGTGAACGTTCCCTCTTCTGTCTCTCTATATCTATCCGTTCTCTATTCCTTCTACCTGTCTGTTCATCCCAACCATCTACCATCCCTGCTTCATCTAATCGTTTATCATCTGGTGGGATTGTGTGGCTACCTCCTCTCTGCAACTTGTTGCTGTTGTTGCTCGTGTTGTTGCTGGTGGTAACCTTGGGGACATGCTTCCTCAGGATGTAGCCCGGCTTGTTGGAGCTGGAAGCAGAGCCGCGTGATGGTGCCATGCGCCGGTTTGAGCGTCGGGGAGAAGAGGAGCTCGATATGGGTCCCTCTTGAATGAGTTTCCTCTTTGGTCTATAGCAATTAGGAAAGAAAAAGAGATTATTATTCTAAACATCAATGCTGGTTACATCTTTACACTGTAAATTTAAACCTGTTTATTAAGGCCATTCAGGGACAGGTAGCAATTTTTATTCAGCTTCTAAAAAAAAAAAATTCTGAAGAGAGACAATTGGCCTAACGGAAACACGACAAGAAACTAGGCTAGGACAGGTTTGGATGTACTTCAAATTCTATGTCAGTTTTACTTGTTGAATGAAATGTCATCATCTGACTACTGACAAGATAATGAACAAGAGCCACTCCCGTCACCCATCCTCTCCAATCAGTGCTATAGTTCTTCTTAGAGCTATAAGCTAAGAAAGATAACCAATAGTCTTTTTCAAGACTACACACCCTCAAGAAAGATTGCCGAGAGTCCTTTTGAGGACTCCTCAATCCTCCATCGCTCTCACATGGTGTAACCGCAAGTCTACTGTATAATGAACAATTTGTTGCTAGCATTTCTTTTAGTAACGAGTGGTTTTACAAATAAAAAAATTCTAAACCTGTAAAGGCTGTGATAAGCCTATGGGAATGAGAGAAATCAGGGAGGGGTTAAACAAAATAAATGATTGAAAGAGAATTTGGGAAGATCAGGACACCTGAAAACCAGATCTATTTGTTTCCTAGTTCCTGTTGTACCTTTTGCTTTGATCAGTTGATTTAGATGGTGATGGCGATCGTTCAGCTTTCCTCTTGTTTAATTCCATGTCCTCTTCCACAGCTCTGTCCGTTTCCTGTGTTACGAGATGGAAAATCATAAATATATGTAGATACCCGACTTAAAAAAACTTACTGTCCGTTTTCTGTGTATAAGATGGAAAGTCATGAATATATTTAGATACCTGAATTTTTGAAAGCCTGATGCAAGTATATTTGAATCTTTAAACATTTTAATCTACAAGACAGTTTCGTTTAATTATTCATTGATTATGAAACATATTGCAGCATCATGGAGCACAGGTCGTTTACCCATTTCCCTTCTTTTTAAGAGACAATCATTTCCATTCTGAAAAACATTACATGAAAGGGACCCTCCTCAATAACAGTATAACCAGTGTGAATCATGATTATTAACACTAGTCCCATTGGTGCATATTTGTGTTTGTCTGCCAAATTAAAGAAAGACAAAGAACACGGTGCATACCTGAATTGGTGGATCCTCAAGGGTTTCCTTTTTAGCAGCATAAAGTTGAATATTAAGGACATACGTGTAAGGAAGAGCACTGAGTGTCTGACCAGGTTGTTTGAATTCCACTTTGTTAGGTAGATTCCATTCTTTCCTCTCTGCAGATGTGAAAAGAAACAGTGAAATCACTAGAAATTAGAGACATGTGATACGGTCATGATGTATTGAATGATTGCCCCTTTGATTGGTGTAGATTACAAGATGAGAAGCTAAAGAGAGACAAGAAGGAAGAAAGAAAGACAGATGGAGAAAAAATGACATAGCAAGAAAAGGAAAACAATGCATGCATGATTCAAAATCAATTTTTACTACAACTTTAATACAAATACATGTACTTAATGATACATTTCTAAGGACTTTACATTGCAATTATTACCCTGGACATTTGATTCAATTGCTAATCCGCACATGATCTTGCACAGGTCCACCCCCTGGAGAGCATTCTGGCCAGGTGCCTTTTTAAAAGTGCACACATGCTGATCCAAGCACCTTTATGTTTGCATCCTACCGGGTACCCATTTAACACCTGGGTGGAGAGTGGCAAATGTAGTTACTGTCTTGCTAAAGGACGTTAATGCCACAGGGAGACTCTAACCACAAACCATGTGATTCACAGTCCGGTGATGTATCCTCTAGACCATGACACCTCTACAAATGCTAGACTACTATACTTGAATACTTGAATTGGCATTAAAGGGACTTTGTAACATTGTTCAGATGAGAGAAAATGGTGCTAAGGTAGTGACTTCAATGCTAGATGCACAATAATGATAATATGAAAGTTTGAGTGAAGACCATTATTAATGATAAAAATTGGGAAAAACTGATCTGATTGATTCCTTAATTATCCCAACAATATTATTACAATTTAATTACATTTTAGGTGAATGTAAATCGTCAAAAAGCAATGAATTGGCTTTATATACCATTCCAGACATTGTTGACAGATTTATTAAAGCCTGTCTATGTCTTATTTTCATGGAAAAACGGTTGGTAAAATTCAAAAATGGTTGGGAGAATTTACTGTTAGAGGGTGTCGCACATTGACGCCTTCAAATAAAACCATAAATATCTTTGTGGTTTGAGAATTTTGTTCAGGATTTTGTGCATTTTATCAAAAAATAATGCAGTTTTTTCATCCACCTTCAACAATGTTACTAAGTCACTTTAATAGTGTCATGGCACCTGAGAGGTCTTACCTGGCTTTACGAACAAGTGTTCTGTCCTCAATGTTACTGGGTCCACACTGTGGGGGATGCGCAAGACAGCCCTGATAATGTCCTGCAGATACATGAGAAATAAAGGATGTGTACAGTAGTACAGATGAGATAATTACATAAGGTTGTACTCTTAAACTGAACGTTCACTCAAAAGTCAGAACCAAGGATCAAATGCCTGCTCAGTATCATAACTGAAAGACAAAGAAAAAGGTAAATTATTTTCAAGATAAAATATACATGTATGAAATAGAACATGGCATAAACCTATTGAGTTCAAATTTTGTTTTGACCTATCATTGCTGCTAAAGTGACCCAGCTTTTAGATCAAGATTATCAAATATGTGTATACACTGTATATATAGTTACTCAGACTCAAAATTAATCAAAATATGTTTACTAACCTCTAGTTCTTCTTGGAGAGTTCCATCATCAATATAGTCACCGATGGTCCTGAAAAATAAAATGAGTATCGAGTTGTAAGAAAAATGAACCCTCCTTAAATATCACAGAGCCATTATGAAGCTACCAAGAGCAAATATGTCCCCTGCTCATTCCTCCTTCAGAAAATATTTTTTAAAGTTAAAGACAACTAAACAGAGAGAATAAAAATAAATAAGTACATTTAGTAATCTAAACATTGCTTGCACTACGTATGTCTACAGTTGTAGGTACTACATCTTACAGCCTATACTCACCCATCTGTGAGGGGTGGCATCAAAGTCTTGATCTTGCACACTTTGCCCTCGTACACGATGCAACGGCAGTCCTTTCCAGGTAGGGTGAATTTTGTCAGAGACATCTTTTGGCTGGCTATTCTTAAAACCTGGATGTCTACAGAATAAAGAAGACAACACACACAAAAACATCAGGTGCTGAACTGGCACTGCTGCTGAATATGTGCCTCTTACTATGGAAGAATGTTATTCAAGTTTAGGGCGGGCATGCGCCTGTGTGAAGTTATCTACCGTTATGTCTGAGATCCTCAGTACGGTATCCAGCCGGTATCCACTTGTATTGTGCAGTGGTTTGCCGAGAAACCTGTGAAAAAGTGTATACTAATATCAATTTTTTTTTCGAAAAATAGTCCAAAAATAACAAGAAAATTGACACGAAACAGGTAATAAACATAACAAATTTTAACTCATGATCTTTATTTGGACATTTAATGAATATTTACTTCATTCTGGGTATGTTAGTAGGGTATCTCTTAGACCGAAAGCTTCAGTCTCTATAATCGTCGGTTGTTCCACTGAGACTACGTCTGGCTCCACTAGACCTCTGGTTATAGAGACTGAACGATCGCCTATACCATCGTATGTTGAAGATATCACGGCTAGATTTTAGCCGTTAGGCCCCTCCCACAAACATGACAAACTTGCCACGGCCGTATTGTTATGCCCCCAAAATCCCCCAAAATGTCATTTTACCTTGTGTATATCCGATTTTAAATTAGGCCTAGGCTATAATACATTGGTTCCACTTACTAATACTAATTTGATTGAAATAATCCGTTTAATGGTCCCTTTTAAGGAAATTATGGGTCAAAATCGACATCCATGTTGAAAATCTTGCAAGCCGTGTTAAACTCTCGCTGCCGTCAATCTCATCCCTTCTAGTCTACGCCGAAGGCAAAATGATTATGAAGGCAAAATGATTATGAAGGAAAAACTGTGATAACGCCATTACGAACGTGTAGATCTAGATGGCGCACAGTTTTTCCTTCATAATCATTTTGCCTTCGGCATAGACTAGAAGGGATGAGATTGACGGCAGCGAGAGTTTAACACGGCTTGCAAGATTTTCAACACTACACTCTAGATCTACAGTTTGTTTTTCAACTTCCGTTAGAATCTAGAAGTCTAGACTAGACCTAGTCTACTCTAGACCTAGATCTAGTTTTAGTCATGAAATGCATAATTTTCAAAAAGCAAAATCTATCAAGGTGCATGTGCAAGGTGACACCAAGCATCAATTATGCACCAAGGCCAAGCCGAAGGCAAGGGAGAGTTCAAAGCCTGGCCAGGCCAGAGGCACATCCATATCCACAAACCTGCAACCTGCGCTCACGCCCGCAGCCGTTGCATCGGCCTGGATCAGCCTGAGCTGGCCAGTGCTCCGCACTTGCTGGGCCGAATCATAACCGTCCGTCGCCGCGGATCATCTGCCAAGTGTCAGTCATGTCAATAGCTGAAGTTCCTGAACAAAATTTTATGAACCAAAACGAACCATTAGCTCAGTGTATCGTATTTTGGAAAGTTTCTTACCTAGTTTTCCCAGTTCTCTCTTTTTGTGACCGCTCTTGGGTATTCGAGCTGTCTTCACGAACGAATTTCAAGTCCAAAAATAAAAAAAACAAGCTAGATTTTGACATTACAATTTTTCAGCTTTTCCCGCTTGACCAGGCTCTAACGTGAGATGGCGCATGTGCTGTAATATTCGCAGGGAGTGTTCACACTAAGAAAAAATAACAATACACCAACAAAAAAGAAAAGCAAAGTGTAGTGGTATATAGTGGACATGGGCTTCCGGCCCCCTTCAAGGCTCCAAGGAAAAAGTGAGGGCGAATTCACAATGTTTAGCGATATATTCCCTATTAAGAACAATACATCAATTACACAAACAAACTAACAAAGGAAAAGAAAGAAAGAACAAAACAAAAAAATCCTTGCAGCTCAACAAAATTGTATGACATGATACGCAAATATCATTATTCATTACCCACCAATAGACTAGTGTGCCAATTTGATGTTTGATCAGGGATATGTGAGTTTGATCTTCACTGCAAATTATGAGCTTTATATCACCTTCCTTTTTTTTCTGTCTGTAGCTTGAAGAAGAAGAAAATTGCCAGCTAGTGAATGTGCTTATAATAATAATGCCCCGATTAATTAGATTATATAGGCTCACCATGCTGGACAGGCCCTAATTTCTCCTCCTTGTTTTTCTTGCTTGTTCAAAGTTGTATTCCTTCTTAATTTATGCATTTCTCCTTCCTTTTTTTTTTCTTCTTTGTTTTCCTTCTTCTTTTTCTTGTTAAATTGTATTAATCATCATCACCATCAATCATCACCGTCATCATCTTCATCATCCTTCATCATTCTTCTTCTTCTTCTTCTTCTTCTTCTTCTTCTTCTTCTTCTTCTTCTTCTTCTTCTTCTTCTTCTTCTTCTTCTTCTTCTTCGTCTTCTTCTTCTTCTTCTTCTTCTTCTTCTTCTTCTTCTTCTTCCTCCTCCTTCTCTTCTTTTTTCTATTGCTTCTTCTTCTTCGCCTATATCATACAAGGTTTATGTTTGGAAGATTCCAACTTCTATAACCAATACCATGGCTTATCATCGGGTGAGGGACTCGGGGTAAAAGGGCACGCGGCCCCAAGGCAAGAGGTTAAACAAGAGAAAGGGGGTGGGGGGGGGGAAGAGTGCGAGATATGGAGACAGGGTAGACTAAAACTAAAAAGAAGAGGGAGAGAAAAGGAGAGAGAGAGAGAGAGAGAGAGAGAGAGAGAGAGAGAGATGCAGTAATGCCACCCCAGTTTCTTGTCAACCCGTGTCGTCGATGTGTTTATAAAAAAGGATCGCAAGTTTAATTTTGATATCTTTGAAATATCTTCTATTTTTTGAAAAGTTAAAACCGTACAATATGTGTCATTGTCATTGAAATGAGATTATGAAAATCAAATTTCTTTTGATATTTGAGTTGCGTTGTATTAAAAAATAAAATAATTTAAAGGTCAACTTCAGGGGCGGCGGACCGTCTTCCAAAGATGGTGGGGGGGGGGGGGGGCTCCAACAAAAAAGGGTACTTTTAGGAAGGTACCTACAAACTGTAGACTTTGAAAATAGACAATTTTATTTACTAACTTTAAGATAGATAGATAGATAGATAGATAATGGTTTTATTGAGAATAAAAGAACAACAATGCATCGCGGCCTACAAGGCCGAATTGGGCAATGTTTTACAAATGTAAAATACAGTATATAAAAACATTCATATCAAATAACCTCAAATTAATAAATTAAACTTGAATGAGTAGATTGTTAAAAAAATAAAAATAACTTTAAAATGCTTATTTCTTATTATTTGATCTCCCTAACTCATTTTATATATAAAGGAGATAAAGAGAAGTGAAGAAGAACATGATGGTCATAGGCGCCGGAAGTGGGGGGGGGGGGGGGGGGGCAGGGGGGCAGCTCCCCCCCCCCCCCAATCACAAAAGTGGGGGGGGGGGCAAAACGCATTTTTGCCCCCCAAAAACGCCCCCCCCCCCCTCAAAAAAAAAAAAAAAGCAGTAAAGGAGTAAAGATGGTTTGTATTTTTAACCCAAAAGAACATAACAATAATAAAAACCTGAATTAAATGACGTATGAAATTCCATTCAAAGAAAAGGAAGGTTAACAGGAATTAAATTTCCTAAACATTGCGCATGCTACCTATATTTATCAATGTAGGTTTTTATAATAGCGATACCCGCATATCGTGGACATATTGCGAGAGAATGGGAAAGCGTGTCTGTTTTTTGTTATAGGGGTGAGAAGCTTATGAGCCCCTGAACGATGGCGTAGTGATGTGGGGGGGGGGGGGTATTTTTTTTATTCGATACCAGTGATGTACAAAATGTTGATGAAATGACATGATTTTCCGGTATGTTTTCTCATTTTTTTTGTAAGTCACATACCTTTTTATGCGTTTGTTGGAAAATTAGAAATTCCCAAATTTACAGTCGGGCGAAAAATATGCTAATTTAGAAGCATTTATGTTAGGGTCTGCAGAACGGCCGGGCTCGGGGACTCGTGCCACCCTCAATTATTGTTGAAAAAGTTTGTTACAGAGAAAAAGAAAGAAAGAGAGAGAGAAAAAATAAGTGACCTGCCAATGTCACAAATGAGGTACCATAATTTTAATGCCTAAAACCCCTAAACTTCTGGGGGCTCAGCCCCTTGACCCCCTACCGGGGCCCAGGCCCTGGACCCCACGCCAAAATATGCTCATCTGACCGTAATTACATGCCTAAAATCCCAGAGCTTACGGGGGCTCCGCCCCGGACCCCACCAAGGGCCCTAAGACGGTCCCCTGTATGCTCATCTGACCGTAATTAAATACCTAAAACCCCCGAGCTTCCGGGGGCTCTGCCCCCTGGAATCCCACCAAGGGATAAGGCGGGGTCCTGGATGCTAATCTGACCGTAATTAAATGCCTAAAACCCCAGAGCTTACGGGGACTCTGCCCCCGGACCCACCAAGGGCCCTAAGGCGGTCCCCTGTATGCTCATCTGACCGTTATTAAATACCTAAAACCCCTGAGCTTCCGGGGGCTCTGCCCCCTGGACCCCACTAAGGGCCCTAAGGCGGGGCCCTGGATGCTCATCTGACCGTAATTAAATGTCTAAAACCCCAGAGCTTACGGGGGCTCCGCCCCCAGACCCCACCAAGGGCCCTAAGGCGGTCCCCTGTATGCTCATCTGACCGTTATTGAATTATACCTAAAACCCTCGAGCTTCCGGGGGCTCTGCTCCCTGGACTCTCCGCCAATTAGTGGCCAGTGTCACTTAATAAGGTATCTAAATATGCTTATCTGACCATAACTTTAATGCCTGAAACCCCTAAACTTCTGGGGGCTCATTTTACGCTCTACCTGATTGTTAATAATCCACTTTGAAAAACGTTCCACGGGGCCTGCCCTGCATGTAACGTGTAAGAGTGATGGTGATGCAGATTTTTCTTCTGCCCCCCCCCTTCCAAACGTTTTTGCTCGTTACGTCACTGCCCCTGGAAGGTGAGCCCCCTGGAATGTTTGCCCCCCCCCCCAATCCCAAACTGCTTCCGGCGCGCCTGATGATGGTGGTGTAGAGTAAAGAAAGCAAAGAAAAGAGGATGGTAAGATTAAGAAGAGGATGAAGAGGAAGGAGAAGAGAAAAAGTAGAAGAGAAGGAGAAAGAAGAAGAAGAAGATTCAAGTAGGGATAGTAAGATGATAGACGGAGGGTAGCGCGAATAGTAACACTATCATAACGTATCGATATCAATATTCAAGCATTACACATTATACAAACTACTAATGATATAGGCGAAGTTATGAAGAAAATAAATACTTATATGAAAAATTGTACAATTAAAAAAAAAAATACTCTAGGAAATGGAAAAAACAAACTTATCAATTAAAGTAGGGACATTTATCAGAGGTGAAAATGGGCATTTCTCAAACGTCAAAAGGGGCACTAGTAGAGATGAAAAGTGTACTTATATTTAGAAGAGGGAAAGAGGCACTTATTAAAAAGAAAAAGGGGCACTTATCCGTGAAGTAAAAGGAGCATCTTACCTTTGTAAAAGGGGGCACTTTGGGAAGCTTGAAAAGGTGTGCGTGTGGGTGGGGGAGGGGGTGTAAGGGAGGAATACAAGTTGGACATGTCAACAGACAACGACTATAATAGAGGAGTTTTAAAAAAAAGAAAGAAAGAGAGAGAGAGAGAAAGAGAGAGAAGCGATATCACGATAATAGCGATACTTTTATTTATCGGTCGTATTTCCCAGAAATTACAGATGACGAATGTCGTCGTCATTTTCTTTGTTCCGTGATATTTTGGTGACAAATATGGGTTTCTACATATACAATTGATACATATTGCAGAGTTAGATGCTCACAGAAGGTAATTCTGACATTTTTTGTTTGTTTACTAATTCTAGTGTAAGAGATCTTTGACTTTCGGATGACAAACGCAGGCAAGTTGGTCGAACGTCGACGTGTGTTGTCTGTCCACGAATTCATGTTCCAGCCCCCCACAACTTCACGCATAGGAATATGCACTTGCCTCAACACTACGAGCTACTTTACGCGCACTGGCAGTGGCACTGAACTGCACTGACAAATCTGATGCACGTCATCTGGTCATTGGTTGCAAACGGTGTTATTGATAAATATTCAAGTCAATATAGCTTTCAGAATCTTTTATTTGCAGATAATGCTATTTGTCAATTCAATTGATGTTATAAGCCCCCCCCCCCTTTTCTGAATGATGGCATGAATGAGTGGTGACTAGATCTATTGCATAATTGTCTTGAACATTGATCATCATGATCATGAACCGATGAAGATGTTGTTGAGTCTTGACTAGATCTAGGTCTAGACCTCTAGTGACTTGTTGAAATATAGATAATATTATTTTCATTATCTCATCATTTAGAATATACACCAATTAATATTTGATGAAGGTGAATGAAAAATGAAGAAAACTATCAATAGTCTAGTGAGACTAGACTGTACTCTGTAGACCCTATTCCAAGTTTGAACCAATTTTTTTTGTCCAGAAAACAAAAACGGAAAACTATGGACTACCTGACTCATACGCGTACTATAGAGTCTACATGTTTAATGGGGTGACAAAAGATTACTTTACGCATATTTTAAAATGTTAAAACATTTCAATATTGCTCCATTGACATCTCATTTTCTGCCAAATACTGTTTAATCAAATGTTCAACAAAAGTTACAAAACCAAAACAAATCAAAGAACAACAAATCTTGAGCCTTCACACGTACAAGAAAGCACACATGGCCATGCCCATGGGATAACTCAATAACTATTAATCATTTCCCAGAAATGGAAAAAAGGAGGGCTTTTTAGTTCTGTAATTTGTAGACTGGCCATTAAAAGACTCTTGCTTTGTAGTTGATTGATTGAAATCTGCTTTCAAACTCGCTCTCATATTAGGAGGTGCATTTTTTAGCATCATTCTACCCTAGAAGTTTTTGAATCTTTTTTTCATTTGTTATGTTTGTATTCAATTTTGCTGTCATGTTGAAGATTCCCTCAACTTTTAAGTTTATACTTTATTAATTTTCATGTACAGGTACATGTACATGTACATGTAACTTCCAGCATCTTTTCTGAGCTTGAAACCTCGTACATGTACATTTTAGTATTTTTTGTTCCAGTGAAGTATTAAACTACCTGTACTTGTCCTTTACAACTAAATACCGGTAGGCATATTTTCGTACAGCTTTGGATTCCAATTTTCACCTGAAACTTGAATTATCGTTAAAAATACTCTTTTCTTATTTGATTGTCAGGTGCGAAGTATGGATATAATTTCTCGGGCACTTCATAATGACCTAGAGTACATGTAGATCTACAGTATGTGCTCAAGCTCCCTTTATTAAGAAGATATACCAATCCAGTATCATCAGAGTTAGCAGAGTGCATCGAGGGAAATCATTGCAGAGATTGTGCAGGCCATCCCACTTGGCGGTTTGGTGAGTGGCTTTGTTGAATAGGGGACTCCAGTCTTTGGACATGACTGCAGTAGAGTTTTGTGGCTTATACAGAATGTCTTCTTGCGACAGTGACAGCGAGGATAGGAGAGAGAAAGGATCAGGAGAGGAGGTCAGGCTAAATGTTTATGATATGGTAAGTAAACAACAAAGTGAAGGGGGAAAAAGAAGTTATTCAGGTGTTAGAAACTTTAAATCTTATATTTTTTGGCAGGTGAAAAGGCATTAAACTTTTTATTTATTGAAGATGGCAGACATCAATTTTGATCATTTCTCTTCTATGGAAAGAATAATACATTACAATAGTTTTCCATTTGCCTTAATATGTTAAAAGTAAAATTAAAAACAATCTGAATGTTATTTTCAGGGCTGACAACTGTCAGATGAATTTGCTTGATATAATGTAGATAGAACACTTGATGTCAGTGTGATACTTGATACATGTACATGTACAATGTACATGACCAAGTGTTTTGTCATATTATGTAACCATATCTGTGCACTTTAGCACTTTGGACATTCACTGCAAGTTCTGTGCCAAGACCATTGTCTCAGTGAAATGTTTTGAAATAAACTGTACATGAACTCGACATATCAGAGTAACAGAGTAAAGAAAACATAAAATTGTTTTTGTAAAAATGAAATCGATGGAAACAGGATGATGTCCTAACAGAATCATTGTTTTAAAACGTGATTTCTTACTAATTTTTGCTGAGTTACATGTACAATGTACGTGTAAACTGTACAGTGTACACCATGACAGCAAAAATCATGAATAAATTTACATACACTGTACATGTACATGCCTTACATTGTACAATGTACATGTACATGTACTATATCACAGCTTACTGTACATGTATCCTCTCGTGGTTGGGTGGAATGTTAGTGTTAACATTAAAGCATGAACTCATCTAAATTTTACCATCTCCATAATCTAGTATATTTTTTTTCTCTTTTCCTCATACGAGGCACTTTATTACTTTATATCATTTTAACAACATTGCATATAGAGTATATATTCACAATCAACAAACTGATATAATAAAATAGGGGAAACATAAGGAAAGTGGAAGGGAAAGATCAAGGCATGAATATAAATGCGTTGAAGGTTCAACTAAGAAAGATTCATCTTGATATTACTTATTAATTGTTCTTGGTTTCTGTATTGCCAATTGACATAAAACATAAAATCGCTTTTGAAAGTCATCCAAATTGAATGACTATTGAAGGATTTACTTCTAATATGATTAAGTATATACACCTTATAAATTGCATATTGTGCGTAAACAATAATCTAGTATATATCGCTATTTCAAAAATGAATTTTTAAAAAGAATAAGCATACAGTATTACAGGATAGTGGTCGTAATGTACAAATTAGGAGTTTGAGCAAAGATCTGGGCCTTGCTTCATAAAACTTGTTATCAATAATAAATATATGGCTCTCAGCCAATCAAAATTATGCCACAAAATTATGCCACAGTTTCAGTAGCTCTTAACAGTTATTGTAATTTAAAAGTTACCAATAACAAGATATGTATTATAAGCTACTGAAATCTTTAAATTTGGTTGGCTATGAGCAGATTTTGTCATTGATCTGTGGCAGTTGTTATTGATAACATTAACAAGTTTTTTTAAACAGAGCCCTGGTTAGAAGAAGAGGAAGAGTGTTGGAATACAGTAAGAGAGAAAGAAAAGATGAGTTGAGACACGGGGGAAAAATGAATAAATAAATGAGATTAGAATGGCTTCACACAACTTTTTGAAGACTCAAGGGCCAACTCTTGATCATGCAGGGTTCCAATGTCTGATGCAGGAGTAATTGCCATCCATATGGAAGCCTCTTATCTTTTTTTCATGCATGTTGGCTCAATTATTTATGGTAGGATGGTCATAATGGGGCAAGTAACCTTGTCCTCAAGATTAAAATGTATTCAGATAAAACAACATCTACATGTACTGTTCTTGTATTGTACAGATTCATTGATATCTGCCAATGTGCTGCATATATACACATGTACAAGAGCATGGGCCTACACTATAGTATTAGCTACCATTGAGCTACATGTACATCCATCTTGTTTCATACATATTATAGTACTATAAGACCTATTTTATTCTTATAACATGAATATGAAAAGAAGAGAGTGGCCTAAATGTTTAATAATTTTCTTATTTATCCTGTAAAAACAAACACAAAGAAAGAAACAATTTCACACAGCATTACAAAAAAACAAGGGGGGGGGGGTGGGAGTGGGTCTACTCGTACACAGAGGTACTAGATATTGTATACTTCTATACACCACTACACTCACACAAATATGCTGTAATGTACATGTACCAGCATGGTTCAAATGATTGATTGAGCAACTATTACTTTTCAGAGAGGATCAAATTGAGTCAAATATTCATTTTGTGTTGTAAAGACTTAAAATGTACATGCAAACTTGTGCAGTATACGTACATGTACATACAGTATGTAGGTACAGTATGTACTGTTTGGTGTACCGGTAGGCTTACTAGGCTACATGTACATGTACATACAAAATGACTTATAATGCACTATAGTATATACCTGGAGACATTTTATTCTATTAAAGTGTCCATGTTCCCTTTCTCCTGTTTTCTTCATTCTTCTTTCCTAACCTTCCTCTTTCCTGATAACATACATGTATTGTAACCGGAACCCACCCCCTTCCAAAAAGAGACAAAAGAAATGATACTGTACATGTACATGTAGATAGTCTATTCTGGAAATGTAAGTATCGTAAATGTCTGTGTAAAAGGCGCACTTTTTTGCCGCCGAAAAAAATTGAAAGTCGGGGGTGCGTCTTATACATACAGTAGGTACAGATTTTTTTTTTTTTTTTTTTTTTCCCTCCCCAAAATAGGGGTGCGCCTTATACACAGGTGCGCCTTATACACGGAGATTTACGGTACTAATATTTGTTCATACAGTACAAAATACATTTCTGGAACTGGCCTGCCACTTCTTTTCTTGTTTCTATTGCAGTATTGGACTAATGAATATACAACAACACTAGGATTAGGTGTATATCACACTGGAATTCAAGTTTATGGGAAAGGTAGGTACAATTTTACACATTTTAAAATTAAAATAATAATTTTCCTGTTTTTGCATACATGTACATTAGAAACTTGTGAAATGTGGATATTTTGAAATGAACTTGTATTGTAATGACCTTAATTGTAGCAGTACAGCTGTCTATAATTATGTATCAAGTTGAAGTTTTATCATGCAGATAATCTTCTGATGTCCTCCTTCTTCTCTCTGGAGATCTATGCATTTTTAATGAATTTGGCTAGAAGTTGAAGCGCAGTTGAATCAAGAGTAGGATCGCAAAACAGGAGACATGTAGATTTTATCTTCCTATGGAGGGTTGAAAGAAATGCGGCACATTGAATAATTGATTTGAAATTTATTTCTTTTATTCCACTGCTGTTGTGCAGTTTTGAATTGTGGTGTATAAAAATATGCTGTTCAAGATGCTGAAAGAGATTACTCATTACTTTGTTTTTGCAACGTCTTGTAAGAACCCTCATCTAAGATTTCTTCTCGTACAACGTGTAACTATTTTTAGGGTTAACTGTCCAACGTTTAATGCCCCAAGGGTAATATCAGAAACAGCACTGCTGGTACATGTATGCAAGTTGAGAGGAATTCTGTAATAGATTCAGAGTCTTTTCAACAACCATCATCTGAAAAAATACATGCAGGACCACAGCATTCAGTTTGAGTTGATGTAGTAGAGATGTGGATCCTTATTTCCCTAGAAACACAATTTGTCAAAAATGTACCAGTGAAAAGGCTTTGAATTTGAATACAGTGTACATGTATGCCTGCATATTTAATCAAACAAATGCATACATGTACATGTATATACATGTATAAGATCAAAATGTGGGGGGGGGGGGGGGGGAATATTGTACCAGTACTACATTTATTTTGTGTCGAGATGTACATGTAGATGAAATCTGATCGGAAAAGTACAAATCTACATATACATACTCCTTCTTCTTCCCTTTAAGATTTGTTTTTTTGTATGCCACTTTCACAACCCTTTGACCTGTTTATAATCCATGATGGTCCCAGCTTACCCCAATCTTGGCCCTGATCAATATTTAATGGTCTGCTCTCTGCCTGCTCTCAGTTACCATCCACATAAAGATCTGCAAAATTGATTGCTTGCTGTGCAGTCTGGGGATATTAATTTGGGGGAGATGGATGAAGGAATAATGCAGACTATTTTCTCCATCGGGAGAGTCGTGCGAGCAATCAAGGCTATTTCGTCTCTTGGGTATGTTGTTGAGGGAGGATGGAGTAAGGAGTTAAAAGACAGCATTGATCAGTGAGAATGTCATGTACATGTAGGTGTTAACGCTGATGTGACCTTTCAAATGAAAAATGATCAATGCATCATATTTGATATTTTAGACTGGTATGAAATCTTATAATTGAACTACTGCTTAAAGGGAAATCCAACCTTATTATCAAACTGCTCTAAAAGGATGGAGAGAAAGTATACTGATGAAAGTTTGAATGAAATCTGACAAAAAATGAGAAAGACAGAAAGTTATGAGTTTTTGGAAGTTGCAATTACTATACATGTACAGTATGGGCTCTTCAAATTAGCTGAATCAGCAATGTCGCTGTGATGTAGTGGCGGACAACTTTCCTATTTGTTCCAACACACAAAATGACTAAAAACTTATTTTTCTCAAACGTGTGTTACTTTGGATGGTCTTTTCTTTTTAGAGGACCTGTAATAATATGCATGTACATGTACACTCCATATTTTGAGTAGTGCCCTAAGGGTGAAGGCACTTGGCAGAAAACCAAAAAATAGTGATACTTTTGTACATGACAAACAGGAGAGTTATCTGCCACTAAGCCACAATCCACTGACAAAATTGCTAATTTGAGATTCGCATACCGTAACTGTCATGATCTCATGTTTCAAGCATTCATAATTTTCTTATTATTGGTCAGATTTATTTCAAACTTTCACCATTTCTGTATCTCTGATTTTCCTGCTTTCATTCAAACTAAATTATTATAAGGGTTGGTTTGCCCTTTAAAACCACAAATCTTCACTTTGTATAAATACCTAACACAGCCTTTAGACAGAATAAGAATACTGTACATACACACTGTACTGTACACATAGTTATTGAAAGAATTATACAATGTGTAGGAGTCAGATAGATAAAAAAGCTAATGGAGAAGATAAGTAGTAGTTGGTAGGACATAAAATATATGTTGATTTGGGTATGGTAAAAAGAATTGGTAAAATTGCCAAAGCATCTGGATACAGTTGTACCTACAGTACATCAGTTGAATAATGAGGGAAAAGCTACTGCTCACTAGTGCTCAGCATACAATGTACATACTGATGTAGGCATTAAGATTTAAGAGTGATGAAAGAGATGAAGACATACATGTACACCGTATGTTTGCAACTGGCTTCATTCTGGTATTTAGTTATCATGAAGTTGAAGATAATAATAATAATATTGGGTTCTTGTATAGCTTCTTCTGACACTCAAGGCACTCCCGATTGATACGTTTGAAAACCTTTCTCAGACTTTAATACTAGTCTGGCACACACCTCAATGACTTCATGCTCATTAACTCAATTCAAGACTCATGAATTCATATTGACTTAAAACGATGGATTTACAAACTCATGCAGAACGAGCTTGTACTGTACAAATCTTTCACGTGCCATTAGACACGAGTCTGAGGTACCTGTACATGGAAGTCTATTACGCAAATACAAATGCATTATAATTAACCTTCATTTAATGTATCCTACGCAAGCAAGAAAAAGTGTAATTCAATACATCGGTTAATCTTATGGGTATAGATTTCAGTAGTTTTCATTTACAGCATTAAACTTTTATTGAAAAAGACTTTTAATCCATATATTTGATGAATTGTGTACATGTACATGTTTATGTATGTACCGGTACATACTGTACATACATAGGCCTACAGTACGGGTATTCAAGCCAAATGAGATACATGTAGACACAGTACAGTATATACAAAATTAATTTTGCTTGTGGTTTAACCACAATACAACAAACAACCTTACCCCCCCCCCCAACCATTACTTGATGTTATTACATGAATAGCTAACAGGTACACTATCTCTTTATTCTCTTCATTTCCATTATTGTTATCTTTTAGTGTGTGTTTGAAATGTACATAATCACACTTCTGCATCAATTTTTGAATAGGTCTGCAATGTATTTCAGTCTTGAATCCGATGCACAGTGCAACCATGATCATTGTACAATGTACCTGCAGATAAAGCTGTATGTGTATCCCCCTCCCCTATTACCCAACAAGAAAATATCAATTTCATTATTCTTTCATGATTTCAAAAAAAAAAAAAAAAAAAAAATTGATGCTAGAACTTGTATTCTGTTTGCCTGTGCAGCTGTATGTCTCCTAGATATTCTCAAATTTGTGTCTGTTATGACAGTCCTGCCTGTACAAGTGCAATGTTCAGAAAGCCTTATTGTGAAATTTCACCCTCTAATGTTCATGTATATTCCAGCCTAGGGAATTAGGAGTGTATGAATAATAAAGCCTTCCTAGCAGGCTGCAATCCCTCATCTCTCTCTCCTCAGGGGTGTGACATTCACAGGCAAGCAAACAGGCATCCAGTCACCTGATGTCCTGCAGCTTTTATGCCAGAGTATATGGCATGTTTCTTCTTTGGAATTGGAACCCCATTCAGACGAGTACAATTTGTTGTCTAGCTGTACAAAAATCATCAAACCTTGTACAGCTAAACGTCAATGACCCTATCTGATGAAAATACAACTTGATATAAATGGAAAACTGAATGAATGTGAAATAGAAATATAAAGGAATAAAAAGTAATTACCCTTTCATTATTGCCCAAAAGCAAATTAAAACCTTGTTTTTCGCACCCTTCCAAATTATGGGTCAACAGGGGTCAAATTTGCTGCAGTTTAACAGTGAAGACATAGCATGTGGATATAGCTGAGGCGAAGAGCCGTGCTTACCTACATGTACAGTAATTAATGCAAAGTCATTGTGAATGTAAAGATGATGTCATCAAGTCGATAGCGAGTTTTTAGGTTGACAACTTCTGTTTTTCAAAGCTTTGGATTTTGACAGACACTAAAGTGACATATGGTTGATATTATTGTAATCCATGGCTAATAAGCTTTTTGTTGATACACAATTCATCCATTTCATTTTTGCAGTTCGGATATGGTCTTTAAGTAGTTAACTTTTCAACCCTGAACAAGGCACCTACAACAAAATATTGTACAGCAAAATGGAGGTGTGACTGAGCATTGTTTTAAACAATAAGTTGATGAAGAACAGGGTCCCTATCCCGCATAAATATCACATTGAACGATACAGTACATGCTATCACTCATGTGGTTTGCGCCAGCTGTTATTTTGTACCCTCAAACCATAGATACACAAACAACTGATGAATGAATTCATATTTTGTATGTAGACCTACTACAAAAAGACTGGATTTCTTTCTTAGCCGGTTTAGGCCTACCGTACTAAAGACTGGGTGATTTCCCTCTTATCACACACTCTTGACTTTATGCCCCTTTCATGTATGAAGGAAAACCCTGGCATTTTGAAAGGGCAAGGCCATATGTCAAGATCAATGACAAAATATAGCTTTATTCTGTTTACTGTTCAAGGGCAAGGCCTTTTTTACTTATAATGTACTTACTGTACATAGAAGGAGGAGGTACACGTACATGTATCTCCTCTATACTTGAACCTCGGCCAAACATGAAGACACATACCTTTTGTAAAAAGTCAAATTCACTGTGTACAGTGTATATTTAATTTTGACGGAAATAATAATTTATTCTCTTGCTGTTCAGTAATACAGCAAGTTAAATTCTGCCAGCTTATTTGCAGGAAAGATCCAGCTTTTGATTACCGGTATGGAAATGAAACAAAGAAATTGTACTTGAATTGTATTACCTGTGCATTTGCTGATCACAGAGTATTCAGCCCTTCACTATGAAATTCCACATTTACTATGAGACAGTGTACTGTGTACGGTATACAACTGTATGTGTAAGCCTAGTAATAAAGACGATGTTTATATCTTGTACATGTAAAACTGCCGTCTTAGTTGAGATGCATCTAAAGATTCTTTATAATGCCTATGAATGATATAATGCCATACTGAATATCCCCACCATCTACTACCTTTGCAATACTGCTTGGATGCATGATCATCAGGATACCAACTGCATTGGAATCTCTAATGCTCATTCAGACTACTAAAATTCCATTGTGTAGCTACGTGTATTAAACAAATACTGTGTACACCTGTAGCTATATATGAAGTCATTTTTTTCCTGGTCTGAATTTAGTTATAAATAGCAAAAACGTGTAATGAAACGTCAAACAAAACATCATATAGTGATACGCTGTATTCTTTGATCATATAATGGCAGGGCTTATCGTGAGAATGCACTGATGATTGGCCAGTTGTCATGTCAACTGACTTCTTCAAAGAAAATTCTTTGCATGGTTACATATAAATATGTCCTTATGATAAGATATGATACTCTTTTCACGTGTGTATGCCCGCTGTATTCTTTGGAAAAACATTAAACTTGGCAGGGCTAAGAATCAGGATTGGCCAGTTGTTGTAATGTCAACTGACCTCTTTCAAAAATAATTTCTTTTGATGTGACGTGTCTTTATGATATGATACTCTTATTTATTTTATTTGTATTAATTACAATAGTCTTTTTTTTTAGTAGGGTGGCTCCATCAGTAGTTAAATACTGTTTTCCATGGAGGCCCTACAACATACTGTAAATACAAAATTTACAAACATATTAATGTAAACAATCCAAAACGAGACAAAATAAATTCAGTTACAACATTTTCGAACTCTTTTCATGTGTGTACATACATGTATGTGTATATGCCCCTTTTGCCATACAATGATGCTCTATGTAAGTTTTGTATAAATGGCCTCTAGTCTGAACGAGCTACATGTATAAGGGCTATAGCTGTCAGTGATGTGAGATGTGGACCGTTTAATTACATACACTCTTTTAATTCCCTTGTGAATAGGATGCCCCAGCCACTAGCCTATTAATTGTATACCATTTGAGAGGCGCTTTCCTCAAGGACTAATAGCTCATTTGGGTCTACAAGGTACATGTTAAATGTACATACTTTTAGTATGGCTTAGTGTGCAAACAAACAGTGTCAATTTGAATGCTGTACATGTATCTCTTCATGGTATACATTTAGGTGCACTATCTCTTTGTATAACATGTACTCTACAACTTTTATTATATATCTACTCAATAAATAAAGTTGAATGCTGATTTTGCCATTTTTTGTTAAATATATTTTTTAATGGATTTCCCAGTTGAAAGTTTCTACAGAAAAAATTTAATGAAATATAGGACAGGCATAATGTACAATTTCATATTAACGTGCTCAGGTTCCTACAATTGTATGGTATCAAAAGAGACAAGAAGTTCTTTTTAATGCACAGTTTTTACAAAATGTAGATAGAAGTAGAACAAATGTACATGTATCTTAATATTGTCTTTCTCATGGAATTCAATACAATAATTCAGTCAACAAATTGGTGTTTTGAATTTATGTTAAGTAATTATTTAAATCCTCTTTCAATTTTTGTTCTTTCTTGGTACAGAGTATGCTTACGGAGGACACCCTTTCCCTTTCACTGGAATATTTGAGATAGAACCCAGAGATGTCACAGATTTAGGAGAACAATTTAGTTTTAAGTAAGTTCTTCTGTACTAAATACTAATTTGCATATAACGGTATATGTTTTAAGTTTCGAAATATGAAGTTTAGCAAATGTGGCATTAAAATCCTACTAATCTTTAATGTTAAAGTAACAATGAATTTAATGGCTTCTTTTCCATTCTTATGCTGCTCCATGTATAATTAATTATATTAAGAGAAATTCTTTTTTAGAAATGATGAAAAGAAAATGGTGAGAAAAAAGATAACTACATGTCAAGTTAAAAGTTGAAGAAAAAAAAAACAGCAATATAATGATCAATATTACGAAACCGTACATTCTTGAAAGACATGTACAAATTATACAATGCAGAGAAATCTATTAAACAGCTGAAATAAAGGCATCACTGCAGTAAAATGATACATACTGTAGTGTATTAAACATTAAATATTCTTGTAGATCTGTTAGATCATAATATTTGTATTATTCCTATGCCAGACAATAATAGCAGAATATTAAGAAATATTTCCTCTTGCAGTTAACAAGCTTGTGCAAGCTGGAGAATATAGGCTTCACAAGTTCACAGCAGGTAGTAATAGAAAGAATAAATTTGCCAGATGTGTATATTGATGGAGGATTCAGTGTACTTACTTCCTTCATGTAACTTGGATTACAGGTACTGTATGTAAGACTACTGTTTGCAAACTAGGAAATCGGGATATATGAAATAGCAAGTGTATTATTGCAATAAAACTTTGATCAAAGGTATCTTGAAGAATAAAAATGGTCATAGGATTGACATTGTAAGGTATTGGCTTTAGAATGTGATTTGCATTTTGGAGAATTACAATTATAATTATAATTTTGTCACACTCATATTGTGGTCTGGATTAAAAATCATAAGGTTAATATGCATGACCCCCTTGGCCTTGTTAATATTTTAAATATGAGGGTGGGGTAACCTACATATAAGTGCCTGTTAGCGTGAGCCATGCCATAATACTCATTCAGCAGTTGTATTAACTTTACTTTTTTCATATGACAGGGAAACGATAGTTCTAGGCCAGACTGACCTCACAGAGGAAGACGTAGTGAAAGTAGTAGACTGCCTTGGAAAGAAGTATCCTGGTGAAGCATATCATCTCATTCACAAGAACTGCAATCACTTCACACAGGAACTAGTACAAGTAAGCAGCTCAAAAGCTTTGAAATGGTTACTTCTACAGCCGTCTAAAGATAAAAAATGGAAATCCAACTTAAAAAATAGAAATTTAACATTAAATTCTTTCCCCATCACTAAAATTAAAACCATCAGAAAGTGTAACTTCTTTGCTTTCCAATAATACATTACTTTGGTTGTATTTCTAGGATCATGCACCACTGAAAACCATTGTCTGTAGAATTTTGGGCAGAAATTCCATTTGGTTCACTTGCATAAAGCCCATTCGACATGGTTTCAGGGTAACGACTTTGTCAACCGGCTTAATTGCTTCTTCTAGCTATCAGTTGTTAATTAGATCTCACACTGTTCGAGTTTAAGCTTTAGCGAGACAAAGCGTTCCCTTCATCAAAAGGATTACAAAGTGGCCTCCCATGCATGGGTGGATAATTATTGTTTGGTGTCTCATTATCACAAAGTATTAAATATTCAACCATAAAATGCTAAATAAGGTATCATCTAAAAGCACCTAGGGTACTCACATGAACATTACTCCTGCCTCAATGGCTGGAGTGGACCTACATGTACATGTTAAAGTGTAAAGGTTTGAAGCTGTGCCACAGGATACATAAATATATATATTTTAAAATACAGCCCCTTTGCATTCAAAGGGGTCCAGATTGAACTGTCTTTATACATGAGCACTATGTGAAAACTCTTGGGGGTCCAGACTTTGTTTGGGGCGCAATGTGTCCCGGGCACCTGGTAGTATTCATCCCTGACCATTGGAAGGATTTGGCGAATTTTGAAGAATTTGAGAAATGAAACAAGGCATAGATCATGTTGAAGTATTAGTCACCATCACATCCTTCTTATTACATAATTTTAATGATAGAAAGGGAATTTCCCTATTTCATATCCATTTCATTGAAACAAAATATTTTCCACTGGTAGGCTTTGGGGAATTTCGAAGTGTGAGGAATGAGACAAGGCATAAATCATGTTTAAGTATTAGTCGCCATCACATCCTTCCAATAACATAGTTTTAAATGATAGAAAGGGAATTTCCCTATTTCATTGTAACAAAATAATTTGGCACAACATGTTTAGTCTATACCTAGCTCATTTTATCTTATAAAGCCTTTATCAATCTTATCTGAAGGTATCAGGTTATATATGTACAGCAGCAATATTCTTTTGACACAATTTCTACTAAGAGCAAGAAAGGGCATTAACTATTCGTTAAATCATATTACATTTTATCTCTGATTGAATCGATACCATTCTACCCCTAGATACTCTGTGCCAAGGAGATCCCTTCGTGGATCAACCGATTGGCTGCAGTAGGAGCCCGCCTACCCTTCATGGAGCGCATGCTACCCAAGGAGTGGCTTACCCCACTAGCCCTGGTAGAGAACAACTCGGTCAAGGAGCCCGAACCCTCAAGAACACCTAGTGACTCAGAAACGGGCAGCAAGTCATCATTGTTATGACAACCCTGATATCACCTCTAGGGAATGTTTTTTATACAGAGTGCCACAAGGATGTGATGTTTACCTTACTTGCTTTTTATTGTAACTTTATATTAAAGGAAAGATGACAGAGAGGATCACTCCATGGAGCATATTCTATACCGCTGATCCATTATTTCCCTTTTCAGATGTTATTCTCTTTATTTATTAAAATGTACCGGTATGTGTATTTCAATAGGATAGTTGAACCATGCCTAAAATCTCATGAAAATCTACATTGCTGTAATACAACTAAACTATAGTCCAAACAATTCACTGACCAAGTTAATAGCAATCAAAAACTTGTTTCTGATGTTGAAATGAGAGTAACGTGCCAGGTGCCAGTCAAAATGGCAGTTTGAAATATGGGACTGATTGAAATTCTCTTACGTTGAAAGGCAATATTAAGCAAATATTTAAAAAAAGAGTGAAAATATATTTTTGGGGGGATTACATGTAGCAAGATGTATGGAAATGAATATGCAAGACATTCTTTTTTTAAAATTAGGTCTACTGGTTGATGTTTTAATTGTGTCATTTTTATTCAACCACAAATCTTTTGCTTTAACCAGGCAGTACGATAACCATGATATTACAGTTCCTCTCAATATTTATCATACTTTGATTTGCTCAACTCTTTTCTTTTCTTTTCCGACATTTATTGGTAGATTTTCCTTCCTTTTGTAGGAGGGAAAGACAGAACAAGCTTGCAGCACTGTGCCTTCAGATATATTATCTGCTAATACTTAACCAATACTATTGGCATGTGATCATTCATTGTAATATTGATATCTTAGTCTATAGATAATGGTACCATTCGGAACAGGTGGATTGCCATAATGTATGATGTCAAATGAGCAAGTATATCAACTTTGTGGCACTCTGGCCAAATTTTACTAGCTGTTTTATGAACTTACCGTATTGAATATACAAGATAGATATCTATTTTTGTGTGCTTACACTTGTAAAAAGCTAATTATATAACAAAGTAAATTGTTTACAAAATATATGTATATATATTTATGGAGGTTAGAATTGTACCATTGTCTGCATAATTTATTCTAATAGAGGTTGAACTAATAATTATCCTGGTAGAGTGTAGATGATTAGATGTATATGTGCATTGTTCCTATGGGTATCAAGTATTAAGGAACATGCGGACTGTGCCTTTTGGACTTTATAGAAAATTCAGAAAGGTAGAAGGATATTTCTTATATGAGGGAAAGAGGGTGACTTTATTTCCTAGTTTGAAAAAGATTGCTAGAGACATGTAGGTCAAGCTCATATGATTGTTGATTATTCTTTTGAGAGGGTATATGACTAGCTGCAACCACTGGTTGGCATGGAAACACCTCTGTCAAAACATAGTCAGCCTTATTGTCTCCCTAGAGCTGCATCGTGAATGAACTGTAAGCCTTCATACCATCCATAGGTTAAGAGCTCTTGGAAAAAATGACTAGTACATGTAGCACATTTGTGAGGACTAATCCCCCACAGATGCAAAAACATGAATATGTTTCTTCAAAAGATCTCTTTCTGTTTTCAGTGAAACAGGTTGTGTGTTGAACCACATTTTAAAATTGTGGTATTTAATTTTTGAGAGAGTGAGATATAGGGCTTTTGCATTTGGGGCAACAGAATTTTTTGGAAGACAAACTCTTGTTTTCTGAATAAAAGTAGGCAATCCCCATTTTACTGATGCCAAAAATTCTTTCCAATGGAAGACAATGTCAAGGTGACCTCTTGGGAGACAAACTCAATGACTGCATGAACATGACCATAGTAGTTGGAATGTGGTGAAAAAGGATTTCTCAGGAATTTGGTCAAAAGAGAGGTATAAACAGCATCAAAGTAGCATTCTATGTATCCACAATGCTCAGCTAATGACATGAAGGTTAACAAAATACCCGTTTTGGCAAGGTATCACAGTATCTGAGGCGAGCTTTGCTATGAAAATGAAAAAGAAATATGTTGGGTATGTTGGGCGATATTTCTAGCGTGTTTCTGATGCTTGAGAAAGTGGCTTTGGCAAAGAAAGATTGAGTGCATGGAATTTACTTGTTTGGTTATATATTTCTGTACCGATGAGTCATTGTGTACTAAAGTTTGCTTATAGCTTTACATAAAACATTTAACTTTTATACCTTGCTTTTAGTGTATGCAGTATTTAATGGTATCCATAAAAAACATTGCAAATACATTAGGAAAAGAAAAAATGGATGGGAAATGAAATATCTTGTCAGATGTGATGTTACTGACAGAAGAGATTACCAACCAAAATGTCTAAAATGAATTCACATTTGTATCTTTAAGTTATTTAGTCTTAATATTCTGAGCTTTGCCAATCAAATACGTAGCTTTTGTGTATTTTTTTGTTTTTTGGCTTGCACACAGTAACTAAAAATCACCTGCTCGATCTTCTAATTGAAAAAGAGTCGGATAAAAATCTTGGAACCATAAAAGATGGCATCTTCAAATCCGGCTGGTTCCAAGATTTTTTCTGACTTATTTTTAATTACGACATCGAGCACCCAATCTTTATTTACTGAGTGCAAGCCAAAAAAATTCTTTATACATATTGAAGTTACTGCCTTACATTAACAAAATACCCAACCGTAGATGTATTCCAGTATGCAGGCAATATAACATTTTAAAAATAAATATGTTTTTGTTTTCAGTTGGTTTCATTTTCACATTAACAGTGAGGCAAATATTGTAAAGCACAAAAGAGATGAAGAAAGTAAGCAACAAAATATCATGTGCACAGTGCACATCATTATATCTATAGTGCGTACATATAAAGACTGTCGTACAAACTTAGGATATTCAAGCTTTCGCACCTTTTGAAGAATAATTATTGGCTACGAGGTTGTTAAAGGAAGACAAAAAATGTATTTATCAGAAGAAAAAAAAAAAACGTTTGAAATCATTGTACAACTTGCTTGCACAAAAAAAATGATATTGTAAAGTATGTTGCCTTGTGCATATTGTAAGACCTCCGTGTACATCATTATTATACTTTTATCTTATTTGGTTAATTCACTGCTCACTTATTCATCTATTTGGTGCTTATAATGCTTGAAAATACTAGTTCAACGTGAAACAAGGTCAAATTAGATAAAAGGTATATGTACAATTGTACATCATAGATATGCTGATGAACAAATGAGATTTATATCTCTTGGGGGGTAAAATACTCCCAACAAACCAACAAGATGTAGCTTGTTACAGCTGCATAGCAAAGACACAGTGGGGATTCATGCAAGGTTGTCTAATATTTGGTGTAAAGATAATGTCATGCAGGAAACACAACCATAGACTTGGAACTGGTGATTGATTTTTCACACTATTTCATTCACAGATTTGTAGATCTGTGTGCTGCATGGGTGCTTTCTCACTTTCGCCTTATTTAGTTCACTTTTCAAAATTATTTGAAAAACTCTAAAGGATCAAATGAAGTATTGTCAGGCTAATGGAATGCTGTTTGAAAGTCTAACAGATTTGTTCGTGGCCCAGGTCTTGAATTAGTAAAGTACGCACCTTGAAATTTAGAATTCTATCAGGGCTATTAGTTATTAATGTAGTCTGTTGTATTATCAGGGTACATGTGGAAACTAATCCACTACTTTGCTAATACTACCCAATCTTAACATTTGTAGTTTCCTTCCTAGCTATTGTTCTGGAGAGTGTAAACACATTCTCCCTTACTTTATAAATAGTCCTGGCTACCATAATATGCTTCAGAGTGTGAACACATTCTCACTTCCTTTAATAGTCCTGGCTACGATGCTTGAGAGTGTGAACACATTCTCACTTCCTTTAATAGTCCTATGGCTACGATGCTTGAGAGTGTGAACACATTCTCACTTCCTTTAATAGTCCTGGCTACGATGCTTGAGAGTGTGAACACATTCTCACTTCCTTTAATAGTCCTATGGCTACGATGCTTGAGAGTGTGAACACGTTCTCACTTCCTTTAATAGTCCTATGGCTACGATGCTTGAGAGTGTGAACACATTCTTACTTCCTTTAATAGTCCTGGCTAATATGCTTGAGAGTGTGAACACATTCTCACTTCCTTTAATAGTCCTATGGCTACGATGCTTGAGAGTGTGAACACATTCTTACTTCCTTTAATAGTCCTGGCTAATATGCTTGAGAGTGTGAACACATTCTCACTTCCTTTAATAGTCCTGGCTACGATGCTTGAGAGTGTGAACACATTCTCACTTCCTTTAATAGTCCTATGGCTACGATGCTTGAGAGTGTGAACACATTCTTACTTCCTTTAATAGTCCTGGCTAATATGCTTGAGAGTGTGAACACGTTCTCACTTCCTTTAATAGTCCTGGCTAATATGCTTGAGAGTGTGAACACATTCTCACTTCCTTTAATAGTCCTGGCTACTATGCTTGAGAGTGTGAACACATTCTCACTTCCTTTAATAGTCCTGGCTACCATGCTTCAGACTGTGAGCACCTCCTTCCTCTGTCTCGCTCAATCACACCTTTGTTTCCTTTTCCGGTGTGAATTCAGACAAGGACTTTGATTTATCCAGACAAGGACTTTGATTTATCCAGTTCTTATTGCCATGGTGACACACCTCCGGTACATGAAGGGGTTTATACAGTTATTAAAGCACAGAAAGTAATTAACATATAGTCATATATATCTTTTAAAAAAAACATTTTTGATTCAAGTGCCCAGTCTATATTCACAAGATGGTTGCCTAAAATAAAAATATCTAGTTGTAACAGGAGAACAAGAACAACAACAAATATGGAATGTTATTTTTAAAATGATGTGCATTTATGTGTTCATTTGCACCAATTTGCACCATCCATGCCAAATTTAGCCCATCAATCCATTATTTACAAGGGTTTTGGGTCACGTTATTGTAATTTATTTATTTAGTGAAATCAGTATTTCTATCTAATTTGTGTGAAAGTAATGGTGCATATTTTTTATTGAAGTAGATTCTTGTGCAAGATGATGTGTGAGAGTATCATTTTATTGGACACCCTTCATAACTATACAATTAATACGAAGTTTAATATGAGGCAGACAATGATTCATCTCTTTATAGATATATATCTATAAACAGGAGGATAGTATAATCTTGCATTTGTTAAATTGCAGATTGAGAGACTTTAAGAAAATAGAAATTCTGAGAGATTACTTTCCCCCCACAAAATGAGTAGTACTGAGGTGAAGTGTTCTTGAAGGGATAGCCTGACAGCTGGAAAAAGGGAAGGAGACATGTTGTATCATTAGCTTAAAAAATGGCAATATATTGTGTATGTTATTGGTACTGGGTATGATGCTCAATAAGTCAAAGTGATTGGTTTCAGTCATGTTTAAAGTAAAGTAAATTGAAATTGAAATTTTAAAGACACATCTCTGCCCATCATTGGACCCATCCTCTCTTACATAAATATGAGTCATTTGTATTTGACAATCTAAAGGGAAATATTTTTATAGTGACTTGGATATACACGTGTTGCCATATATCAATTATCTTTTTGTAACTCTAATCATTAACATGTACACCTGATCATATCCATAGATCTATAGATTGTGTTGAATTAAATTTGTACTGTTTGATGTTGTGTAATCCTTGATTTGCTATAAAACAAATGAAATTTTGTGGAATATTTCTTCATGCATGGCTTAGGTGCATATGCATTACTTTGGTAAAGAATCAGTATTATAATAAACTTTTAGAAGAAAGGGGAATAGTCGATAGTACCACAACAGGTGTATGCCTATAGCGACATGTACATGTATAACATTAAACCTGTGACTTTAAAGGTAAAGACCAGTATTGGAAACGCCCAATTTCAAAAAATGAAATGGAAGCTCTTTATTACCAATCATGTGAAAGAATATGTTTTGACTAATACTAATACTAATAGTCCCATATACATCTTTCTGTGTACAGTGCTTGTAACTTTACGAAGACTGGATCAAAATTTGTATCATTTTGATGATTCCAGAATCTTGCAGTACACACCAATACTTATATGCTAGATGATTGACCTTTTCTGATCGATTCCACAACGTTTCTTTCACTATGCAATCGCATAACCATAACTGGTCTTTATCTTTAAGTTGTATTGGAAGTACTACACGTATGTTTTTAACCATAGATTTTAACACCATATACTCAAGAAGCACTCGTTCTCAAGACTCACCTCAAACCTCAGGATATCCTAGTTTTAGCATCACTGCTCATGACAGGACAGTGAACTATAAATGAAATATGCTGTAAAGAAGTGCAGTACAAGGAATGTACACCAGTAGTTTTAAGCCCAGTTCAGATAGGAGGCGTTTACCACAATTGAACCACTTAAAACTACATTTACCTATGATGGCAAAAGTGAGATGTTTTTTTCTTGCCATTATGATCTGTCTAGTATAACAAAACAATCATGGAGTGCGAGTAAAATGATTTCTGGCAATTATTTTTCTTCACCCCATGGTATTGCATCTTGACATTCATGTACCGTTACACACACAGTGATGTTGAAGATGTATTTTTGTTTCTAGGCTGTTTAAAGTTTTGTATGATTGTCTCATGGTATCATGACTGGGCTCAAATTCAGAACCTGTATTTCCCCCTGTGTGTAGCTTTGTAGGGCCTAATCATTGATTTAGAATGCATAGGAATTTTTAAAGATAACGCACCTTGAAGGGTTACTGTTAATTGAACACATTATCACTACAATATATTTGCATTTGTTGAGGTTTCATGAGCCTACGTTTGCATTGTGTAAGGGCTGCCTTTCAAGTTGTAAAGCTACATGGAAAGTTTAGATGAAATTGATGGAGACAGTCAAGAGAACGATTGCTTTATTTATCATGTATTTGAAGTTTGTGCAATTCAGTGCTGGAAATTGGATTATGGATATCTTTGAATTTACATGTACCATGTGTGAAGCAAATGTAAAAGGCTTATAATCTGCTTTAAGAAGAAATCTACTGGACAGTCCCTGTTTCCTACAATAATAAGGCGATGTTTCTTTCTTTTCTTTTTATAACTGTTTTGAGCTCCATATTAAGAGAAAATTAAATGTTAGAACAAATCTGTGTGATTTATTATATTGAGTCATTATATATGGCTGTAATGTGTACCCCGACATTTCATCTTTACCGTACACAAAATCAAACTGTTATTGAATAGTGGTTTCTTATTTACGAGTTGAATTCTTTACAACAATGAACAAAAGTGTATCTCGCATATGTTAGAATATTGTTTGCACATGATTTGATAGTGCAGGTAATTTGGAAAGTGATGTGCACCTTGTTTATCTGACATGCTTTTGACAAGAGAGGGAGGGCTGCACTTTTTATACATGTTACAATCAACAGTAATGTACATTTTGTAACCTGACATTTAATATACCATTAGTATATAATATTATTGGTTGGAACAATGAAGATAAAGATGAGAACAGTATTTTTGAAATCTTATTGTTTCTGTGGAGGTGTTCTGAACGTACCGTCAACTTATAAAATACAAAGTACAACTGCTCAAGGAATAACGAAACATTTTTTTTGTACAAGTTGCTGCCAGGGCAGTTTTGTTTGTAATTTTCTTTGCTGTTTATTGGGAATAGTAATAGTTGCTTAGTACTAGATGTGAATTTTAACCTAGAAATGTTCAATAGGGTCATATATTACAGATGTTAATACATGGATGACACTGCCTAGTCTTGCACATGAACTATTTAACTATTAAAAATATTGCCTAGGTCTCATTTTGGGGGAAAATAAAATTTACTATCACATTTTTGTATACAAGTATTGTTTCAGTGTGTGATTATTTCTTTCATTCTTGTCTTTTCATTCTTGTCTTTTCATTCTTGTCTTTTCATTCTTGTCTTTTCATTCTTGTCTTTTCATTCGTTGTTAGTTGTATTTGAAATGAGATGGAAGAAAGAGAAATCATTTTATCAAATATTTATTTCAAAAAATATTATAGATATTTACATCTCAGGCAAATATCTTAACCATCAACGGAAAAATATATTTGTGGTCCAATATGCTGAGGTCCAGCAAATAGGGGCGCTGGTATCATGAGGGAGGGGGTTATGCTTTTCTCACCCTATGCTTTTACCCCCTCCTTTTCCTATGTTAAAGCTATTTGACGGGGGAGGGGAGGGCACATGCCTCCCATGTCCATCCATTCCCAGATTGGAATGCATAACATTTCTCAACAGGCTGGCCAAGTCCAGGCCAAGTCCAGGTATTCCTAATATTAATACTCTAGTACTCCGGGATAAAGCTTGTAAATACCTCCACTTCCGAATCGACTTAGGAAGTTTGAATTCTCTCATTATCTAAATTGAATATACATCAAGGAGGATGGTACACATCAATATAAAAGGGCAAAAGACATATAGTGTTCAATTGCCCAAAGCCAATAACAGCCATGCAAACTATGTATTAATTAAGTATGTGTCTTCTTAGCTAACATTGGCAGATACCTTCACCCTATGACACTTGTTTCTAGGCAGAGAGATTATAGACCGAATCAGGGTTTTGTACAGGTACAGTGTCGGGCTTGTTCAGATATTAACCGCCAAGTTTTTGTTAACGTGTATGACTTGCAGCTGCGCTGAACAGGTTCTACACATATTTACTGAGCAGAACTATGGAGTGTTTTACATTTTATGTCATCTTAAAATGCCATGATGAAAATTGAATAATGAGTATAGGTCTCTAATAAAAACATGAATAAAAGTTTCCACATAAAGGTACAGATATGGGGCAAAAAAAAAAAGGGTTTAGCTTGGGAAAGCAATACATATTTTAACAGGATGCCCAAAGGAGAGTTCAAGCCAGTGATATTCAGACTTGGTTGTTTTGTCCTCACTCATTTACACATTATATCACTCAGAGTACCATTTCATCCACTGAGAGTCAGAGTTAGGAGGGCGTTAACTAATATCATTCAACACAGTCAACATCCTTCTGGCTCTCGACAGATGATATTAAATCTATGAGGAATACAATACAATACGAAGCCTTGTTTTATTAAACTTGATACAATATTAACAAGTTACAACAACTGTTATAAGCTACTGAAATTGTGGCATCTGATTGGCTGAGAGCAAATTTGTCATAGTAATTAAGCATTTGTTACTGATGAAAAGTTTCATGGAACAGAGCATACATTGTAGGTGTTAAAATCACACCTCCCAGATCTAAGCAAAGATTCTTTGTAAACAAAGGAATCAAAGGGCAATCAGTCCTTTCTGCACCACCTATGGACATGGTAATCCCTAGTTCATGTGCAATATAAAATAGGGTGAACATGAATGAATTTGAGCTGTTTATGAATCTTTGATATCCTGTAAATACCAGGCAAACACAGTTGCCTCTTTGATGGTGAAAACTGGAGCAAATCTGCTTACTTCCTGAACACACATTTTATTTGAAAAAAAAAGGTTTGTTTAAAATCCTCCATGCATTTCACCATCAAAATCTGATAGTTGAGAAACTTTGCCACTTACCAATACTTACCAAAACTTACACAACAGAGGGTTTATTCCTCAGGGAAGTGTGTTCATTAGGGAGATACTATTTAACTTTTTAAATAAGATATACATTGCATGTCTCTTTTAGTGGAGTGAGTTAAATACTGATAGAAATTCCAGAGCAAACGAATCCATCACTACAGTGTAATTGGTGAAGAGATAAAAAAAGACAAAACAACTAAATAATCATTGACTCATGCTCTATGATCATATGGGTATTGTTTACATATATGAAAAATAAATATATTTGTAAAGAGAAAATATCCCCATAATAAAAATAAAAATAGAAGAAGCTGGCTATGCAGATGATTTTTGTATTTGTTTCTGTTTCATTGAGTTTGGACATATGCAAAAGGATAATGTCAAGGAAGATGTCGCTCAATGAATCTCTGACTTCATGATGAAGCTGTAAAAACACAAAAAATATAAGTATTTCCTTGGATGACTCTGTTGCAAATATGACAATGATGAAAATTTAGATTTGGTGCCCATATTTCACTCAGTAAACAGACAAGAGTTTGAGCAGCAAACGCACTTTATCATTCCATAGGCTTTTCATCTGGAGTCCACTTTTCATAATCATCCAATTCCTCATTGTCTGTCCTTGATGGTAATACATCACTGCCATCTTCTTTGTTTCCTCGTTCTTTTATTCTATACACCTCATCCACTTCAGCTGCACCCTCATCATCATCAAAGTACTTCTCCTCCTCGTCCCATCCACGAATTGCCAGCGAGTCGTACTCCGTGTTGTTGTCGACCGCTCCGTAGTCAAAGTCTTGATCGCCTCCACTGAGGAATCTCTCCCTCATTATGTTTTGGAACTCTTCTCGCAGGAGGTGCTTTTCTGCTTCTGTGGCAGGGGTTGGTTGGCGCCGAGTCATGGGTGCCACATTTTTATCCTCTTCATCCATCATTTCATCCTCCTCCTCCTCTTCCTCTTCATCGGCTTCTCTCCCGACATTGTTTTGTAGGGAATGATCCATGCCCTTGGAATGACCTGAAAACAACAACCAAATAAAAATGTGTATAAGAATGTTTAGATCCTGTATTCACACCTTGATAAGATACAGTGTACCTACTATTCCAAAACCCATTTTATCAACAAAGAAATGGGCATTAAATGATCATGGCAATCAAATAATCAACAAAAAAAACAAAAAAAGCTATCACTTATTGCATGCATTAGGGACGCAAAATTCTGCAGTGCTGTGGAGAAAGATATTCAAAGTATGCTTCTGAAAGACAATGTGATACTAGGTCAATCTTGTTTGCCATCTCAACTTGATGGGTGTGATATGTTTAATGCACTTTTTATTTCCCACACAATATACAAAGCATATAACTCCATGCTTACTCCAATCAAAATTATGAAGACAAAGACATTACACTGGACAATAAATTATTCTTCAATCTTATTACTGAGAAATCAATCATCACCTGTTCCTTTAACATCTGCCTTCTTCTTCTCCTCCTCCTCCTTCTCGTCCTCGTCCTCATCATCTTCTTCTTCTTCTTTTGCCCCTTCCTCTTGATCCTGTTGTCTCTTGTAAAACTTTTTTATTTCCTGATCCTGCAGGAATGACATGAGGATCGTTGAAAACTTCAAGTCTGTCTGGTCAATCTTAGTCCTAGTCTCCAAACGCTCTTCATCCGTCAGATACTGTCCAATAAGCTGTTCGTACATGAGAGGATCTCTGGCTCTCATCTCATCATCACTTAAATAACTCCCCTCCTTCTCCAATTTCTTGAGCGCTTCATAACGTCGGTTCTTCACGACCACAGACATTTTTCCAGCACCAAGTCTCCTCTTAGCTTCCTTGAGGTAAAACAATACCTCATACACATCGGAGACAGGGTCGAAACAAATGAGGTCGTCTTCACATAGGTATGGGTGGAAATTTTCAATGAATACTGCAGGAGAGTGGTGAAACTGTTCAGAGAGGATTTTGATTCTTTCACTTGTTGATAGTTCCACATCATCTCGTTGCTGGTTCTTGATGCGAGCATTGCTTAGTGCAATGTTCTCAAACATTCGAAGTTGGGCATTCAGCAGTTCATCATCATTTGGGTGGTCTGCAGTGTCTGGTTTAGGAGCTGTTATTGCTTCCATACTTTCTGGAACTTGGTTACTTTCCATACTAGAGACTGCATTTACCGGTATGGTTCCCTTTGATGTAGAAAATGACACAAAACATTTATTATAACATAAGTAATACAATAAATTGAAATCAAGATCTTTATCGTAATTACATACCATGAGTCATGAGCAGTAACAGTACCTATGCACAAATAGGTGTGGATGAGTACTAATATTTACATATCAATCAAAAGTACACTCGTACTAGGGATTGAAAGTCTGCACTGTACAGTCTGTAGGCTTTAGTGTTAACCCTTACTGTACTGGGGGGGAGGGCCTGGGAGGCCCCCCTCGACATTTTCGGATATTGCGCCGCAACCGCTCGGAATTTTGAATTGTTGTTTCATGACTTTTTTCCCTCAAGTCTTACGCACATTTTCGTCGAACTCGGATATACCTGTAAGGTGTTACATAACAATTAGTATGCGCATGTCATCAAAAAAGTGCTATAATTGCATATATTCATGTCCAAGCAGAAATGTGAAGATATGAATTGATATCAAAGTACCTTGATGTATTTCAGAACAAAAGAATACATTAGAAATAAAACAATAAATATAATAAGAAATAAAAAACAATAAAATACATAAGAAAACAAATTGAAACAAGTTGAAAATCGCGTCAAATTTGCATAAATTATCATTATTAATTACATCAAATAACTATTTTGTGTTAGAAAAGAAGTTTCATATGAATATGAGTTTCAACATTCAAAAAGTGGAGTCTGACAATTTTTGTAATGATTCTAGTTCCCTATATATATTTCCAGATGTGATATTCATGAATGCGTATTCATAATTTATGCAAATTAACCTATGCATATTCAAATATAAAAAAAAATAATGAAACTTCATGAACTTGAGATGAAGGAAACATTTATTCAATACATTTTCAAGATTCTTCACAAGTCTACGGACAAATATGTAGAATTTTCTGTAAAATGCATAAAATTAGCATTTTGCATAATTAATTAGGCTATAACTAGTGCTGTAGTCAAACGTTTAACCGTCCGGTATCCGACCGCCCATGGCGGATTCCATTTTCAATTGGGCGGTTTCGTTTTCCCGTTTTTTATTTTATTTTTTTAATATTTTTTTTTTTTTTTTTTTTAGAGTTTCGATTTATGCCCCTCCGCCTGGCACTATGCCTGGCAATGTCTCCCAGCTCAGTTATCTGTGTGTTGACTCACCACTCTGAAACTAGAACACTTCAATTTTTCTGTCATCTTGGTTTGAAAGTAATCTTTGTAATAGATCTCAATATGTATTTTATAATAATAATTCATCCAACTTTTACACACCGCGTATACCACAAGGTTCTATCCTAAGTTCTCTACTGTTTTTAATGTACATTAATGATCTTACACATTCTTCTAAAAACGACATTTTTACTATTTTTGACAAGTTCACAAGCACAAATCGGCGCCTTCAAATGCACCTCGCAGTAAAATGTAAGTCCTTCCCGAAAAAAAAAAAAAATTAAAAAAAAAAAAAAAAATTAAAAAAAAAAAAAATCATTTTTTAATTTTTTTTTTTTTAATCGTTTAACCGAAAACCGTCCGGTTTTGACTGGCGGTTAAACGGAATTGGAGATATCCGTGATGTTACATCACTAGCTATAACGACAAAAATTTGCATATTGGGAAAAAACTAATTATACCATCTTGTAGCTTACGTAAATATCTACAAACATGCCCCCCCCCCCCCCCCCCCCCCCCCCCCCAGTCAGAGAGTGCTCGAAATAGCCCAGTACAGTAAGGGTTAGAGGTAATACAAAGTTTTGGGAAATATTGAAAATTGGCTGGATAGTGATTCTTCACACTTTTGATATATTTTGGATGCCCCTGTGGATGTATTATAAGCACTAGAAAATTTAGCCCCTAAAACACTTCTGCTTTCGAGAAAAATGGAATATAAACATTCCCAATAGCGCCTACGGCGATACTGGTAGCTGCGATCATGACAATTTCAGAAAATGTAGTTGTAATACATACTTTTCCGAAGGGAATAGCCAATCGGTCTATTTTAGTCAAGAAACATTGTTTATAGCTTAATTAATATCTTGACCTTAAGAGGGAGCTATACAACATAAAGAGTTTATTATTTACAATTTCATAACTAACAAGTTAGACTCAATTTCGTAATGAGGATCTGAGACATTACGGTAAATAACTTCACACAGGCGCGAGCCCGCCCACAACCCACCATCGGTATATAGTCTACTTGTAATGTGCAGCAGTTTGCTGTGAAACCTGTGAAAAAGTAAATAGGGTCTAATCAATGTTTATCTGAAAAATACTCCAAAAATAACAAGAAAATTGACACGAAACAGGTAATAAACATAACGACTTTTAACTCATGATCTTTATTTGGACATTTAATGAATATTTACTTCATTTTGGTTATGTTTTAGTAGGGTATCTCAACGCCAGAGTTACGGGTCAAATTTTGGATAGGTTTCTGAACAAGCGCCGAATTCGAATTAGGTCAATAGGTGCATCATAAACAAGCGATGCCCAAATAGGTGGACACGATTATAAGTACGTGGGACAGCACAAAGGTTATTACTTAAAATGCATACAAATAACACATTTTAATCGACATAAACTATGACATTCTTCCTATATTTTTAATACCACTAACCTGATCTCTCATTTAAAAGACATTAGATCACAGATACACAGGCGCAGAGATTTACTTCGCCCTCGGCCCTCGGAAACGAGTCGTTGTCGAATCGAGGCCTCTTGAAAAGGTGGATGATGTCATTAGGCCCCAAAAAAAAATCATTTGGTTGTCCTCGACCGCCCGCTCGTCATTTTCGGGCCGCTCGATTTTTTTTTTTTTTTTAATTCATTTTGTTTTTGTATTCTATTTTTTTTTTTTTTTTTAAATATTTTTTTTGGAGTAATCTTAAATGCCAAACTTACCATTTTATGCATTTGCAAGGATCAAAATGCGTCCCGTTGCCAGTTTGGTCTTTTCAGTACGCAATTAGGTATTTATTAAACTTGCCATTTTTATTTTTCTATGTAAAAATGCCGTTCATTCAAATCATTCTTAAACTCATTTTAAAACCCATCTGTACTAGTTTACAGGAGGGATTAGACCACCCTGCAAGGTCACTGGACAGGTGGTTATCTCATCAAATCAGCTCTCATTTAATATAAGATAAAGAGGATCATGGGGGACCAATGGTCACCGATTAGGCATTGTTTGCTTCATAGAGGGCGCAAGTAGCTGTAAGTAGTACAATGGAGATTTAAAAGGTGCTGTATTTCAAAGCCCAAAATACTTTCTGTGTTGGTCTTGAAATTCATTGTACATTAAACTAGTATTTTACCATATTAAAGTGTTTTATAGAATTTGTTTGTTTAAATGCTTGACAATCCCAATGATTTTTTTTTTTATGGAAAAAAAATTATTAAAACAAAAAAAAAATGGGGAAAAAAAAAAAATAAAAAAAAAAAAAATGGGGAAAAAAAATAAATAAAAAAAAGACACACAAAAATTGAATTAAAAAAAAAAAAAAAAAAAAAAAATCCGCCCGCCCGCCCCTACTCCAGAAAAGCAATCGAGGACAACCAAACAATTTTTTTTTGGCCTTATGTACTTTTACGTTTGTACTTGTACGGATATGGCCTAAGCCTACGTACTATACCACCAGGGGCGGCGGCGCGGTGGGGAGGGGAGGGGGGGGGGGTGGGGGGGGGGGAACCAACAAATAAGGACCCTTTCTGGAGGGAAAAGGGCATCTTGAAAGGGATACCTCAGGCTCAAGCGAAAATAAGCAATTTTTTTAGACATTGGTATATATACCCCTACATTGTGATTATATTAATTATCATGGATGATTTAATTCATTATGTTTGTATCGGGCATGCTTTGCAGTTGGGTGTGATATGGTGTGGCGTCGAGAGAAGCGAGCAAGGAATTCTTTATAAAGATTTGTGAGGTCTCTTATAAACAGAAACAACCTTCGCATCTCAAAGTCAAGCGCCTTAAACCACTCGACCACGACACTCCCATAAACTAATCGGAAAGAATTCTTAATTGTTAAACCAGCCAGCTAAATTCTTATAAGGAAGTCAGGCTGGTTTAAGACGGAAACAAGTTGGATCACTTCATGCAGAAGCGGATCTAGAGGGGGGGGGGGGGGTTGGGGGGGTTGCAACCCCCCCTTGGGCGGCCCAAAACAAAAAAAAAAAAAAAAAGGAAAAAAAAAAAAAAAAAAAAAAAGAAAAAAAAAAAGAAAAAAGAACGCACGCTGGAGAGAAACCCTTTCAAGTGCAAATATTGTGAGAAGATATTCAACTCATCTGGTAACTTAACCAAACACATGATAACTCTGGATATAACTATGTATTAAACTGTTACTTGATTTAAAAAGACGTTATCATGCACTGCTTTTTATGGTCTCCATTGTGTTAATAGATGCCAGGAAAACATCACTTACGGGGTTCAAATAAACACCCCCAAAAAAATCGGCTCGCCGCTTCGCGGCTCGTGGACGATGCTCCGCATCGTCATTATTTTTTGGTCAAACCCCCCCTTAGCAAAAAGCTAGATCCGCCCCTGTCATGGGGACACAAACAACAGTGGCTGAGTGGTTGATTTTGTTCCCGTCATTCCCGGGGGCTGCATGATAATTGTTCATATCGTGAGATTCCTTGATCCACTTTGACAAGCTTTCACGTGTGCATCACGTTTGTGCTACAGTGTGATCATATTACGCACTCTCCTATCAGTATCTTCATTTACCAGAGAGCGGATGTTTATTTTCTTTTGACATGGCACCGTACATATAACTTGAAGGCAATTTCTATTTCAAAATAATTTAACGTACACGAAGACATATTATACTTTAGCATGACAACAGAAATAAATAGATAACGTGAAGAAAACCTTAATTATGGATCATGGCATGGATGAGGGCCCATTATACATACAAAGACAATACACGATCAGCTGATTAAAAAAGTTACAAAGGATGCATAAAGGAAATCTTACATCCTAATGTCTTTGTTGTGCCATTGATGATGAGAGAGGCTGTTACGTGTACTCATCTGCGCGCAATGTATTGTTCAAGTTTCTAAGAAATGTAATTTCTGTTCTCTACT